>CM060413.1:169130413-169730413 GCA_030545235.1 Helianthus tuberosus
TTGAATTTTCCTACCGTCGGAGGTAGCTTTTCCTTTCTAAGTGGAGCCAGCGCGATTTTCGGAATGAACTTTGAATGCTCAACAGCTTCAGCTGGCCGATAAGCGATGCGGAAGTCATGCTCCGCTTCTTCAGAATATCCAATATGCTGCCTTGGCTTGTAGTACTCGTGATTTCTTGGCAAACGACTGAAGACTGAAGATTCGTCGTCGTACTCCCAGGTTGGGTCATTTGGGTCACTTTCTTCCCATTCATCGTTCATGTTGCGCGGCGTGAGCCGGTTATGAACTGGGCCTCTTTGGATATTTGACGGATGGTCATAATAGCTTTCTGTCCCCCCCCCCCCCTTGTATCGCGCGTATCATGTACGCTTTGCCTTCGGACAGGGGGAGGTCTGTTGGTTCGCCCTTGGATATTCTGCGGTGGTGGCATCTGGCGTGGCCCGTGACTTGGGCCGGTTGGTGTAACCAAGGAAGGTTCTGCCGTCAAGACTGCTTGTTGTGCGATCAGAGATTGATACGCCGCGTTAATAGTGGCAATGTTCTTGGCGTACCACGAGGCTGGAGTTTCGCCTTCTGGTAGCCCTAATAGCGCCGAAACATTCTGAGGTGGAGCTGGGTTTGAAGGCCCAGCGACGTTGTTTATTGGGGTTACTGTTTCAGTGATGCGGGTAATGCTCCCGCGTGGTCCCCCAGTATTGGTTACTTCGATTTCACCAATTTCTTCAATGCGTTGCGGTTGGGCGTTTTGGTTATCCACACCCAACGCTGCATTAGAGTTTGCTCCGAACGCCGCAAACTCAGGGAAGGTTCCTTGACCGGACATGATCGAAGGAAGAAAAAACAGAAACTCAGGAAAGAAGATGAAAGTGGTTGTAGAAGAAATCGGTGGGCGCCAATGAAGAAACACTGAACTAATTATGGGAATTAACTAGTTGGGTTTATGTTCCAATCATGATGGTTAATCTTTTTCCTGAGCTCTCAACAATCGGAATGTCTGCAAAACAAAACACCGTTAGCTCGTTAAGAGGGGAATGTGGGGGTTTCCCTCTTAACCAGGCTCCGGCGTGAGAATAAGTATCGATTATGGGAGAATAATCAAGTATTAAGTGAGAGTGGAGGGAATAGAATGTTTAACCTGTGAAGTGAGGTCTCTATTTATAGCCGGAGGGGTGTAAAGAGGATTTGGGCTGATGGGCCTTGGGCCGGAAGGCGACAACCTTGAGGATATGCTCTTTGTCTCGCTGGTGTCGACCGTTAGTGGACTCTGGGAGTTCCTCAGCGCTGGCGCACTGTGATTGGTGCCACGTGTCTTGGTTGTCGGCCTGGCCGCCTTTCTGCCCTCAGCAGGTAAGTGGAGATCGTGGGGCAGTTGTCTCTGCCCTGTGATTGGTGCCACGTAGGCGCCCTGTAGTACTTTTTGTCTCCTGCATGTCAGACGATCGTGGAGCACGATTGCGCAGTGTTAGAAGGAAACTGATTGGCTCTTTAATTCTGCCACTTGTACCTCGAGCATTATCTGGAAAGGCTCTGCGCCGTGGTCATGCGCGATGTGGCCTTTCAGATATTCTCTTCAAAACGCTTAAGTGTTGCTGATTGGAGTTTCTTCTTATGTGAACCTCGCGCCACATCGAACAGGTGAACTTGCATCCCGCGCGAGGTTGTCAATCAAGGAAATTAATAGGTAAGGAGTATGGTCCCGCGCGACCCTGCAGGAGGTTGCGCAGCCTTTTTGGGACCATACCCCTTCAGAATAAAATTATACTTTTTATTTATTATTTTTAAATATAATACATATATAACTTTTATTGGGTTATACTATTAATTATATTTAAAATTTATTCCAAGTATGAAAATGACCCATTACCAAACCCACTACATGACCCATAACTAAAATCTAAGTAACAAATATATCAATAGATTTCGAACCCTAAAAATATTAACTTGTAATGTAGAGTGGTTATTCCCGACTTCTCGTTTTGAATTTTAGACTTGTGGTACTTTATATATAATTTTTTAATGTGATATCGTGTTTTATGACTGCTTTAAAATCTATTTTTCGGTTTGATAGTTTTTACATGTTTAAAAAAAATCTGAATCAAATCGAATTTATTCGAATTTGAATTTTTAATCGAATACGAATCAAATACGAATTGGGTTTTTTATTCGAATTCGAATCGAATTCGGTAGGTTTTAATCGAATTCGAATTCAAGAGAAGATAAAAATTATTCTAATAATTTAAACATTTGATATTCGATTCGATGAACACCCATACTACCTTGTAAACCCATCTAGTGAAAATACATATTGTTTCACTCCTCTTTCCAAAGTTTTTATCCAGTATTCTGTTTTTTTCGTTTTCTTACTCTTTAAGAAAGTAAAAATGCTTGGAACCAACTATAATGAATTTAATTTTTTTTTTAATTTGGGCTGTACTTAAATGTCATATTTATCGATTTAATTATGTGGACTTATAATTTTTTCATTTCAGTTTTTTAACTTTTTTGTGTAATGATTTTACATTTTAACCTTTTACATTTGTTGACGTAACATTTTTATATCTTCAAATCTGTTTCCCGCAATAATCTTACCCTCTTTTTAAATCGTTAACTTTTAACAAACTGATGTTTTCAATTACCATAAATAAATCTGTCTACCACACGATCGAAAACAACTTGCTGACACGAAAAATATAATGAAAAAAATAAATTGCTATAAAAAATTATGATATATTAAAAACTATAGAACAAAAGCATTATCAGAAAATAAGTGAAATTTTAATAATTAAACTAATAGTTTAATATTAATCCTTATTATTGTTAAGATTTAACATGTGACATCACTTTAAATTTCCTTTTCAACACTTATTTATATACTATTATTTTGTAACATTTGTATGCATTTGTAGTTGTAACTTGAGCTTAAGTTGTTGTACCTTATTTATATATTATTTTTTTTAACATTTGTATGCAATTTATGGTTGTAACTTGAGCTTAAGTTGTTGTGCCTTAATCAAATAATGGTTTTATTATCTTACCAAATTCAATATGTTTTGTATGCATATATGGTTGTAAATTTTGCTAAAGTGGTTGTACCATAATCAAATAATGGTTTCATCATCTTACCAAATTTAATCGGTTTGATCTATTTAAAATTTATATACTATTATTTTGTAACATTTGTATGCATTTGTAGTTGTAACTTGAGCTTAAGTTGTTGTACCTTATTTATATATTATTTTTTTTAACATTTGTATGCAATTTATGGTTGTAACTTGAGCTTAAGTTGTTGTGCCTTAATCAAATAATGGTTTTATTATCTTACCAAATTCAATATGTTTTGTATGCATATATGGTTGTAAATTTTGCTAAAGTGGTTGTACCATAATCAAATAATGGTTTCATCATCTTACCAAATTTAATCGGTTTGATCTATTTAAAATTATGTTGTTTTATTTGTAAATTATAATTATTTATAATAATCTAATTAATTTAGCTAAAATCTTGTATAAATATAATTTGCAACATATTGATGCAATGGTTGTTGTAATGTATGCATTATGGTTTGTATAGTGGTAATAATATATATTATATATAGATTACGATAAACCTGTCAAACGGAAAAAAAATAGATGAGGGTTTATCGTAACGCGCAAGTCCTATATCAACTTAGTTATTTTATTCTATGTTTTACGTTTCGGTTTAATTTATTCGCATTAACACGTCGCAGCTTCAGTGTCGGTGGTTGCTGACAGTAGTGTGTCATAGTGTTCGCCCCCGCCGCAACGCGGGGGTGCGTAATACTAGTTATTGTCAATATTTAACATGTGGCATTAGCTTTTTTTTTTAAGTAAACTTCATTAAAACGAAAACGCCGACCCAAGCCGGGCCGACAAAAAACTATACACCAATATTTACATGTTCAAAAAACAAAACCCAATCAAACCAATCTATGCCTTTAAACTTAGATCTCGAAGAAAACAAAAAAAACTAATGGCCTTGATCTCGCTTATAATGCCTTCTATCTTGACCGGAGCATTAGAAAACTTAATATTATTTCTTGCACGCCAAAGACACCAACAAGTAATCATAATTATCCCATGAACCGCCATCCTTTTCCTATCCGAGACGTTAATACCTTTGTGAAAATCGAGCAGATCTTTCAGCGAGAATGCTATAATGTTTGGAATTTTACACCAAGAACTAATACCTTGCCAAACCAACGAAGCAACATAACACGCGACGAAAACATGATCAGCTGACTCGTCCTCCGAATTGCACATGAGACAAGTGAGATCACCCACATCTATGTTTCTTCTCTTAAGAGCTTTAGCCGTTGGCACCCTATCCATTTCCATTCTCCATGCGTGAATATTAATTTTAGCCGGGATCCAAGAGCACCAATCTAAAACGAAACCGAAATCTTGAGGTAATTCCTCCTTAAGCAATTCTTTAACCCCTTTTACCGAGAAGGATCCATCCGAGACCGAACTCCACCTCCATTTATCATTCTCGTTCGTAACATGAAAACCTCCAATCACCGAAACTAACCGATCCAGCTCCGGAAGCAACCCAGCCGTTACCAAATCCGATGCCCAGCTCCAGTTCAAAACAGCCGAACTACCTTGAGTTTTTATTCTGTCCGCTACTCTGCATTTCTTATCAGATTCCAACAAGAAGAGATCCGGAAACGCGGACTTCAGAGGTTCGTTGAGCAGCCACGTATCAAGCCAAAATGCAATGTCTTTTCCGTCACCAACAAGACCTTTAAGGTAATTCCTTAGGGGCTGACCACCAACCTTTATGTTGATAAAGACTTTAGCAATGTTGCACCAGACACCAGTTAACGATTTTTTGAATTGAATGGTTTCCCAACCCACCCTATTCGAATGAAGAGCTTCAATAACTTCTCTCCAAAAACATTTTTTCTCCGTTTTATATCTCCACCCCCATTTAACTAAAAGAGACGTATTAACAAGATGAAGTTTAGACAAGCCCAGGCCTCCATGTTTTTTTTGACCGAGTCACTTTGTCCCAAGCAACCCAATGTAACTTTCTCTCCTCAGATGAACCACCCCACAAAAATTTCTTGATAATAGATTCAAGATCATTTATAACTTTTTTAGGCGCTTTGTAAAGGGAAAAATAGTAAGAAGGAAGGCTTTCAAGTACCGATTTAATGAGAACTACCCTCCCCCCTATCGAGAGCAGGTGAGACTTCCATTTCGCCAATCTACTACGAAAAATGTCAAGCATCGGCTGCCAATTGTTGAGCCGGTTCATGTTTGCTCCGACTTTGAGACCAAGATACTTAAAAGGAGGGCACTCCGGGTTACAACCGACCACCTTGGCCATCTCCGCAATCTCTTCCATCCCCACACCTATACCGAAAAGATTAGACTTCTCAATATTAATTTTCAAACCCGAACAAACGTGGAAACATCTGAGAATTCGAACAATGTTAACGACTTCCATTTTAGACCAAACACCCATCATAATGGCATCATCCGCATACAACAGATGCGACATGTTCGGGCCGTTATTAGGAATATCAATTCCTCTAACAATACCTGCCTCCTTAGCACTCTCAATCATGCACGACAAGGCCTCCATGACAACCAAGAACAGAAAAGGGGACAGAGGATCCCCTTGCCTCATTCCTTTTTCACACTTGAAGGTGAAAGTGGGCGAACTGTTTACAAGCACAGACGAATTAGCCGACTTGAGAATACCTAATATCCATTTGCACCATAAGTCGTGAAAACCCATTTGATGAAACAAAGCAACCACGAATTCCCAATTAACGTTATCATACGCTTTCTCAAAGTCAATTTTGAGAAGAAATGCCTTAGATTTCTTCTTTTTGATCCAAGAAATTAACTCGTTAACAATCATAGGACCATCCAGAATAAATCTACCTTTTAAGAAAGCCGATTGAGACATAGAAATAACATCACCCAATACAGCTCTCAAACGGTTGGTGAGAACTTTGGATATCACCTTGCTAATCACACCGACCAAGTTAATGGGCCTATAGTTATTAAGAGAAACCGGATCAGTAACCTTAGGAATGAGAGTGATAAACGAAGATCCACTTCCTAAACTGATAACCCCCTCCGAATGGAACGAATCAAAAATTCTTCGAAAATCATCTTTAAAAACCTCCCAAAAATGTTTAATGAACCTAAAGTTCATACCATCGGGCCCCGGGGTCCCCACAATCGAACACAGCAGCTTTAATCTCAGAGTCAGAAAAAGGCTCCACTAGAAAATTACTATCTTCTTCCGAGATTTTCTTTATACTATTCAAACTGACCTCCGGCCTGTGAGTGCAAACTTCCTTAAACTTATCGCGAAAGAAAGATAGAACCTGTTTTTTGATAAGCGTTGGTTTAGAAACCCATTCCCCCTCAATAGATAATCCGTGAATCGAATTAACCGCTTTCCTGCTATTCACCATGGCATGGAAGAACTTGGAGTTCTCATCTCCATCCATTGCCCACTTAAGGCGGGCTCTTTGCTTTAAATCTGAATTTCTCCGATAGTCAACTTCTCTCACGGTTTTCCTATTCTCCGCCAAAATCCATTCCTCTTCTTCCTAAAGATCTCTAATTTCGAACTCTTTCTCCAAAGCCTCAATCTCCGACATCGCCACAATTTCTGTCTCTTTTTCTTTTGCTACAAACTCGTCCCTCCAAGCCTTAAGACGAACTCTAATAGCAGCAAACTTCGCTGAAAGACTAGCATCCGGGGGCTCTGTATCAGTAAAATTATCTGTCACTTCTTTAACCGCTTCCTCAAAACCAGGCTGACCAATCCAAGAGCTAAAGATTCGAAAAGGCCGAGGTCCAAAATTAAGATCAAGAACCTCTAAAAGAATCGGACAGTGATCCGAGTGTCTACTAGGAAGAACTCTCACACAAGCCGAAGGCCACGTATTTAAAAACTCCGAACATACCAGAAACCGGTCTAATTTGCTAAGCTTTCTACCATTGTCTCTTATACAAGTAAATTTAGAACCATGCATCGGGAACTCGAGAAGCCCGTTCTAAAAAATAAAACTGTTGAAATTCTCAGCACAAACTTTCTTAAAAATCGAATGTTTCCTTTCCTCCATAGACCTAACCACGTTAAAGTCACCCACAATAACCCATTGGCCAACCGCTAAATCGATCACCTCCGAGAGCTCATTCCAAAGAATACGTTTGGCAGTGACACTCTGGGGAGGATATACATTGATCAAATTAATACAAGTACCACTACCCACCAAAGAGCCCTTCAATAACAGGAAACTCCTATTCTTAACTGAGGATTCAACTTTGAAAAAAATTGGATCCCACATGCAAAGAAGCCCCCCCGAGAGACCCACAGAGGGAACAAATTCAAAATCAAAAGAACGATTTCCCCAGAGACCCGAAATATCCAATTTCTGAATAAACTCCACCTTCGTTTCTTGAATCGCAAAAAACCCCACTTTACTAACTGACCTCATATCTTTCACCCAATTAGCTTTAACACCCCCCGCAATACCTCTAATATTTAAAGAAACCATATTCATTGCAAAACCACATTGTTACCTTCACCAAGAATAGCTGCTTTAACGAGGTCTTCATGATTTTGAAATCTAACTCCCACCACTCTACCGATGTTCAAAGTGGCTTCTAGCTCATCTACCTCCTGATTGTTGTATGAATCCGGAACCTCGAGCACCGGCGAACCAGGGCGATTCACATACCCCTCTCCAACATCCTCTTGATCTAACCTGTTAGACCGGACCCCATCCAACTGAGAGCCATCCCTCTCATCCCCAGAATCAGCGATGATATACTGAGGAGCCGGGTTATCCGGAACAGGACAGTGACTGTTCACCTCGTTGGAAGCCAAATTTAGATCAAAAATGAAAGTACCAGTATCCCTGCTTCTCTTTTTAGGTCTTTCACCTGAACCAGGGCTTGACTTACCCGAAGACAATTGGGCTTTACTCCTGGGCTTAAACTTAAAGGTCCTTTTTTTATTCCTTTTCTCCTTATCCACAGAAGTAAAATATAAAATGTTGTTGGCAATAACCGGCCTTTGGGACCCACTAGAATTACTAATGTTTCCCACCTCCTCACGAACACACGTGTCAGACAAGCTATTCCCAATACAGTTATTACCAGGCACACTATTCTCGTTCCCCAAGAAAGTATCCACATTCCCATCAGCCGACCTCAAGCTAATATTAGCCAACTCTTGATCTTCCTGCTGGATGACTTTTGGATTACCTATATGACCTTCTGAAACAGACTCACGGATATTCTCCTGAAAACGGTCTTCCGATCCAAGAATTTCTGAACCTGAAGACTTATCACTAGCCAACACCACAGAACCGACGGAGTCCGGAGTCCAGTCCGTTATCTCCTCCTCAATCCATACTCGATAAGACTTGTTTTTGCATTTAAGCGAAACATGTTCCTGAATTCTCCCACCTTCCCCAACCAACAGACCGATCCAACTAACCGAAATATTTTCGTCTTCCGATTCCATCTGCGAACCATGCACAACCTTCCCAAAGTGCTCAGCAATATTGTTCAGCACATCATTGTCCGCTAACTGGATGGGAACCCCCTGAATTTTAACCCATGCAAGCCGCTCGAAAGGTAGGGACTGTCCTTCCCAATGATCCAGAGAAGAAAACCACTCCTTCCACTTAAGATTATCCAACAGAAAGTTAACAAAATTATCTTCCTCTTCAAACTTAAGAAGCATAGCCAGACCCCCTAGGTAACTTAAAGATACACCGACAATGCAGTTATCGGCTAAAATAGATTTGAGATTCCGAAGAACCTTCAGGTCTTTGCATCTACCTACCAAAGCTGAGCCAATCAATTCTTTGAACGCCAAAGTATCATCTGCCAGTTCTATAGTAATACCTGGATCTATGTGACTGTTGTCCTTATTTTCATCATTATACCGATCATTACGAAACAAGTCACTAAAAAGTTTTCCCGTCCCTTGCTTAAAAAACGCCTGGTTTTGGAAGTTGTTACCTTGGAATGGTGCACTCGGTTCCATCTTGTTACTATCCATTCCCTTATCCTTCCTGCCAAGGATACCATTATTCTCTTTCGCAAATCTTGCGATGTTAGCAACCAACTTAAACCCACCCATCTTTGTACCATTCAAAGCACGTTCCATTTCCTTCACATCGGGAACGTTCAAAAAGCTAACGAAGCCAAATCTCCTTCCTTGTTTGTCCAGTTTTTTTGCTATATAAACCCCTGTTACCTCTCCGAAGACTTTAACAAAGTCTGCCACGTCCCAAGGATTGCAACCCAGCGGAAGATTCGATACGAAAAGCTTAGTAACTGGCCCCTTAGAATTCCTCACATCCGAGTTACGGTTACTCCTTCTATTCTTCTTGTTAACGACATCGTTCCAACCCCCATCCTCTTCTCCGCCTTCCATAATGAGAGAAGACGAAGACTATTCCTAATGTAAGGAGCGAATGGCTGTGAGAAACCTAGATAGAATGAACGGATGGAACAGACTGCACCAGGAGCCCGTTCACAAATCCCCTCACGCTATATATAGCTTTCTCAACAACGTCGAGCACCCTCACCACTAGGAATATAAACCACAGACAGAAGAGAACACCCGCACCAAACCTGAACAATAGAAAACCCGAAACGACTCCCCCCAAAAGGCGAATGGAGATTGAAACGGCTACAATAGGGATAGAGGACTACTCAAGGAACAAACCGAGTAATCCTCACACACTATTCCGGCTATTCCTCTCTCGTCGAGCGCTTCTGGCGGCCGGAGATAAGAGAGAGAAAACTAGGGTTTTTGGCAAGTTTTTACATGTGGCATTACTTTAAATTTCCTTTTCAACATGTCAACCCTAAATTTAAAGTAGTAGTACAAAAAAATGTTAAACGCTTAAAATGGAAAATTAATGAATCTAAACATTATTAACACGTAAAAGTTTGATAATTATGGTATAAATGAATGTGTGTGTGTCACAAATATACTTGTTTGCTTAGTTTAGGTACGTATGATTTGGATTATAATTATATAATCACTATTAAATTTAATAAACTCACTCACCCATCTACATCTTCCACTCGACTAATTACAATCATGGACTGGCCTAGAAATTTTCTTATCGATATTATTATGTTCCGTGATAAATGTTTGACAAATTCAGGTCGGTTAGTGATGTTTCGATTCAACTAATACTGAAAGATTGAAAGAATTTTAAAATTCTATAAGTTCTGGTATTTTTAAACAAGACTTATTTAAATCAAGTTAAATTGTTTGTTTTTGTTGATTATTCGATTTTTTGTAACCGAGTTAAATTATTTGTTTTGTTGGTTGTTCGATTTCTGAGAACAAAGATTTTATCATTCTTGATTTATTTGATACTTAATTGTATGTTCAATAGTATTTGCGTATTTATTAAGGTTTTATGTAGTTTCAAATGTGAGTACAGTAGATAAGTGGTGTGAATGTGTGATTTGCGATCGCAACCGGTTAGAAGGCTAGACAAGATACAATAAAGGAAACATACAACTTACTATCGAATGCAAGTGTAGTAGATAATGGGAGAACTCTTATAGTGATAGGGTAGACTTAAAACACCATCGAATATGTTTTTGCATGTATTAGTGTGTGTTCAAGTTTTGTGATTTATACATTTCTATATGTATGTGTGTGCATGTGTTCATATGCAATGTGATAAATTTAAACTTTAAAGAGTTTTAATTTTGGGTTTGTTTTTTGTATTTACTTTGATAATTTAAAACGAGGTGGAGGCAGTAGTTACATGGGGTTTGTGGATGTGAGTGTTTGTGTGTGTATGTATGTGTTTGTATTAAGTTGAAGATGGTGGGGTTAAGGATGGTTTAACCTTAAACTTATACAACATTTTTATTTTAACATTTTAACTTTTGTCATGTTAATTTTACATTTTTAACCTTTTACATTTGTTGACTTAACGTTTTTAAATCATCATAACTTTTTTCGCAATAATGTTACATCACTTGAGAGTAAAGTGGCAACTCGAGCAACCCGTTATAGGATATCTAGCTTATAGCCGTGTGGAAATTCTGACTAAAGGTCTCAAGTTTGTTATGTACTCTATACAACAACAGATAAATGAGTTTGAGTAGTGTGTGTGAATATATCATAGATACATCCAGTGTAAGTATAGTAGATAACGAGAGAGCTCTTATAGTGATAGTGTAGGCTTAAAACACCATCCATTAGACCATCGGCAATAAGGAGGAGGTAAATGCACTTGTGCTCGTGCCATATAAGCTGCCCAAGGAAATGCAACCTCACAAAATCATTCTCTCTCTTCCCTTTCTCTCTCTGTCCTTACTTAAGAATGAAATCACTCTCTTTCTGTCTCCTCTCACCTCCACATCATCTCTAACTCATCAAATGCATCCTAAATGCATTGCATTGGGGATGGTATTAGATTTTGTAGCGTGTGTAAATGTGTGTGAAAGTTATGTGATTCATACATTTTCATATGTATGTGTGTGCATGTGTTCATAGGCAATTTGGTAGGTTTCAAGGTTTAATATTTATACTATTAAGTTTGATCTAAGGCAATTTGGTAGGTTTCAAGGTTTAATTTTTATATTAAGTTTGATCTATTTTACAACGAGGTGGAGGCAGTGGTTATAATTTGTTACACACATGGGATTTGTGGATGCTGAGTGTTTGTTTTTGTGTGAAAAAATCAATGCATGTGACGGGATGTGTTTGCATTAAGTTGAGATGGTGGTTAGGAGGGGGTTAAAAATTAGGATGGTTGTGTAGCGGTGATAGTAAAGGTGTTCATCGGTTTGGTTTTTTTTTTTTTTTTTTCGGTTGTTCAGTTTGGAAATATAAACTGAAAGCTAAACAGAACTGAATTGAAATTGACATGTTCAAACTGTAATCGTGCTAGAGGTATTAAATGGTGGCGTTGTGTGTTAAGCGATGGTGACGAATACTAGTGTTCTTAGACAGTTACTTCGATGATTGTGGTGGTGGCTGTGTACGATGGTGGTGTAAGGTGGAACGTGTGGCGGTGGTGTAAGGTGTTGATGGTGGTGGCGGCGATAATTATTAATATTTTTTCTTATTTTGAATATCACTATAAAATGATTGATGGGTTGTGAGAAAAAGTAAAATTGTTTGAATAAAACAAAGACTAGAAGAATAAGATACTAAGTAAATAAAAATTGTGTTTGAAATATTATGTAAAAAAAGCTTAAGCTGTTAAATTAATAAAAGTTTTAGGGTGGAGGGTATAGTCAAACACTTTAGGGTGTTTGAGTGAAATTCTAGCCAATAATATTATGCCATGTCAACACTCAAACACTTTAGGATGTTTGAGTGAAATTAGAGGGTATAGTCAAACACCCTAGGGTGTTTGAGTAGGTTAAAAAATAAAAAAATTGTGATTGGTTAAAAGGGGTTAGGACCCATCATTTTCTTAATACTCTCTCTCTCCCATTCTCGGTGAACACTTACCGAAATTCACTACCCCTCTCTTGGTCACCGCACATCTTCAAACACAAGGGATAGTCACCGAATCGGTGACCTCCATTCACCGCTCCATTCACCGAAGCTATACCCTCCACCCTTAAGGGTAAAATATATATTAACACTTGGGATGTAAACATGATACAATAATTATAAGTGAAATGAAACGTGTAAAGTACATTAAGAAAAGTTAAATAATTAACTCATTTACGCCCTTTGAAATTCTATAACTTGACATATCTAGTACCTCAAATTACGACCCCACATTTCTACGCTATATACACACACACTTAATAAGTACATGTATCTATTGCTTAGTATATATAATAGGAGTGGGGATCCTACGGAAAGTGTGTTTTTCCTAAAAAGTGTAAAAAGTCATAAAACACAATAATTTCGGGCATAAAACACACCTAAAACTCACAAATAATAGAATTAATATTACTAAAACATCATATTCAAACTCTAATAGTCCATAAAAACTTCAAACATACCATCGTAGACCTATGAATATAAAACACAAAATGCTAAACAATATAAAACACAATAATATTTGCCATTCAATAATTAGAGCCTTAACATCTAAAACATAACACAAAACCCACATACATGATGTTTTAATAATCTTTATCATATTTTATTTGTGGGTTTTTTGGTGTGTTTTATGGTTGAAATTATTGTGTTTTATGACTTTTTACACTTTTTAGGAAATTTGGACTTTCTGGCCAACTCCTAGCCTATATAATAGAATATACACACTGTTCACACGGAATAATTACTTGTATATATTGCTTAGTAAACATAATAGGAGTCTAAAATATAATGAAATAAAGGGTTTTATAAACATCTTATATAACATAATCAAAGCAAACGATAGTAATACTTGTGTGCATCTCATGATTCTAGCAATTGTTTGTTTAAAATTGGTTCAATATTGAAAGTCTTACCATATGACTATGTTCTTTATAATATAAAAAAAAATATATATTTAATAGATTTACCATTTGTTTGTTATTCAAAGCTATAAACACATTTTGGTCTAATTTGAAGAAAAAACACATGTGCAATTAGTATTCTAGTCATGTGATCGCTCAGCCAAACATGATGTTACATTAAACCAAACAATTCCTAAGCATTAATGCAAAACTATCTTTCTTTCATAAGGGCTAACAAAACTGTGACAAAATGAGTATACAGACTTCATTTTAATTGCCACTTAGGCTATAGCCTATGGTCAAGAGGAATTATCTTTTGTGAGGATACGAATGTTCACTCTTTGAGAGGTTTAAGTATTTAAAGGGGAAAAATTAGCCGTTAAAAAAAAACTTCATTTTAATTAATGAATGAGAAATTAGTTTATGAATATCAATGTGCAATTAAGGTACAATTTGACTCGTACCAGTCCCATATATGATAAAGACGTATACTAAGATATGTGTTTGAGATTACATTTAAGAAACCAAAGAAAAATATTATTTTTAAGCAAATCCAACACATATATAAACGAGCTATATATATGTATCTATCTTGAATTTAAACAAATAACTTTTTTCAAATTTTTAAACAACAATCCCTATACATTCTATAATCAATAAACCACAACTTGTATTATATGTAGAGAATTAATAGAATCGTATAATCATTAATGTGTAGTGAAAATCAGAAATATGAAATATAGTGAGAAAATGAATGAAAGACGATTAGACAAACACCTTATTTATTAAGTTTTTAATCTTCTACACCACTTAACCACCAGGATATCCCTTTAGAAACTTTGTCAATTAGGCTGGAGGTTGTGGGGCGCCACCCTTCGCCACCTGGACACCTATAGCGCCCCCTCCGCCATCCACCACACCCCCGGCGTCATAGCCGGGGCGCCATTGAAGCTCCGCCACCGCTATGGCGAGCGGCAACGCACAGGGACCGAGAAACATTTAATTTTTTGGACCGTTGAAACGGTCAAAAATTTAAAAAAAAATTTACTTTTTATTTTATTTATAGATTCACACTATAAATATCCACTTCTACCTCTTTTTAAATCATTCCTTTCACTCTCTACCTCATTTTTTATACAACTCTCTTCATTTTTTTTAAAACTTCCAACAACGAGCAATCCGTTTTGGCAAAATTTCCAAAACAACGAGCAAGAGGACCGCTATCGCCGAGACCCGCGTACGGGGGAGGTTGGATATTATCCAATGCACCAACTTCTCCTCATCCCACCACTCAACCGATGCCTCCTCCATATTTCGGGTATTATTCTCAACCCCCTTTTTTCCGCCAAACATGCCACCACCAAACATACCCGCCCAAGACACAAGCGAACCGGAATTCGTTCCCGAAACCCAAGTCGAATCCTATTCTATTAAAAAAGAAGCCATAAAAAGAAGGATGAGACCGAAAAACGTGCGACAAAGAAGGTAGAATTTTGGTCGCCTAAGGAAGAGTTCGAGTTGGTAAAAGCTTGGCTCGACGTGTCGGAGGACGAGATTGTTGGTAAATAATTTTTTTTATGCTTGTGTAAATAATTTTTTTTATGCTTTTGTAAATAATATTTTTATGCTGTTGTAAATAATATTTTTTTAGGAGACGACCAAGACATAAAGGTATTTTGGGGTCGTATACGCGATAAGTTTTTCGCCGCAATGGGTCGTGGCGTGTATCGAACCCCCGACTCTTTTTCGGGAAAGTGGGGGGCTTTGAGGACGAAGGTTAGCAACTTCAATAGCATATACAATTACCTCGTCAATAACACTCGAAGGAGAAGTGGTGCGAGCGATGTCGATATCTTGACTGAAGCCCACACCGAGTATAGAATGCACCATGGGCATATGTTTACGCTGGTAACCACATGGGAGCTTCTTCGCAAATCTCCAAAGTGGCACCTTGTGCCACCGTTCGACCCAACCCGCCCTAGATCCAAACGGTCCAAATCGACATCCACCACCGAACCTTCTGGGTCAGATGCTCGTACAGTAATTAATCTAAACGAGGATGCTGACGAGTTTGAAGAACCACAAGAGCTGCCTCGTCCAACTGGTAGGGATAAAAGTAAAGCCAAAGCAAAGGCACGTGGAAAGTCTACTAAATCAGATGGTCCGTCAAAGATTAGCGAGTACCAGGCAGATCTGAAGCAACTAATCTCCATTAGGGAAAAAGAACAAGAACTGAGAATGGAGAAACAAATTGCGAGTGACATGGACTTTCTCGCAAGGGATCTGTCACATCTACCAGAGGAGGACCGAGTCATTTTGGAGGCTCGTAAGGCACAAATTCGGGCCAAATATATGTAGTTTTTTTTAAGTATGTTGTTTTTTTTTGTCTAGTATGTTATGTTTTTTTTATGACTTTGTAGTTTTTTTTAATGAAATTATGTTTTTATTTTTAATTTTGTAGTTATTAAAATTTGCCATTTAATTTAAAAATAAATATTTAAATAAATAATTACTTAATCATTACACGGGGCTTGATCCACACCCTCCAAATTAAAGGGGGGAATGATAAAGCCCCTTTGATGACATGGCGATGATATGGATCCTACATGGCATGATAAAGGCTAATGGGGCTCCATCCACACCTCATAGCCTTAGGTTTAAATAATTTTAGTGAGGGGCTGTTTGGTAGCCTCTGAATGGTCATTAAGAGGCTACCTCTTAATGGAACTATTAAGAATTTTACCAATAAGAATGTAGAAGAATGTGACATGTGATGATTTAGGTTACCTCTTAACCATTCAGACTTGAGGTTACCTCTTATTCATTCAGATGTTTTAAACCATTAAGAGGCAGCATCTGAATGGTGCTACCAAACAGCCCCTGGGTGTAGTATATTGAGTCTATATATAAATAAATCAAGCTCATTAAATTTCCCTAATCCAAGGATTAAGTTCACAATAAATAAATATATATATAGAGAGAGAGATTTATAAAATAAATATATAAATAAACTCTATCTAATTATCACATCTTTATATAAAACATGTCAATTTGAAGCACTAAACTATTTTAAAAAGGTTAATAACCTAATCAATTTAATAAGGCGTTGATTTAAGTGTATAACCGTCTTTCTTTCTATTTTCCACTATACTATCACGTATTACATACAAGTAATTATACACTTCTTGCAGTTCACTACGTAAAACTGATTTTGTATTAAACATGTCCATATATTCGTGAACTAAAACAAAATCGCCATCTACAAATTTTTAGATCTTTCAAAGTTACAAATAAAAGGGTGTAAGTTAAGCATACTAAAAAACACAGACAAGTTGGAGTATGTTCATTGGTTTAGTTTGCGGGTTAATCAGTTTCCTCGATTCTGATTGTTTGGTTTGATAGTTTTTTTGGGTGGAACCAAAAACCGAACTGAACCAAATCCAGTTAGGCTGAAATCAAAGTGTAAACTGTAGGAACCGTTCGCATAAATTAAATAAAATAAACAAATTTAATTACAAGATTACAATCAGAAATAAGAAAGCAAAATTACAATTACGAATTACAACTGAAATAAACAACAATACAAGAAATGAAGAAGAAAATGGGCTGAGTCACGTGTTCAACACGCTCCCCTTAAAACAAATTCCGAGTCTCCCAAGAGTACTCGTTTTGTTTCCCAGGGTACAACAGCCGGAGCAGTAGTACTGCCGGAGTCCGCCTACAACCCGAAGGTTACCTTGAAAACTTGCTGGAGAAAGATCAGAGAAGAGTTGAGTATGCTGTTGTGTAGCTGGTGATCTCTACTGCTGGGTATGGAGCTGTATTTATACAGCTCCTAAGTCGAAACAGTCAAAAACGAATTAAAGAGAGGTTTAAATTGCATTAAACGTCGTCAATGCAATTTAATACGTCATTTAATTCTCAGTCAAAGCCCGTTAACTCGTCAGTTACGAAGCTGGACTGAAACTGCTCTGTCATTCAATGCTGGAAGCTTCTGCGTGCGCGCGCGCGCAAGCCACACTGGTGCGCGCGCGCCCAGGTGTGCACGCCATGCGCGGTGCGTCCTCTTGGCTCACACCCATGCGCGCGTGCGCCTCACTGACTCAGGTCCATGCGCGCGTGCGCCACGTCACCTGTGAGCCTCTACAAGCACGCCACACAGTCGCGCCGTTTTGGCTCACTTCGGTGCGCCGCGGACGACACCCTAAGACCCATGCACCATGCGCAACCGCGCGCCTTGGTGCCACGTATACCCGCGCGCGGACTGCCACGTCACGCGCTTCGAACCTGCACTCCACTTGGTCCCTGCAGCCCATGAGATCCACCACGCGCACGTGGTCAAAAATACAAAGGCGGCTCTCAAGCGGCTCGCGGTGATGCGAGTGTGCAAAGTGCGCCATCAAAGCGCCACATTGCGCCTCATCGCCCACGCCACGCGCGCGTGTGCGAGTGCGAGTGCGAGTTAGGGTGCTCCGCACCCTTCGCGAGTACACTAGTGAGTGCTCCCATGAAACAATAAGGATGGAGAGTTCCACCTTAAATACCCATTTAAGTTCCATCTCTCATCCGATGTGGGACAAGGTGCTACTTTCCCTTTTGTTTCAGCATTGAATGTTCCAAACACCCAACTTTGAGCATCGATATCTCATTCATCTTAGCTCGGTTTTGGACGTGGTTTAGTTCGTTGCGAAGCTCTTCCAACATAGAACACAAACCCACAAATAAATATATAAAATCCGCTCATTTTATTATATTTATTTCTAGTCCAAAATAGGAAAAAATCATTTTCCTATATTTGTGAAAAATGCTATTTTCACTTATTTTCCAACAATCCCCCACATGAAAAATGCTATTTTCATCAAATTTCCAACAATCCCCCACATGTATGGAAATGGATCTTTTCCTTACACTTTTCAACGATAATCTTCGACAGTTGAGTATTGCAAGATAGGTAGGTTTTACCCTTTGAACCTTCTTTTGTGAAGCGCACTTAGCTTACTAGCGGTGTGTAGACGCGATGTCCTTGAACATACCCCCATTTGTGTAAACGACAATACACTTCACACAATACTCTCCCTGGTTTGGCCAACTCCTCATTGTCGTGTCCTATTATGGTCCTGGAACACTAGCCTGGTTCTGCGAGAGCTCTAGGATTTGCGCACCCCACAAATCCATTCGAAGCGACCCTACTTCTCTCTAACATAGGTGATTCCCTGAATCATTAAAAGCATCATGGTTATTTGATTTCCCGAAATCATTAACCTTAATATGCTTAACCTCACTTCAATGTCACTGATTGGAATGGACTAGGAAGTGTATAACTCCCTTTTATTTGGATTGGGGTACTCCCCCACAGTGACTCCGCTTTGGTAATATGATTAAGTTTGCCTATTGAACTTAGTTCTTGGGATCTCCAGTCAGCTAAGTTAGGTTTCCCTCATATTCCCAATTACCACGGGCTTTAGTCCCATTCCTCTTGACGACGTTTCCACTAACTCTCTGCTTAAGCCTTTTGTAAACGGGTCCGCAATGTTATCCGTTGATCTCACATAATCAATTGTGATAACACCCGTTGAGAGTAGTTGTCGTATCGTGTTATGTCTACGTCGCATATGCCTTGATCTACCATTGTACATCAAGCTTTGAGCTCTACCAATCGCTGATTGGCTATCACAATGTACACATATGGCTGGCAAAGGCTTTGGCCATCTTGGAATATCTTCCACGAATTGACGTAGCCATTCCGCCTCCTCGCCTGACTTATCCAAGGCGATGAATTCGGATTCCATTGTGGATCTAGCTATGACCGTTTGCTTAGAAGACTTCCAAGCAATAGCCGCTCCTCCAAGTGTAAACACGTAACCACTTGTTGATTTGGAATCCTTATTGTCCGATATCCAGTTTGCGTCAGTGTATCCTTCGATCACTGCTGGTTGTCGGTCATAATGCAGTCCATAATCTCTCGTGTATCTTATGTATCTAAGCACCCTCGTGATAGCTTTCCAATGATCCGCGCACGGATTGCTGGTGTATCTACTTAGCCTACTCACCGCGTAAGCCAAGTCGGGTCTAGTACATGTCATTAGATACATTAGACTGCCAATAATTCTTGAATACTCTAACTGAGCAACTCCATCTCCCTTATTCTTCTTAAGATGTAGGGAGGTATCAACTGGAGTTCGAGCTACACTCGTATCTCCCGAGTTGAATTTTTCAAGAATCTTATCCACATAGTGAGATTGACTTAAGACAAGACCATCTTAGGTTCTTATGATCTTTACTCCAAGAATCACATCCGCTAAACCCATGTCTTTCATATCAAATCTGGCTTTCAACATGTTTTTAGTAGCCTTGATAATTTTATCATATTACTCCCAATGATAAGCATATCGTCTACGTAAAGACATAAGATTACATAACCTTCATTTGTGTCTTTGAAGTAAACACATTTGTCGCACTCATTTATTTTGAAACCATTGTCAAGCATGACATGATCAAACTTTTGGTGCCATTGTTTTGGTGCTTGCTTCAAGCCATACAAAGACTTGACGAGTTTACATACTTTACCCTCTTGACCTGGGGCGGAGAAACCCTCAGGTTGCTCCATGTAAATCTCTTCTTCTAAATCGCCATTTAGAAATGCGGTTTTAACGTCCATTTGGTGAACTTCCAAATTTCTTAAAGCCGCTATAGCAAGAACCAATCTAATCGAGGTTATGCGCGTCACAGGCGAGTAGGTATCAAAGTAATCTAGACCTTCCTTTTGTCTAAATCCTTTAATCACCAACCTAGCCTTGTATTTATCAATACTTCCATCAGTTTTCATCTTCCTTTTGAATATCCAACGATATCCAAGTGGTTTGCAACCAGGTGGAAGATCTACTAACTCCCAAGTATGATTTTGCAATATAGAATCAATCTCGTTCTTTATTGCTTCTTTCCATTGAGGTCCTTCCGAAGAAGAAACCGCTTCGCGATATGTATTGGGCTCGCCCTCAACCATATAGCTAACGAAGTCAGGACCGAAGGATTTCTCAACCCTTTGTCTTTTGCTTCGCCTACGATCACCCTCGTCAACCTCAGGTTGATCGTGTGTTTCATCTACCCGCGTAGATGAACTTGGACCCGCTTCATCTAACCATGTAGATGAACTTGGACCCGCTTCATCAAGTGCTGTTGATGAAGTTGTATGTGTTTGTCTTCTCAAAGGAAACACATTTTCAAAATACGAAACAACATTAGGATTCACCTCCATGATAGTGTTTACATGTACATCAGGATTCTTGGACTCATGTACAAGAAACCGATGTGCACTACTTTGATGCGCATACCCAATGAATATGCAATCAACAGTTTTGGGTCCTATCCTAAGAGCCTTAGGAGGTGGCACAGTCACCTTTGCTAGGCACCCCCACACTTTCAAATATTTGTACGAAGGTTTTTTCCTTTTCCATAACTCATATGGAGTTTCGTCTCTCTTTTTGAGTGGTATCTTATTCAAAAGATAGTTAGCTGAGAGAATGGCTTCCCCCCACATGTCATGGCTCACCCCAGAACTTATCAACATGGCGTTCATCATTTCTTTCAATGTGCGGTTCTTTCGTTCCGCCACGCCATTTGATTGTGGAGAATAAGGAGGTGTACACTCATGTACTATGCCACTTTTTGCGCATAACTCGGCAAAAGGTGCAACATATTCGCCTCCTCGATCGCTTCGCAAAGCTTTTATCTTCTTTTGAAGTTGATTCTCAACTTCATTTTTATACAAGATAAATTTATTTATTGCTTCATCTTTACTTTTTAGTAAATATATATAGCAATATTTAGTACTATCATCAATAAACGTGATGAAGTACTTGTTTCCACCTCGTGTGGGTACCGCTTTTAAATCACAAATATCAGTGTGAATTAAATCAAGGGTTTCGGTTATTCGTTCAACCGATTTGGATGATGTTCTTGTAAGTTTGGATTCAACGCATGTTTCACATTTATAGTGTGAATCAATATGGAATGTTGGTATACAATTTAAATTGATTAAACGGCGTATTGAATTAAAATTTACGTGACCTAATCTACCATGCCATTTATTTGAATCAGAAAACTCAAGCATATAAGTAGAAGTAGTAGCAATTTTATTCATCTTTTTGACTGCCATTACATTCAATTTAAACATGCCGTTTTGGGCGTAGCCCTTACCAACATACATTCCTCGTTTAGTAAGTACAAATTGATCGCTCTCAAACACTAAACGAAATCCAAACTTGTTAAGCAACCATCCCGAGACTAGATTCTTCCGCAAGTCCGGGACATACAACACGTTGCTTAGAGTGAGCTCCTTCCCTGAAGTCCACTTCAAGATCACCGTTCCTTCACCCATGATGTCGGCAGTGGCTGCATTTCCCATATACAGCTTCTCATCTCCTTCAAGCGCCTTGAAGGTGGTAAAGAGGGTTTTGTCTGCACAAACATGACGGGTCGCTCCCGTATCAACCCACCAACCTTTTGGAGTATTGGTCACCGTATTAACCTCATCCATCATTGCACTTTTGTCGGAAATCATTGCCACCAAAGGCATTCCGTCTTCATCCACCATGTGCGCACGCTCACGCTTTGGTTTCTTGCATTGGTTAGCCCGATGCCCCGGCTCGTCACAGTTGTAACAAGTCCCTTGGAACGTTGGAGGTTTCTTTTTCACAACCCCTTTCTTCGGTCCAAGGTTGCTAGCCTTTGCTTTCCCCTTGTCCTTTTTCCCCTTGCCTTTGGCGCCTTTAGAGGATTGCCCATGCTCGACCAGATTTGCGCTAGCACTAGGCTGCACAAGGCTGTTTTTTAGGGCGATCCTATTCTCCTCTTCTATACGAAGACGAAGAACAAGGTCCTCCATCGACATTTCCTTCCGCTTGTGTTTAAGATAATTCTTAAAATCCAACCAAGCAGGAGGTAATTTCTCAATCATGGCTGCCACTTGAAATGTCTCGCTAAGTACCATTCCCTCTTCATCGATGTCATTTAGTATAATTTGCAACTCTTGGACTTGGTTCATAACCGGCTTGTTATCAACCATTTTGAAGTCCAAGAAACGGGCGACAACAAATTTCTTTGTTCCCGCATCCTCCGTTTTGTACTTTTTCTCCAAGGACTCCCATAACTCTTTGGAAGTCTTGAAATTATAGTACACATTATACAGGGCATCCGAGAGACCGTTGAGTACATAGCCTCGACATATGAAATCCGAATGCTTCCACGCATCTACCGCGCTCAGAGCCTGAGCGTCGGTCTCCCCTTCCGCAGGTTGGGGAGCGGTTTCCATCAAGAACCTCGCAAGGTTCATGGTGGTCAAGTAGAAGAACATCTTCTGTTGCCACCGCTTGAAGTGTAGACCCGAGAACTTCTCAGGTCTTTCAGCATGATTTGCCACTGTGGACGCTCCCACAGTGTTAGCAGGGGTTCCAACGACAACATTCGTATTGTTGTTGTTTGAGGTCGACATTCTGAAAAAATTAAAATTAAAATTTTTAGTCAAAAAATTCTGATTTACTGTAACACCCCGAAAATATAAACTTTATATTAAGAATATAAAGTTAATAAATAAACGAGAATTTATTTAATTGGGACTTTAACCTAGTTAGTTAATTTCTAGGAATAACTCAAACTAGGGTTAAAAGCAGCTAGATGGAAAGATAAGTAAAATGGAGGGGCTTAACTTGTAAAAATTGAAACTTGAATTATAACTAAAATAATAAAACAAACCAAACACCCCCATTAGGAGGTGTTGGTCGTACAGAACAAGAGCCAGGGGCGACCCCCATCCCTCCAAAACCTAGAACTTCACTAAATTCACAAATTGAAGGAGCAATTCTGGTCCAAACGAAAATCCGAGCATAGAATTGTGATCCTCATCACAAGAGGATTACAAGGTATGTAAAATTTGTTGAAAATCTCCTACTTGAAAATCTCATGATTTTGGAAAATCATAGATTAAATGTTGCATGTGTGTTATTCGGGTGGATTAGGGATGATATAGTGTCTAGAAGCAAAACCTAATCAACTACATGTAAAATCATGACCAAATTCAGGAATTTTCCATGAACACCTTGAAGGTGGGTGGTGGGTTTTACATGATGATGATGAACATTAGGGTTAGAGTGATTATCCTAGTGTAATTTGATAATAGATAGTGATTTCAGAAAGATATGATGATTAATTGCTATATGAAGGTTATATTGATGATTTAGTTAACTAACTAACAAGTTACAAACTTGAATATGAAAGATATAAAATTCTGCCTTTTAAGTGTTTGATGAAATGCCTCTATGAAGGCCTAAAACAGAAATTTTGAGCCTAAACGCATAATCAAGATGTTTTGGTGAATTATGCGAATCATGATTTAAATAGAGTTCTAAAACACATTGTGAATGAACTCTACAGGATCGGACGCAGGAGCGTCCAGTGGACAAGCGGGAGGCGAACCACGTTTGAAGGGCAAACTTTGAAGGTATGTGACGCAACCTGTTACATTAAGCAAAATGTTGTTGAATTTACGTATAGTTGATTTAAACTCGTGTTGATTTGAAATGACCATGATTGTTGCTTAAAGAATAAGATTAGGGTTATTAACGAGTCATTGGTAGTCATCAAAATGGAGGAATTCCGCAAGATGAGCCAATGGGTCGACTAATTGTGTAAATTGAAGTTTTGTTGATTTCGGGGTAATAATGGCGATAGTATTCGTAAAGGTATCAAACCGAGATAATTGATATCGAAATGTGAACGAAAATAAGTCCCGGATGTTGGGTATAACTCGTTATAGGCATACTAATTAAATGGGTAGTAAATTGATTTAAAGATTTAACGGGTTGAATAAACGTATAAGTAATTATAGTCCGTCAATCCGTGAATAGAAATTTCGGTATTATAATTGTAATAGGCACGTTGGTATTGAATTTACAGACGCATAGGAAAAAGAATCACCTAAAACGGACTTACGAGTCAAAAGTTATGGCTTTTTAAAGTTGAGTTGTGAATTAACTTGGTTCTGGGAAAATGCAGCAAACAAAACAAAGCAGTCTGTGAAAATTAGGCCCTCGCGTAGCGCGAGGGGCCGTCGCGCTACGCGACGCCCTTCAGGCCGAAATTTTTATATTTTTTTCATTTGTTGATGTTTGGAACTTGTTTGTAACCTTTTATAATTGATTAAAACTAACTTATGATGTGTTTTAATCCTAGGTGTTGATAGTACTTAACCGGAAGACGATCAAGCAGACTTTTGAAGAACCGAACACTAATTTTCAAGCTTCCGCAAAGTTTCAAATCTTTACTAGACTTATGTATGGGTTGTAATCGAATATTGAACAACTTATGAATCGTTTTGTTTAGACTTATGTGACTAAACATTTTGTAACACATGAACCTTTTGTTGGATTTAAGTTAATCAATCAGTTTATTTTCCTTATAATAGTAATAAATAATATTTAAATCGGTTTAAATTTTACGGGTGTAACAAGTTGGTAATCAGAGCCCAAGGTTGTCAATAAGTGTTCGGTTCAAGCTTGATCGATCGTCCGGTAAGAGTTAACTTATTTTGTTAATAAATTATGCATTACGTATAGAACGAGAAATGAATAAATATGCATGAAAACAAAAAGAGTGTGTACAAGCTCACTCAAAAACAAGAAAAGCATGAAACAAGAATTACTAAATCAAGTTACGGACTTGATTGAAATGAAACAAGAATTACTAAATCAAGTTACGGACTTGATTGAAATGAAACAAGAATTACTAAATCAAGTTACGGACTTGATTGAAATGAAACAAGAATTACTAAATCAAGTTACGGACTTGATTGAAATGAAACAAGAATTACTAAATCAAGTTACGGACTTGATTGAGCTAAAATAAGAATAATTGGATCAAGTTATGAACTTGATTAAAACAAACAAGTAAAGCATGTATTATAAATGGAATGTTTAATATTTTATGTAAACATTTCAGTAACAAGGATGGCTGATGGAGGTAAAGATGATGCGGTGCCAAGAGTCACCGAACAAATGAAGGAAGCGATTGCCGAAGAGGTTGGAAAGGCAATTGAAAATAGTTTGGCGGACTTCATTGATAAAATTCAAGAAACGGTTTTATCAATAGTAGACGAGCGAATCAAGAAATTGGAAGACGATTCGAATTCAGCAAAGGGAAAGCACGGAGAACGAAAGCCTTGTTCATACAAGGAATTCGTGGCCTGTAAGCCACCAATATATAACGGGGAGGTTGACCCAATAGTGTGCCAACGATGGCTAAGTGATATTGAAGGAGTCTTCGAGAGGACCCATTGTGACGAAGAAGACTACGTAGCCTATGGCACGGGTCAACTAAGGAGTCAAGCGAAAGATTGGTGGGATAACAAGAAGAGAGAGATCGGTGTTGAAGCCGCTAAGGTCATGACGTGGGAGGAATTCAAGACCCCATTCCTTAATCATCATTGCCCCAAGGCGGTTATGAATAAAATCAAGGAGGAATTCATGCAACTTAGGCATAAGGGCGAGGCCATAGATAAGATTACGGCAACGTTTATGGATAAGATGAAGTTTTGTAATGACTTGGTGACAAATGAAGAACAAAAGGTCTATTACTACCACAACATGCTAAGTGCGGAATACAGAGAGTTCATAACCCCTTCAAAATACGGGACCCTTACCGAAATCATAAATGCGGCTCGGGAAAGGGAAATCGAACTGAAGAAGAGCATCGAACGGGGTGAACGAAGGGCACAAGATGTAAATCCAAGCCCTACCAAGAAAGCAAGAACGAATGAAACAGCAAAGAAATCAGATGCTAAGGGTAGTACACCGGGTTGCAAAATTTGTGGGAAAAATCATAAGGGCGAATGTCGTTACAAAGATAAGCCTTGTCCTATATGCAAGAAAAAGGGACATATGGCCATGTCATGCCCGGAGAAGGTGACGGTTTGTTACAACTGTTATCGAACGGGCCACAAAAAGTCGGAATGCCCGGAACTGGTTGGAAAGAAAGATGGGCAAGAATCGAAAGGTGAAGCCCCCAAAGCAAAGGCAAGATCTTTCCAACTAACTGCCGCAGAAGCGAAGATTGAACCTGATGTGGTCTCAGGTATATTTGCTGTAAATTCAATTCCCGCACATGTGTTATTTGATACGGGTGCGAATAAATCCTTTGTTTCATACGGGTTTATTCGACATCCTTCATTTATTTTAACAAAATTACCTGTGCCTTTAGAAGTAGAGATAGGTAATAACAAAAGCTTTATTGTTTGTGATGTATGTGAAAATTGCAAACTGAGCATCGACGATGAAGAATATTTGATAAATCTAATCCCGATGTCGATGGGAGAATTCCAAGTAGTCGTGGGGATGGATTGGCTATCCCAATACCATGCAAAGGTCGTGTGTTTTCGCAAGGAGATAAAACTAACATCTCCGAGCGGGAAACACGTCACCATTTATGGCGAAAAACGAGGCAACCCCATAGTATGTTCGATGTTGAAAGCTCACAAGCTCATGAAGCGAGGATGCAAGGCATTCATTATTTATGCTAATGAGACCGAGAAAGAATCACGGAAGATTGGAGATGTACCGATAGTACGGGATTATGAAGATGTTTTTCCGGAAGATTTACCGGGGATACCGCCTGAACGGGAAGTAGAGTTCGGGATCGAATTGATTCCGGGCGCGAAACCTGTGGCAAAGGCCCCGTACCGACTTGCACCGTCAGAATTACAAGAACTGATGTCCCAAATTCAAGATTTGCTTGATAAAGGATTCATAAGGCCGAGTGTGTCTCCTTGGGGCGCACCGGTGTTGTTTGTGAGAAAGAAGGACGGGAGTATGCGCATGTGTATCGATTATCGGGAGTTAAACAAACTTACGGTGAAGAACCGATACCCGCTCCCGAGGATAGACGACTTATTTGACCAACTACAAGGCGCAAGTTGGTTTTCAAAAATTGACCTTAGGTCGGGGTATCACCAACTAAAGGTCAAAGAAGAAGATGTGCCGAAGACGGCTTTTCGCACAAGATACGGACATTACGAATTTCTCGTGATGTCATTTGGGCTAACAAATGCGCCCGCGGCATTCATGGACCTTATGAACCGGGTTTGCAAGCCAATGTTGGATAAGTCGGTCATCGTGTTTATCGATGATATCTTGGTGTATTCGAAAAGTGAAGCCGAACACGCACGCCACTTGCAAGAAGTATTAGAGACACTTAGACGAGAGAAGCTTTATGCAAAATTTTCTAAATGTGCCTTTTGGTTACGAGAGGTACAGTTTCTCGGTCATGTCATAAGTGCCGATGGAGTTTTGGTGGATCCGTTAAAGATAGAGGCGGTGTCAAAATGGAATCCCCCGAAGAACCCTTCTGAAATTAGAAGCTTTTTGGGGCTTGCTGGATATTATAGGAGATTCATTCAAGATTTCTCCAAGATTGCATCGCCGCTAACAAAGCTAACCCAAAAGAAAGCAAAGTTTGTTTGGGGAATCGATCAAGAAAAAGCGTTTCGGACTCTAAAAGAAAGGCTAACTCAAGCTCCGGTACTGACATTGCCGGATGGAGTCGAAGACATGGTGGTCTATTCGGACGCTTCGTTATCAGGGCTCGGTTGCGTGTTGATGCAACGAGGCAAGGTAATAGCCTATGCCTCGAGACAATTGAAGATACACGAGAAGAAATATCCTACGCACGATCTCGAGTTGGCAGCGGTGGTATTTGCATTAAAAATATGGAGGCATTACTTGTATGGGGTAAAATGCACCATATTCACCGACCACAAGAGTCTGAAATACTTCTTCAATCAGAAGGAGTTAAATATGCGACAAAGGCGATGGCTGGAAACGGTGAAGGACTATGATTGTGAGATACACTATCACCCCGGAAAGGCAAATGTGGTAGCGGATGCTCTAAGCAGAAAAGCGGACTATGTCCCAATACGAGTGAGGTCGATGCAACTAGTGATAACCTCGGGTATACTTGAACGTATTCGAGAAGCGCAATTAGAAGCAGTAAAAGAAGAGAATTGGAAAAAGGAAAGAATAATTGGGCAGTTGAAAGACCTGTCGGATGGAAATCACGGGCTAAAGACTCGATCCGGAAGAATATGGGTCCCACATACCTGCGGAGTAAAGGCGCTTCTACTTGATGAAGCCCATAAATCCCGTTATTCAATTCATCCGGGTGCGACCAAGATGTACAATGATTTGAAACAAAATTATTGGTGGCCCGGAATGAAGAGGGATGTGGCGAAGTATGTGGAAAAATGCTTGACATGCCTACAAGTCAAGGCGGAACATCAGAAACCATATGGCAAACTCCAACCCTTAGACATTCCGGTTTGGAAATGGGAACATATCACAATGGACCTATTAACCAAGTTGCCAAAGACAAATCGTGGTTTTGATGCTGTATGGGTAGTGGTGGATAGGTTGACGAAAAGTGCTCACTTTATTCCGATTCGTGAGACATATACGTCCGAAAAGATGTCAGAAGTTTATACTAATGAAATCATAGCACGTCATGGAGTACCGGTGTCCATCGTGTCTGATAGGGATACCCGGTTCACTTCCAACTTCTGGCGAGATTTCCAAGAGCAAATGGGGACCAAATTATTCATCAGCACTGCGTACCATCCTCAAACGGATGGACAAAGCGAAAGAACGATACAAACATTGGGGGATATGCTACGAGCTTGTATAATCGACTTTGGAGGCAGTTGGGATGTTCACCTGCCGTTAGTCGAGTTTTCGTATAACAACAGTTATCAATCTAGTATTAAGATGGCACCGTATGAAATGCTTTATGGTAGGAAATGTCGAACCCCGGTATGTTGGGGTGAAGTGGGACCACGTGAACTCGCCCACCAAGATATAGTACGAGCCACGAATGAAAAGATCGATATTGTTCGGGCACACTTGAAAGCGGCCCAAGACAGGCAAAAGGCGTATGTTGATAAGAGGAAAAGGCCAATAGAATTCCAAGTGGGTGACATGGTCATGCTAAAAGTTTCCCCTTGGAAGGGTGTTATTAGATTCAGAAGAAGGGGGAAGCTAAGCCCGAGATTTATTGGGCCATTTAAGATCATCGGAAGGGTCGGCGAAGTGGCTTATCGCCTAGAGTTACCGGAAGAACTAAGTGGGATACATAGCACGTTTCACGTGTCACAATTAAGAAAGTGCTTAGCAGATGAAACGACCTATATCCACTACGATGATATCGAAGTGGATAATAGTCTGAATTATGCGGTGAGACCGGTGGAGATTCTGGACCGAAAGGTCAAACATCTACGAAATAAACCAATTTATCAAGTCAAGGTCAGATGGGAGCATAGAAAGGGTTCGGACACTACGTGGGAGTCCGAAGAGGAGATGCGACGTCTCCACCCTACATTATTTGGTACGTACTTCGGTTTCGGGGACGAAACCCTTTTAAGGGGGGTGGACTTGTAACACCCCGAAAATATAAACTTTATATTAAGAATATAAAGTTAATAAATAAACGAGAATTTATTTAATTGGGACTTTAACCTAGTTAGTTAATTTCTAGGAATAACTCAAACTAGGGTTAAAAGCAGCTAGATGGAAAGATAAGTAAAATGGAGGGGCTTAACTTGTAAAAATTGAAACTTGAATTATAACTAAAATAATAAAACAAACCAAACACCCCCATTAGGAGGTGTTGGTCGTACAGAACAAGAGCCAGGGGCGACCCCCATCCCTCCAAAACCTAGAACTTCACTAAATTCACAAATTGAAGGAGCAATTCTGGTCCAAACGAAAATCCGAGCATAGAATTGTGATCCTCATCACAAGAGGATTACAAGGTATGTAAAATTTGTTGAAAATCTCCTACTTGAAAATCTCATGATTTTGGAAAATAATAGATTAAATGTTGCATGTGTGTTATTCGGGTGGATTAGGGATGATATAGTGTCTAGAAGCAAAACCTAATCAACTACATGTAAAATCATGACCAAATTCAGGAATTTTCCATGAACACCTTGAAGGTGGGTGGTGGGTTTTACATGATGATGATGAACATTAGGGTTAGAGTGATTATCCTAGTGTAATTTGATAATAGATAGTGATTTCAGAAAGATATGATGATTAATTTCTATATGAAGGTTATATTGATGATTTAGTTAACTAACTAACAAGTTACAAACTTGAATATGAAAGATATAAAATTCTGCCTTTTAAGTGTTTGATGAAATGCCTCTATGAAGGCCTAAAACAGAAATTTTGAGCCTAAACGCATAATCAAGATGTTTTGGTGAATTATGCGAATCATGATTTAAATAGAGTTCTAAAACACATTGTGAATGAACTCTACAGGATCGGACGCAGGAGCGTCCAGTGGACAAGCGGGAGGCGAACCACGTTTGAAGGGCAAACTTTGAAGGTATGTGACGCAACCTGTTACATTAAGCAAAATGTTGTTGAATTTACGTATAGTTGATTTAAACTCGTGTTGATTTGAAATGACCATGATTGTTGCTTAAAGAATAAGATTAGGGTTATTAACGAGTCATTGGTAGTCATCAAAATGGAGGAATTCCGCAAGATGAGCCAATGGGTCGACTAATTGTGTAAATTGAAGTTTTGTTGATTTCGGGGTAATAATGGCGATAGTATTCGTAAAGGTATCAAACCGAGATAATTGATATCGAAATGTGAACGAAAATAAGTCCCGGATGTTGGGTATAACTCGTTATAGGCATACTAATTAAATGGGTAGTAAATTGATTTAAAGATTTAACGGGTTGAATAAACGTATAAGTAATTATAGTCCGTCAATCCGTGAATAGAAATTTCGGTATTATAATTGTAATAGGCACGTTGGTATTGAATTTACAGACGCATAGGAAAAAGAATCACCTAAAACGGACTTACGAGTCAAAAGTTATGGCTTTTTAAAGTTGAGTTGTGAATTAACTTGGTTCTGGGAAAATGCAGCAAACAAAACAAAGCAGTCTGTGAAAATTAGGCCCTCGCGTAGCGCGAGGGGCCGTCGCGCTACGCGACGCCCTTCAGGCCGAAATTTTTATATTTTTTTCATTTGTTGATGTTTGGAACTTGTTTGTAACCTTTTATAATTGATTAAAACTAACTTATGATGTGTTTTAATCCTAGGTGTTGATAGTACTTAACCGGAAGACGATCAAGCAGACTTTTGAAGAACCGAACACTAATTTTCAAGCTTCCGCAAAGTTTCAAATCTTTACTAGACTTATGTATGGGTTGTAATCGAATATTGAACAACTTATGAATCGTTTTGTTTAGACTTATGTGACTAAACATTTTGTAACACATGAACCTTTTGTTGGATTTAAGTTAATCAATCAGTTTATTTTCCTTATAATAGTAATAAATAATATTTAAATCGGTTTAAATTTTACGGGTGTAACATTTACGCACAAACCAGAAGGAAACTACTAAATTTTAATTTTACCACAATTTACTGTTTCGGCTTCTAAGTCCAACTTTGAAGACCAAAAACAGAAAATTTATAATATTTAAAACTTACTGACTGGCTTCTAAGTCCAACTTTGAAGACCAAGGCAGAAAGTTTATTAGCAAATTTTTAGGACAACTGAATGTAATCAATTGTTTTCAACCAAAGTCGCCCCTTTGAAGATGAAAACAAAAAAAAATCTGTTTTTAAAACACAAACTGAGTGAAAACAAAACTAGTTTGAATCACAAACAGGATGGTTTTGATTACACGAACGGTTTTAAAAAATTTGTTTTAAGATTGTAGGAACCGTTCGCATAAATTAAATAAAATAAACAAATTTAATTACAAGATTACAATCAGAAATAAGAAAGCAAAATTACAATTACGAATTACAACTGAAATAAACAACAATACAAGAAATGAAGAAGAAAATGGGCTGAGTCACGTGTTCAACACGCTCCCCTTAAAACAAATTCCGAGTCTCCCAAGAGTACTCGTTTTGTTTCCCAGGGTACAACAGCCGGAGCAGTAGTACTGCCGGAGTCCGCCTACAACCCGAAGGTTACCTTGAAAACTTGCTGGAGAAAGATCAGAGAAGAGTTGAGTATGCTGTTGTGTAGCTGGTGATCTCTACTGCTGGGTATGGAGCTGTATTTATACAGCTCCTAAGTCGAAACAGTCAAAAACGAATTAAAGAGAGGTTTAAATTGCATTAAACGTCGTCAATGCAATTTAATACGTCATTTAATTCTCAGTCAAAGCCCGTTAACTCGTCAGTTACGAAGCTGGACTGAAACTGCTCTGTCATTCAATGCTGGAAGCTTCTGCGTGCGCGCGCGCGCAAGCCACACTGGTGCGCGCGCGCCCAGGTGTGCACGCCATGCGCGGTGCGTCCTCTTGGCTCACACCCATGCGCGCGTGCTCCTCACTGACTCAGGTCCATGCGCGCGTGCGCCACGTCACCTGTGAGCCTCTACAAGCACGCCACACAGTCGCGCCGTTTTGGCTCACTTCGGTGCGCCGCGGACGACACCCTAAGACCCATGCACCATGCGCAACCGCGCGCCTTGGTGCCACGTATACCCGCGCGCGGACTGCCACGTCACGCGCTTCGAACCTGCACTCCACTTGGTCCCTGCAGCCCATGAGATCCACCACGCGCACGTGGTCAAAAATACAAAGGCGGCTCTCAAGCGGCTCGCGGTGATGCGAGTGTGCAAAGTGCGCCATCAAAGCGCCACATTGCGCCTCATCGCCCACGCCACGCGCGCGTGTGCGAGTGCGAGTGCGAGTTAGGGTGCTCCGCACCCTTCGCGAGTACACTAGTGAGTGCTCCCATGAAACAATAAGGATGGAGAGTTCCACCTTAAATACCCATTTAAGTTCCATCTCTCATCCGATGTGGGACAAGGTGCTACTTTCCCTTTTGTTTCAGCATTGAATGTTCCAAACACCCAACTTTGAGCATCGATATCTCATTCATCTTAGCTCGGTTTTGGACGTGGTTTAGTTCGTTGCGAAGCTCTTCCAACATAGAACACAAACCCACAAATAAATATATAAAATCCGCTCATTTTATTATATTTATTTCTAGTCCAAAATAGGAAAAAATCATTTTCCTATATTTGTGAAAAATGCTATTTTCACTTATTTTCCAACATAAACCAAATTACAATTCGGTTCGATTTTCGTTTTTCAACCAATTAAACCTTAGAAATGAGCTTATATATGTGTTTGTGTGTCTGATAGAAACCTGATTTTACAATTTGGTTTTTCGGTTTGAACCGAGTTGGAAAAGTTGGAGGGGAACATCAAACCAAAACCTGATTTTACAATTTGGTTTCGGTTGAAAAACTAACCAAAAATCAATTTTGTAATTCGCTTCGGTTTTAAATGATTTTGATTTCGGTTTGGTAGTCAACCGGTCTGAACCGAATACTGAACAGCCCTACAAACGAGAGGGGCTTAAACTAAGAAAAAGTATAAAATCAAAGGACTATTATTAAAAAACTCAAAAATCAATTGCAACCTCAATTCATTTCTTCACTAAGGATATCACAACCAACGTGATTGGATCAGTTATGTTAAAGTATCCCCATCATTTTCCAACGTAATCCATCTCTCCAAATCTTCCTCAACAAAAGAATCAATTCCTCCTTGATTTTTGCCCCTTTATTCCCTTCAATCTCTCATAATTCGTTGTTGCACACCACCTGTTCGACGAAAGTCCTGAGAGAACCAAAACCAAATGCAGGCTTATTTTCTCGCCGGAAACCCGGTGATCTTGATCATAACTGGTGCTATTGTTGCTGTATTGTTGCAGACTGCGTTTGTTGTTTGTGGGTTTCCAACAATTCTCACGTTGGAGAGAGGTTTTGCGGTTAATCATGTTGTTGAATTGAGTGAACTTAAAGATAGAGATAGTGTACGGCACCCAAGAATCTTGCAGCAGCAGCAGCAGCAGGCTTCCGTTGGGAGCGTTGTTGATTTTCCTGTTCAAGGGACTTATGATCCGTTTCGTGTTGGGTAATTAATAATTTCTCATTTTCTTGATTTGTTTTATTATTTTTTTGGTTAGTTTGATTAATTTAATTTGTTTAATTTAAGTTCTTGATTGGAATTGGAAGAAAATGAAACTATTTGAAGTTGCTTAGTGTTGAAGCTATGTGCTTTTTCTTTCATGATTATTAGTTTAGATTTTGGTTACTATTTGAAACCAAAAGGAAAAGATTCTTGCTTTGATTGGTATAGATTTTGGGCTTTTTGTAAGACACAGTCTTGCTTTGAAGCTATGTTAAAGGGTGTTATATTCTTTAAATTTTATTATTTTTTATTGAAAAGTTTGTTGGATTGTAGGCTTTCAGTTACAGGAGTTCAATAATCAATTGGGTTCACCTTCAACACCAAATATTTTATATAATAATATTATTATTATAATTATTTATATGAATTTGTAGGCTTTATTTTACAAGAATTCAATTGGGTTCAGCACCAAATATTTTCTTTGAATGTTATTATTTTTATTGAAAATTGGTTGAATTTGTAGGCTTTATTTTACAAGAGGTTAATTGGGTTGACCACTAAATATTTTCTTCAATATTATTAATTTTATCAAAAAAACTAGTTGAATTTTGTAGGCTTTATTTTAGAAGAGTTCATCTGGGTTCACCACCAAATGTTTTCTTTAATTTTTTTTTATTGAAAGATTAGTTGACTTTATAGGCTTTATTTTACAAGAGTTCAATTGGGTTGACCACCAAATGTTTTCTTTATATGTTATTATTTATATTGAAAAATTAGTTGAAGTTGTAGGCTTTATTTTACAAGAGTTCAGTATTTTCTTTAAATATTATTATTTTTATTGAAAAATTGGTTGAGTTTGTAGGCTTTATTTTACAAAAATTCAGTTGTGTTTACCTCCAAATATTTTCTTTAATTCTATTTATCTTTATTGAAATATAGTTGAATTTTTAGGCTTTATTTCACAAGAGTTCAACTGGGTTCACCACCAAAGGAGTATTTCGTACAAATCGATACAGGAAGCGACGTGTTATGGGTCAGTTGCGCTTCATGCGAAGGTTGCCCGCGATCTAGTGGACTCCAAGTACTCATTTCACCGTATCATACTACTATAATTCTAATATGTAAACAATCACTAGATTACTAATATTATCTTCCTCCAATCAACAGATTCCAATCCAGTTCTATGATCCATCAAGCTCATCAACCGCTTCTTTGATCCGCTGTTCAGACCAACGATGTTCGTTAGGATCCCAATCGTTAGATTCCAGCTGTTCTAAATCAAACGATCAGTGCATTTACACATTCCAGTATGGAGATGGTAGTGGAACATCGGGTTTTTACGTATCGGATCAAATCCTGTTGGATACAATCGTCGGGGATTCGACGTCATCAAATGCTTCAGCGTCTGTTGTGTTCGGGTTAGTTTATAACAATTTTGCCAGTATCCATTAACCCGTCTTAATAGGCCTGTAAATGAGCCGTTCGTGAATTGTTCGGCAGGAAGTTCGTTTATGTTCGTTTATTTAAATAAATGAACGAACTTGAACACACGTTTTGTTCATTCATTTATGTTTGTTAAAATTTTAATAAATACATAAGTAGTTATATTTATATAAATATAAACATAAAACAGGATTTCTAACTATTTATATAAAAATAACTAATTAGTAAATGGGCTTCCTAATAATTAAAAAATGGGCTTTCGAATTGAACTTATCGTAATTAATCACTAATTTATATAAAAGAACTACTTTATGTTCGTTTATGTTTGGTCAATTATGTTTATTAAATTATGTTTGTATAAGTTTATTTGTTTATGTTCGTTTACTTTCGTGAACATAAACGAACGCGAACATGCTCATTTTTTTAATGAACAGAAGAATGTGTTCGATTATATGTTCGTGTTTGGTTAAAGTCAAGAACAGTCGAACACGAACATGTTGGTGTTCGTGTTCTTTCGGTTCATTTACAAGCCTACTTCTTAAGATTTATTGCAAAATCCTTGTTGACTTTATGAAACAGATGTAGCATGAGTCAAACCGGAGATTTGACCAAATCCGATAGAGCCGTTGACGGGATATTCGGTTTCGGTCAGCAGGGGTTATCGGTAATCGCACAACTTTCTTCACAAGGGGTAGCACCCGATGCGTTTTCTCATTGTCTTGTTGGAAACGGCGCCGGTGGTGGTATTTTAGTTCTCGGTCAAATAATCGAGCCAAGCATGGTCTACACTCCACTTATTCCGTCACAGTAAGTTCTCGTTCCATCTTTCAGTCGGAATTGAATTGACCATTATGCCCCTTAGAAGCACAGTTAATGACATTTATGTTTTTAACACGTGTAAAATGCCATTTGCGTCTCTGAGGTTTGGCCAGTTTTGCGACTTTCATCCAAAGGTTTGTTTTTCCGCATCTGGATCCAAAAGGTTTGAAATCTTGACATTTTCATCCGGCTCGTTAACTCCATCCATTTTTCTCCGTTAAGTCAGAGGTGTTTCTGTTTTTTTTTTAACTTAAAAGGCAATTCAGTCCTTTTCAGGGGCATTCGGTCTGTTTACATATAGTGAACCCTTTAAGTTAATAAAAAAAGACGAAAATACCCCTGACTTAACGGAGAAAAATGGATGGAGTTAACGAGCCGGATGAAAATGACAAGATTTCAAACTCTTTTGGATCCAGATGCGGAAAACCAAACCTTTGGACGAAAATTGCAAAACTGCCCAAACCTGGCATTTTGCTCCAAAATTAACATTATTGTTTTAAACTTTTAATGATATGAAAGGACCCCATGTCTAAAGCTATGATCTTTGACCTTTATTGGTATGCTACGGTTTGACCATTTTGCGCCTCATAGACGTGTTAACATGATGTTCCAGGCCGCATTACAACTTAAATCTGCTGAGTATTTCTGTCAATGGTCAAACGTTATCCATTGATCCGTCAATGTTCGGCACGTCAGGCAGCCGAGGAGGAACCATAATTGATTCCGGAACTACCCTTGCTTACCTAGCGGAGGAGGCTTATGATCCTTTTGTGGATGCTGTAAGTTGTAAAGGCCAACATTGTCAATTTTTTTAATATTTATAATTTCCATGTAACCAGAATTATTAGAAACCACTTTATATCGCTGCAGATTACACTGTCGGTTTCACAATCTGTTCGGCCACTTGTGTCAAAGGATAGTCAGTGTTATCTAGTCGCCTCCAGGTTATTTTTTTCATTTCCCACAATTTTGTTTACTAATATTTTTTTCGTTAAATTAATATTGGAATTTTAATTATATTTCAGTACACCCGATATATTTCCTACGGTAAGCTTGAACTTCGCCGGTGGTGCTTCAATGATTTTAAGACCCCAGGATTATCTTCTACAGCAGAACTCGGTGGTAAGTTCATGTGTAAATTTGATATTATTATTATTTATGAAATTTTTAATCCGCTCAAGAATATATTTTTTCGCATTTTGTGTGCTCTCGGTAGGGTGGAGCTGCATTGTGGTGCATAGGCTTTCAGAAAATAAGAGGTCAAGGAATTACCATTTTAGGAGGTATAAGTTTCTCATTTTTCTACTATTTCGAGTTTTAAATTAATTCTTTTATATATTTATATTTTTTTTCATTTTGGTTTTGAACGATGCAGATCTTGTTTTAAAAGACAAAATTGTTGTTTATGATCTGGGTGGTCAACGGATTGGTTGGGCGAATTACGACTGTAAGTTATCTTCATAAAAAAGTCATAATTGTTGTGTACAGGCCTGTAAACGAACCGAACGAACATGAACACGAACATATTATCGAACATATTTTCTTGTTCATGTTCGTTCATTAAGAAAATGGTCATGTTCGTGTTCGTTCATATTCATTGTTTAAAACCTAAACGAACAGTTCACGAACGTAAATGAACACAAACAAACTTAAACGAACATAGTTCAACAAACATAAACGAACATAAATTAACATTAATGAACACAAATGAACAACGAACTTCCTTCCGAATAGTGCATGAACGTTCGGTTCATTTACAGGCCTAATTCCTAGTTGTTTCTGATGTTTGAGTAACTTGGTTGAAACACAAAAGTCAAAACTGGGGTTTTATTTCATAGCAAATCAATTCATTTTCATTTCTTAATATAATTATTAAAATGATGTTAGGTACTTAGGTTCATTGTTTAAGTAATGTTAACGTTAAACTTCCCGCCAAAAAAGAAAGAAATTGTTATAATTCTTCTCATATGGATCAATTCATTTGACTCTGAAAAGTCAACCGTGTTTCTTGATTTTGTTAGGTACATCATCTGTAAATGTGTCAACTTCATCAAGTGGTGGCAGAAGTGAATACGTGGCGGGTCAATTCAACGATAGCACTTCATTGCAGGATACGCGTTACAGTCTGATCTTAACCGTCTTTGTGGCTTTCGTGCTACAGTTATCAGTAAGCGCTTTTTCCTAGTGACAACTTGATTTCTAATTGCCAGAAATTTTATAGTTTAATTCTTTTGTTTGTATAGTAGAAAAAGGGAATTGTCCATTAATATTTAATATATGTAAACAGCATGCATATATGCTAATTGGGATAGGAATTTATAAATGTATACGCATTTGTACGTTGAACGCGTATATATATAAGAAGTAACTGCTATTCATTCATGGATTCCGAGAGTTTTCTTATTTCGTTTTCATCTTCTTTGTGTTGCATAGCGTGTTATGATCATGCTGTTTGTTGTTTTAAAATGCCGAGGATCCATTTTTACATGTTCTAAAGGTTAAACCGAAAATAGTTGCAACGTCACGAGTTAAAATCAGTGAAACCATTGGAAATGGTATATTGAGAATACGACGGATTTTTAAAATGAATGTGTATTTTAGGTTGAGTCTTAGGAAAACGAGAGAACTAAGGGTTGAAGTGGCAACTATGTTTCTCATAATCAGATCTGGAAATCAAACATCGCCATACTAGTCCTCACCAGCAAGATCAAATGTCGTGAAATTCGTCGAAGATTAGCACTCGGCGGCTACAACTCTAAATCAGATGGAAATAGCATGGCCAAGAAAAATGCCGATGGATTTTTAGGGCTTCGTGTTAAAACACCCTGTCGTGCTAGGGTTTCGCCGCAAGCATCTGAGAAAGCCGTTTCTCAGTTGTTCAAGGTAACTATTCAGAAGACAGCATCGAAGGATACAGGTACACCACTGTCGACGATTTCGAGGAAAACGAGGACAACAATTCGTTTGTGAGTGCAGTTTGTCTATCGCTTCCATAAAAAACATGTATATGGGCTTACTTCATTATTCAAAATCACAAACCTTTTGTACCAAAACACGTTATATCATGGTCATACATAATGATGCACATGTGCATTTTTAATATTGCTAATGTAAAAAGTAGTGTATTGCAGATGGTAATTGGTGTAAATGAAAGTGCAATTGTATAATACTGGTAATGTATTACAGTATTTGTCAAAGAAATGATACATATGGACATGTGCATCGATAATTGTTACTCGATTTTTGTTTTTTTTTTGTTAGTGACGAAATATAGCGATTTAAAAAAAATGTGTTTTTTATGTATTTTTTTGTGTTCACAATGTTCTTGCGGTTCTCGCAATAAAGGTAGTTCTCGCACGAACCCTACTATATATATATATATATATATATATATAATGAGGGTGAGCATCTTTCGGGTTACCCAAGAAGCCGATGAACCGACCCAGGACAAAACCAAAGGTGATCCCTTATGAATGGTAATCTTATCTCCTGATAAGAAAATTAAGTTAGCGTTTAGTATGAAGGAATTGAAGACGAAATTGAATGCATCATCTGGAATGAAAAAAAACCATGTTTAGTTAACATCGGTAATGGAATTGAGCATTCTGCAAGGAATGTAGCTCTTTTCAAATATAAGAATTTTCATTCCTTGATAAAGTGCTATTTTTTTTCATTCCTTTAAAGAATGAAAAAACATATTATTATTATTATTATTATTATTATTATTATTATTATTATTATTATTATTATTTTGTTGTTATTATTATTATTGAGGTAATTATATTTTTGTCGCTTTTATTAAATTGTGTTTCGTTACTTCATATTTTTTTTGTATCAAACTATACAAAGTAATGATTCATCCTATTCACATAACCAAACATCACAATGAATCCATTTCATTCTGTTGTCGATTCCATTACTTTTTTCTCTCGTTCATTCATTATCTCATGCCAAACAAACCCTACTTGATTACAATGAGAATGTGATCTAGGTAAGGGCAGAACCGTCATAAACCAACAAATCAATAGTACACTATGAATGCATAAGCTAATCAAAAGGAACCAAAAAAACACTTCAAAAGTTACAAATTACATGCTAAGAGATCTTAAAGACATCAATGGCAATATATTTGTCATAAAACACATATTTCTCCAGGAGAAGAAACCGGAAGGTCTTGGTTTTCATTTGAAAGTAGAGAGTCTAGGAAGCTTGTCGCGCAGATAATACAACCGGGCCCTGCGGACTTTCCTGTGCTTCACCACTTTTATTTCCTTGATGTTTGGAGAATATCTGTACAACGATGGCAAGACATTCATACAGGCATACATCATTCTATACATATACATATATGTATAGAGGCCGGTTATTGTACAAATTGCCTTAACGTACGCTGCGTACAAGATGCAGTATCAACATGCGATTTTTTTTTGAACATGCGAAAATATATATATATTTTTTTTAACATGCGATCTTTGGTTTTTTTTCAAGATGCGAGATTTCCTTTCTAGGGTTGCCATAGCGTACGCTTCGTACGTTAAGGCATTTTGTACGATACATATATACACACTAAGATGAAACATGAAATTGCAAAGATTCCTTTTTGGCATTAAGATCAATTTATTTGCCTCAACTACCAATCATCCCAATAATCATCATTTCAAAAAAAACACTCGATCCACAAGTTTTATGCCAATTCAGAATTTAGAACTTATATCAGATAAAGGTGCTAATCTCGACCCGTTTACCTATAAACGAGTTAGATTTGGTATATATTTCATCTGTTATCTTAAAACAGAAAAAAATGTTTTAAGATATAAATTTGGTAGAAAGAAAATAGATCATCAAGCAAGCGAGTTTAAAGTCTTGTGAAGTGTATCATCCCAAGGCTTTAAAACCCACCCTCCCTAGTTCAATTAACAAAAGTCGATTTCTTTTTGAGATAATATGGATTGGAACTTACATAGGGAACACAATTTCGACCCCAACTCCAGCAATGATCCTTCGAATACGAATTGTGGTGTGGATACCAGCATTTTGTTTCGAGATTACAATACCCTTATATATAGACAACCGGCGCCTGTTCTCGGGCACTTCCTACAAAATCAAATTACATTCCCGTGTCACAAATTCACACCCTTTTTGTATTATTATATAAATCAAGACAGAAAACGTTCAACAGCAGCAAACTTACCAATTTGATTTCAACAATGTCTCCGGTTCTAAGGTCAGGTACTGGCCTTGAACTATCTGAAGCTTCAATGGCTTGCTTGTTTAGAATCTAAAAACAAAAACAAAAATGGATGTCTTTCTTCTATCAATTTTAGTATAATAAAAAATCCGAATGCAGTCTTAAAAATTCCAAATTTGAATAACCCGAAAACCCATCTGATGAACAACCCTGTTTCTTTCTGGGCCCTAAAAAAGTCAAAATGCATTTTGGAAAATATGCATCTCCAACAACAAGTAGTTATCAGTTTTCACATAATAATGCAGTGAAGAAATTGCAACCCATGTAGTAATTATTAATTGCTATTAAACAATTGAAAGTTGCCCAAAAAACTGGAATTAGAAACCCTAGGCTAGGTGAATGAATGATACCCCCATGATATCGCCAAGCTTTACAATAGGTTTCTTAGGTGGCTTCTCTTCAACAACCTCCTCTTCTTCCTTCAGCGCTTCATCTTCAACAGCAGCTTCTTCTGCAGGCTCGGCTCTAACCACAAAAGAATTGCGATTACGGATTCCAGAAGTGAAGCGACATCCTGATGAAGCAGAAGAAGCTGAACGGAATGGTGGTAGAAAGGAGGAAACCGCCGCGAGTCTCTTGGATTGAAATTTTGTGGGGGGTATCATATACAGTGCCTGCACATTTCAGTCTCAACAATTGAAAGAGAAGAATGTATGAGTGATACAGAAGAAGAGGAGGACATGGATTTACCTGAGGAACACCGATGGAAGCCATGGTTGAAGAAAACAGGCTTCAAGGAGGAGGAGGAGGAGGCGTCTTATCTGAAGATAGGATAGGATAGGATCCTGGAGCGGTTATATGGATCCGATCCGATTTGTTTTCGTTTTCATGTTTATCTTTTAAATAAATTGGGTCGGTAATTCATGTATCGGCTTCGGATGTTCGTATACAACTTGCAACATTCTTATCTTCACACTCAATTGAAAGTTATACTAGAGGGTGTTTGGGGTTCCTTATTTTGAGGTAAAAATCGATTTTGTAATTAGCTTCAGTTTTAAACGGTTTCGGTTTTGAGAACACTGAAAAGCTCTGTTTCCCGCTACACACATAAGACAAAATGCAACCCTAGAAACCTTCTTGCAAGTATTTACTAAGATTAAACCAATAATATGAAAACGACAATGAACATTAAGTTTAGCTTGTTACGTTTATTATATAAGGAATTGAGATCGCGTATCATTCAGGTTTGCCACCAGTTAGGTGGTTGACACATGATGTACCAAACAATATCATGAAAGAAGACTAGCCGATCCACATTTAATCGTGTAGACTATAGAGATAACCTATTGTTTAGTTGAGCTACGGGCATACTGAAGCCACTCTTGTGGTTAGTCAAAATAGCTGCAGAAAAATGGTGTCGGCAGCAGCTATGTTTGACAGCAGCCATGTTTTGCGGCCTGTCAAAAGAAGTAGGCAGCAGCCATTTTTCTGTTCGACCTGTTCAATTTCTGTTCGGTTTGTTAGTGGCAGAGAGTGAGAGTGTGTGGTCCGATAGTTCAGTTGTTCGTGTGTATTCCGCAATTCGTGTTCAACGGGTGTTGTCGATCCTAACACATACACTGCACAAGTTTGGTCCATCAGGTTTTGATGACAACCTCCCCTTTTATACAAGTCTCACAATATATAAGTAGATTTCAAGTGGCGTGTGTTCCCCATTAAAAAAAAGAAGATTTTGCATTTATTTGACCAAAAATAATGGTAATTTCATCCAAAGATATTAATTTTATTTTTTGGACAGCAGCTCACTAGGTCTCTAACTCTACGCCGTTATTACATCTTTTTTGGCAACCGCGGGACTTTAATGCTAACCCTTAGAAAGACAAAAAGTTTTATCCAACATCTTAGGCCATCCGTAGTCATAAAGCCCCTTGTGGGGCGTTATGCGACACGTGTCGTGCCACGTCACACAAGGGCTTTATGGGGCGTTATAACACTAGAGCTCGTAGTCATAAAGCCCCTACCCATCATTACCTAATTATTAATTTTTGTTTTTATTAATTAATTATAAAAAACCATTCTTTATTTTGATTGGTCAATGGTTGAAAAGGAAAGCACATAACGCCGTGAAATATATGGCGCCTGCCCCCATTTTTTCCCCCATAACGCCGCCCGTCGCGGTGTGCGGGGCGCTATGGGGGCGCTATCTTTGAATTGGGCGCCATATAAGGCCCCATTACACAAGGTCTTAGTACCACTAGGCTAAGTCCCTTTGATCAAAAGATAATGTGGGATTTTGCTTTAATTCTATACATTGGTAATATTATATTATATTATATTATATTATATTATATTATATTACTTTCCTCATCTAAACAACAAACTAAAAATTGTTAGATTGATAACTAAATGATCTTTGAAAATAATTTTATCAAAAAACTAAAAGGTAGTGCATTCTTATAAAGGCAACACAGCATGAAAGTTGCATGCTCAAAAGCATGTTAAATCCAACATCATTGGCAAACGCAATGTGATGTGCTTTGCATTGTCATACTATTCACATTGCTAGAATTTTTATCTACTATATATTGTGGATTCAAACTGAATTGTCCATTAATATTTAATTTATGTAACAGAAAATATGCTAATTGAGATTTATACATGCATACGTTCGTATTTGTATGTGTATTATATATATACAAATTAACACTCTGTCGTGTTATATGTTCTCTCGTTTATAAGAGTTCTTATTTTATTTTCATCTTCTTTTTGTTGTATAGCTGTAACACCTCGAAAATTCACGTCCTATAATGTGTAGACACGTGTCATATGTTTAAACGTGTGAAAGAATATTATAAAAGGACTAAAGTTGACAAACATGGAAAGTATGTGATTATACGTATTCTAAGTGTCAACAGTGAATAAATATACTTCATAATAACCCTACATGACATTTATAACATCAAACGAATAAATCATGGATCATGCGAAGCTAAAAGTGAGAGATTACAAACTACAAGGGTTAAATGTGTCAACATGTTTAAAGATATACCTCTGAGTGACCTTTTGACAAACCCGAAGCTTTGTAACTGTTAATTATGCTCACTAGAATGCGCGAGATAAATTTCATAAAGTTTCGTTAACGTATGAGAAAGTTATGATCAAATTCGTGTGCGAGGGGTTAAAGCGTAAACGTTGAAAGTTAAGACTTTTCGGGTTAACCGGAAGTGTCCAGGGACTTGGCAAAGTGGGTATAGGTCCTAAAGCCCTTGTGGGTAAATATAAGGGGGTCAAAATGCAAGAAATAACCCCGGTTGCCCTTTCGAAGAGCCAAGGGTCAACTTTGCAACAAATAGAAAATGAAAAATCTGAATTTCAGTCCCAGGCGGCCCGCGTTAGGATCTGTTAAACGTGAGGCGGTGTCACACCCCGATATTTCCACTTATTACCGGTGGGCCCGGCGGGGAGTATCGTGACGTAGTTGATATCATCATAGTCAATACACACAATATAATAGCACAGCGGAAGTCTGGGTGAATAAACTTATTACAAACCATACTGTCTGTTTGTTCGAGTTTATGAATGTACAGACGGGAATGTAATAAGATCCACAGGTGGATCATAAATAAATACAAAGGAAAACAAAAGACAGACTGCAGGCATCTTATGGACTTGCAAGATCCTTTAAAGACACCCTATAGCTCCAGCCTATTTCGAGAGGTACCTGTCAAATCAGTCTTTAAGAAAATACGTCAGTTTACACTGGTAAATACAATTAACTGACTCTTTTGAAAAGGTTTAAAAATTGGGTTGAATGCACATGGCACAAAATCTTTTATAACTTGGGACAATTATTTTAAATATAATCTTGTATACAGATTTATATGTTTGTCATACAATTGGGGCCGGTTGGAAGCCGGTCTTGATTAACCGACTCACCACTGCTTGAACCCACAAAGGAGTTATCCCCAACGTGTGGGTTAATTTTTTTTAGCATTTGCATCTGTCAGGTGTATGCCTACACCCCGTGCATAGGTCGTGGCCATTTTTAAATAAATGAGCCGAGGATATCCAGGACACGGTCGTTAACCCCCAATGCTTATGTTATCAAACAAGACAGATTAAAACGGGTTATGTAAATTTATTAATCACAATCCGATTAAATGATTTCATACCCGACCAAGTGGTATTATTATAATACCATATCCCAAGCCCGTATAGGGAAAATAAGTTAAAAGTATTTACCTGATGCTAGCAGTAAAAATCTTAAAGCTTTTCGAAGGCACCTTCTACCGGAAGCTACTAATCTGTATTAGAAGGTTTAATAACCTATTAGGATGCTAACGGGTCTTTAATTAAGTCAGAGACTTAGACCGGCTAGCTAGAAAGAAACCTTATGGTTCTAAACGTTAGATTAAGCGGAGAATGGAATAGAATGAGATTTAGACCCGACAAGCTTGGATACTTGTATAATGTGGGTAAACTAAATACATCCTGGAATTTGAGGATTAAATGGAAAGGTTTGACCCGTTTCGACTATTTTATGTAAACTAGTCACATAAGCCGATCCGAACGCGTAATTGCGCAACGGGTAACCAAATAAATTATACACAAGTCTTAATCATTATTATGCTCGAAATATGTTAATATATCAGTAATATATTAACATATATGCCTTAAAATTTATTTGAACCAAAATGAGTCCCATAAGGGTATTTTGGTAATTTTAATGTCCATAAAAAGAGTTTAATTATGCAACTGAGTTTCAGACCTGGTTATATCAGTAAAAATATATATTTTTATATCTTATATTAGTAAGATACTTTATATATATGAAAATTACATTATTTAGCCAAACTATGTCCCGTAGGGGCATTCTAGTAATTTTACATAGGCTTTAAAGGTAAAAATACATTTCTGAGTTTAGAAACTTTAACTTACTGTATAATTATATAAATTATCTTAAAACATCAGTAGGTAATGAGTTTTAAATGTTCAATATAGTTTTGACCCATACTATGTACTAAAAATGCCTAAAAAGTGGTTTAAAGGGGTATTCGGGTTAATATTGTAAATCTGAGTTTTTAATCAGTTTGTAAAGCTCAAAATACTTTATTTATTATAATAAATCAGTATCAAAAGGTTTGGTACTAAAAAGATATGTAGAACTCATTTTATGCATGAAAAGGGTAAAACCGGTATTTACCGAAATTAAGCTATAATCCTATGTTATGCTCAATCTAAAAATAATTAAAAATATTTAATATTCCCAAAATATTATTTCACATCAGTAAGTATGAGGTTTGGTGTCAAAAATAAGGTTTATATAGGCTTCATACTAATTATGCCCTTTAATTACTAAAAAGTCCCTTAATTACGTTATTGAGCATAACTCCCATTTTAGACCTCCAATTGGTGTCAAATTTTTAGGACATGTCTAAATATCAGTAGCAAAGGTTTTAATCCAATCACATTGTTAAAAATCTCAGTTGTAAGTAAAAAGGGCGTTTATGGCATTATTAAGCATAATTACGATCAAGTGCATATAATTCAAACCATTAGGTACTATGCAATATAATTCCAGGGGATTATACTACTAAGTAATGTGGTCCTAATGGAAGCTTAAAACATGGGTGCATTAAGCTTAAACGGGTCAGAACTGAAAGTCAAGCAAAAGTCAAACTTTTGTGACTTTCGGTTAATAATTGACCTTAGACTAGTAATTGTCGGGTTAGGACTGATAAAACATGTTTTAATATTAATTACCAAGTTGTTAGAATGTTAAAATATAATTTAGAACCTTTGGTTTATTAATTTTAATCATATTTACACATTCTGCCCAGTTTGACTTTTTGTCAAACTACTTTGACCCGACAATTGACCAGTCAAACGAGATAATTAGGAGGTGCCCTTTTAAGGGTTAATCACCTACACTAATGTGGTCTTAAAACCACTTTCAATTAGATCAGTGGTTAAACCACATGTAATTAAAACGAAAGTCAAACCAATATTAAGATAAGTTTGACTTTAAAGTAATTAGACTAAATTAGACGACTAAACAAGTAATTAGAAGCTTACTTAAGGTCCTAGCAACCTTTTCTACACTTGATTATCCTCTTCAATCAGTTGGAAGCTCCAGAACAAGTCCCACAAGTGATTGTTGCAATATGTGTGTCAAGAACATGAGACTAAGGTCCTTTATATAGCAATGTCCAAGGTCTTTGATCATTTCCAGGTGTAATAGGAAGCTCCAAGATTGATCCAAGTGTCCTAGCTACTCATTTAAACCGACTTACAAGCCCCTAGGTCGTTACAAACTATGTTAAGGCGGTGGAACATGCAAACCCGCAGCTGCCACTCATATTCTGCCCAGTAAAGCCAATCGCGTAGCGCGACGGCTAAGGGTCTCATGGTCGCGCTACGCGACCCCCTATGTTACCAGCTCAACAAGTTTCAAAGCTGGCAGTTTCAGCCCCTTGACGTTTTTAACCCCTTTCAATCATGATTTTTGGCAAAGGAGACCCTTGTAATTATTTTCTTGGGGCCCAAGGATATATAAACAAACTCCGTTAGGCTCGGGTTCGTTAAATATCACTATGAAAGCAAGTTTCGTCAAGTTTACACTTTTGGCCCAAAGTCTTGAAATCACGCCTAACGATATCGAAACCACATGAAATTTATACCACTTATTCTTAAGAGTATATTTGAATGTCTCGAAGCCTCGGTTTCGTTAAAAGGTCACTCAGAGGTCATGATTGACATGTTGACACGTTTAACCCTTGTATTATAATAATCTTTCGATTATTTTTGTATACGGCTTCTAACACCCAATCGATCACTCATTCAAGAATATATTCATCGTGTTAGGTCATTCAGAGGCACAAGTTTGGCATGTTGACACTTTTAGTCCTTGTGGTTTCATAGTTTCGTTATTCGACAACTTTGGCCTTTCAAATGAAATCTTTCACACCTTTGGAGTTTATGACACGTGTCTATATATAATTGGGCACGTTTTTCCGTGGTGTTACATCCTCACCCCCTTAAAAGAAATCTCGACCCCGAGATTTACTGAAATAAATAAGGGTATTTCTGCTTCATAGTGGACTCGACTTCCCATGTATACTCGGGACCTCTACGGGCTTCCCATTTTACCTTTACTATAGGTACTTGTTTTCTTCGGAGCCTTTTAACCCGTCGATCCTCGATCGATATGGGTTTCTCAACAAATCTCAAACTTTCATCAATTTGCACGTCCTTATGAGACATTATTAGAGATTCATCGGTTGGGCTTTTCTTGAGATTACAAATGTGAAACACATTATGAATCCCACTTAGCTCCTCCGGCAATTTCAGCTTATAAGCTACACTACCGATACATTCGATAATCTCGAATGGTCCAATATACCTAGGGCTCAACTTACCCTTCTTACCAAAACGCATCACACCTTTCCAGGGTGATACTTTTAGTAGAACTTTATCGCCTATTTCAAACTTTAGATACCTTCGCTTCCCATTAGCATAGCTTTTCTGCCTGTCCCTGGCAGCTTTTAAGCGATCACGAATTTGGATAATCTTTTCCGTTGTTTCAAGGACTATCTCAGGTCCTGATAACTGAGCTTCTCCTACTTCTGCCCAACAGACAGGCGTTCTGCATCTCCTACCATACAATGCCTCAAAAGGTGCAGCCTGAATGCTGGTATGGTAGCTATTATTATAGGAGAACTCGATTAAGGGTAAATGATCATCCCAACTACCTCCTAAATCAATGACGCATGCTCGCAGCATGTCTTCCAATGTTTGAATTGTACGCTCACTTTGTCCATCTGTCTGAGGATGGTAGGCGGTACTAAAGTTTAACCGTGTGCCCAAGGATTGTTGGAAACTTTTCCAAAAGTGAGAGGTGTATCTAGTATCTCTATCTGAGATAATAGCCACCGGTATGCCATGTAGAGCCACAATCTTGTCTACATACAACTGGGCTAATTTATCTGAGCTATGAGTCTCTTTAATGGGTAAGAAGTGTGCCGACTTAGTCAGTCTATCCACAATAACCCATATTGTGTCATTTCCGTGTTTCGTCTTAGGTAACTTGGTTATGAAGTCCATAGTTACCATTTCCCACTTCCATGTGGGAAGTTCTGGTTGTTGCAGCAGACCAGATGGTTTTTGATGTTCAGCTTTAATCTGAGCACAAGTCAGGCACTTAGCCACATAGGTAGCAATAGATTTCTTTAAACCTATCCACCAATAATTAGCCTTTAAATCATGATACATCTTGTCACCACCCGGGTGAACTGAGTATTTGGAATTGTGGGCTTCCTGGAGGATTACCTCTCGAAGTCCTCCATGAATAGGAACCCAAATTCTTTCATTCATCCTAAGGATTCCATCCTTCCCAGGTGTTAACTGGTCGAAAATTTTACCTAAATTTTCATTTGGGAGGTTATCTTCCAAAACGGCGTCCTTCTGTGCAGCTAGCAGTCTTTCATTCAGACTATTCCTCAACTCAATGCTCTTGGCATTGATCCTAATTGGCTTAACTCTTTCCTTTCGGCTTAGAGCATCCGCGACCACATTCGCTTTACCAGGATGGTTGCGAATCTCGCAATCATAGTCGTTTAAGGTTTCCATCCAACGACGTTGTCTCATATTGAGTTCTTTTTGATTGAACAAATGTTGGAGACTTTTGTGATCAGAAAATATCACACATTTAGTTCCATATAAATAATGTCTCCACAACTTAAGTGCGAATACTACAGCACCCAACTCCAAATCGTGGGTGGTGTAGTTTTTCTCATGCACTTTCAGTTGTCGTGATGCGTAGGCAATCACCTTGCCTCGCTGCATGAGTACACAACCCATACCGGTGTGTGAATGTAACACCTCGAAAATTCACGTCCTATAATGTGCAGACACGTGTCAAAAGTTTGAACGTGTGAAAGAATGTTATAAAAGGACTAAAGTTGACAAACATGGAAAGTATGTGATTATACGGATTCTAAGTGTCAACAGTGAATAAATATACTTCATAATAACCCTACATGATGTTTATAACATCAAACGAATAAATCATGGATCATACGAAGCTAAAAGTGAGAGATTACAAACTACAGGGGTTAAATGTGTCAACATGTTAAAGATATACCTCTGAGTGACCTTTTGACAAACCCGAAGCTTTGTAATGGTAAATTATGCTCACTAGAATGCACGATAAAAATTTCATAAAGTTTCGTTATCGTATGAGAAAGTTATGATCAAATTCGTATGCGAGGGGTTAAAGCGTCAATGTTGAAAGTTATAACTTTTCGGGTGATAACAAAGTGATCAGGGACTTGGCCAAGTGGGTATAAGTCCTAAAGCCCTTGTGGGTAAATAAGAAGGGGTCAAATTGCAAGAAATAAGCTTACTTGCCCTTTCGAAAGGCCAAGGGACAAGAAACAACAAATTTTTAAGCCTGATGTCTTCCTTGAGGACCTCAAAGCTGGGGACCTTGAGGTCCGTAAGGTAACACCCAGCATCAAAAAACCGGCTGTTGCCAGTTTTAACACAATTTTCGACCTACAAACGATTTTCCTCATATCTCTTGGCCCCTAATCAACCCCTAAACATCTAGGACACATGTTGTAAGGTTGTGGTTAGTGCTAGACTTAGTTGTCAACACATTATGGTGACTTTGTTCACTATATAAACCACACAAGTGCAACAACTTTGATCACACTTTCATTCTGCAATTGAGGAGCCTTCTGGAGCTTCAAAGCAGACCCAATTCCTTCCTAATCAAGCTTAGGATTTCAGTAAGTTGGCTAATCCTTTCTAAATTAATTTTTAGCTTAGTTTTAGCTTAAAAGTCAAACCGTCGTAATTAACGGTTGACTTAACGATTAGTCATTGTTAGCTCAGTGATTAGTCGAAGTGAAAGTAGTTATGAGTTGGTATTTATGTGGGTAATAAAACCTCAAAAGGGTTTCCCCTGATCACTACTCTAACCAGGTCAAAAGTCGGGTCAAACTTATAATTAAAAAGTCAACAGGATGCTTAAAATGTCATTTATGCATAATTAGCTATCTAGAACATATATAACCTGTTTGATCATTGTTATAACTTAGCAATAAGTGTAAGAACATGTCCAAACATGTTCAACCCGACTATTTCCTGTTTAGACCCGGTTCGGAACCGAAAGTCACATAATTTGACTTTCACTTTGACTTTCAGTTCCGACCCGTTTAGGCATGTTTTAGAAATTCCTCAGAGCTTTAATTGGATTAGGATACATGTTAGAACAACCCTCTGTGATTATACACGTTGGTTCATTAGTTATCCAATTAATATGCATGTTTCCGTTAATTGCTCATATGTTGACCGTTATGCCCTTATTAACTTAAAACGTGATTTTTGGAAATGTAAAAGAGTAGAAACTTAAATTACTGATATATAAACTTGTATGCAAAGTTTGACATCAGTTTGACTTGTAGATTAAGAGTTATGCTCATTATCGCAAATTTAAGGCTTTTTGTTAATAAAATGGCGTAATTAGCGTATAGCCTAGTTAAGCCTACTTTTTGGTATCAAACTTAATACCCACTGATGTAATATATTATTTTGGGATTTTTAAAGATTTCTAATTAATTTTAGGCTGAGCATAACTAGTAGTCTTAGGCTTAATCCGGTAAATGTCGGTTTTGCCCTTACGGGCCATAAAATAAGTTTTACACATCTAAACGACTCCCAACCTTTTGCTACTGATCACATATGATAAATAAAATATTTTAAGCCTTCTGGAAATATAAAAATATCAGATTTAAGTATCGAACCCGGAAATGGCCTTTAATCGCCTTAATTAGCGTTTTTAACGCATAGTATGTTTTAAAATCATATTGGACATACCCGGGATGATACCTACTGATATAAGAGGCAAATTATGATATTTTAACAGTAAGAAAAGGTTGAATAACTCAGACTTCGTTTTTGAGCTTTTCGGCTTATGTGAAATTACCAAAATACCCCTACGGGGCATAGTTGGTTAAAAATGATAAATTTCACATATATGCTTTAGCCTACTGTTATAACTCATCAGATTAAGTATGTTTGCTGTTTACATCAGACATGTAACTCAGTTAAACATCTAAACGCTTTTACAAACTTTAAAATGACCAAACTACCCCTACGGGGCATAGTTTGTGTTTAAATTAGTCCGGGGCATAATGAAAGACATCCTACTGATGTTACAACATATTTGAAGCATATTAACTTAGGAAACCTGTATATGGCTCTTACGGATACCCGTTACGCTTATTTCGCGTTCGGTTCGGTTTATGTAACAAGTTTACATAAATTAGCCGAAACGGGTCAAACCTTATCGGTTTAATCTCAAAATCCAGAATGTGCATGAAGGACCCATATTAAACAAGTCTCTGAACTTGTCGGGTCTAAATCACATTCTATCCGGTCTTCGCTTAATTGTGCGTACGAACCGTATCTTTGAAACTAGTCGGTCTAAGCTTAAGCTTAATAAAAGACCCGTTAGTATTCTAATAGGTTATATTAAACCTTCATTCCAGATTAGGAGAACCAGTAAAAGCTACGTGCATTTTGCTTATTGTGATTTATACTTTGCATCAGGTAAATACTTTTAACTTATTTTCCCTATACGGGCTTGGGTTACGGTGCATAGCGTACCGCTTGATCGGGCATCAAATCTCCACGCTTAGTGGGTAGTTGAATAATTTGATCGGCTCGTTTAAACAGTCTTGTTTACTTTACAGCCTTTGGGGGGTTAATGACCATGTCCTGGATATCCCTGGCATCATCTTACGAGATGGCCACGACCTGAGCATGGGGTGTAGGCGTACTCCCGTGTATAACTCACTTAAAGTGGTGTGTCTATTGATCTTTAACCCGGATTTGATTCGGGCTACTGAACGCATAAGTAACATGTAATTCGTTCACAAGATTATAATATTAAATAATTCTCCCAAGTTAATAAAAAGATTAATCATGCCTCTGTGCATTTTAATCAAATTATAAAATATTTATGCCATGTGCATCCAAACCAATTTTCAAACCATTTTCCAAAATGAGTCAGTTGATTGTATTTACAAGTGTAAACTGACGTATTTTTCCCAAAAGACTAAATGCAGGTACTAAACGTAATTGGCTGGATTGTCTCCTTAGCATCAATAAAGAGTCTCGCAAGCTTAAGATGCCTGAAGTCTGTTGAACCATTAAATGTTATTTTGTTTCGATCCTACTGTGGATAAACACCGGATATTGTGACTCTGATTACAATAAATAAGTTCGGTTATATCTTATTTTAAATTGCTTCCGCTGTGCATTATTATATTGTGTTGTTTGACTATTACGTTGCCAACCACGTCACGATACTCCCCCACTGGGCCCACCGGTGACACGTGGAAATCGGGGTGTGACAGGTTGGTATCAGAGCCAACACTAAGTGAATTAAACACTAGCCTTTTGTGTTTAATCTCAGTTACACAATTGCACAATCTAAACTTCTGAGTCTAGACTTAACATAGGAATAATCTTAATCCTAATATGAAAAATTTTTGCTTCCAATTTTTATTATTATTATTGGATACGTCGCCAAGCGAGGAAGCTGAACTAGGGATTCTCCACACCCGGAGCCTTGAAATGCTGAGCTTCGTACAGCGACCAAGATGAGACGTGCAACCAAGGAGAAAGCATTCAGGAATTGAATGAAGAAGAAACTCCTTTGCTGAAAATCGTTTCCTCAATAGTCCTTATAAGGACATATTTAGCTTTTTAGTCCCTTCGAGGACAACATTATTCCTTTCAAGTCCCGCTTAGGGCAACTTTATACTTTTATTTTTATATAGTGGAATGATTAAGTTTAAACTTTCATTCTAAACAAGAAATATTAAATAAATGGAAAATAACATTTCCTTTTGCAAGATCTACCATTATAATAAAATGACAAAATCTAAAAAGGACAAGACCTAGCCTTGGGTCATATTAAGACCGGCCAAGATGGTAGTTCCAAAAATTAGATTCAGATCCATATTAACACCTCAATTTAAAATTGTTCTGCGTTAATTATAAATTAAGAATCTTAAGTGTGAAACCTAGCCTAAGGGTCAATAATAAGACCGGGCCAAGATGGTAAGACCTGTTAAAAAGATTCAAATCATTAATTAAGAATCTTAAGTGTGAAACCTAGCCTTCGGGTCAATTTTAAGACCGGGCCAAGATGGTAAGACCTGTTTAAAAGATTCAAATCCCTGTTAACATCTTAAAACATGTTAACACTCCCGACAGATGTGATTCATTTAAAATCACACACGTTATTATTATATAAGGATCTTTCTAAAGATTCCTAACCCAGTTTAATGATCTCTGAATCCTGGGTTCACATCATCAATTAAGATGATCATATTTTAACCATACGTGGTAATATAGTGCCTACGGGCCTTGCTCATTTCTACATGAGCCAAAATATAGTGGTAGCTATGACTCCCTGTCAGAAAAAGGTAATGAACTAGGTTCAAACCTCAAGGCTTTGATTCTCCGAAATCCTAGCTTATAATTTATAAATGTCCTTGTGACTAGGCCTATTGTGCCAGAATACCTTCATGCTTTGATTCTCTGAAATCATAAGCTTAAAATTTATAAATGTCCATGTGACCAGGCCATTGGGTGCCACTAATAAAACTGTTAATGTTTTATAATTAGGATAAATTATAATGGAAATCCTAAATATAAATGATTAATAAATTAACCAAATATGGTCTCTGTTTACCATGGTTAATGAAATTCCCTAAGGGGCAATTCTGTAATAAACATCCCTTAGAAGGGAAGTGCCTACGGGCTATAGTTAATGTCCTCTGAGACTAAAAGACAGTGGTAGCCTACAACACCCTGTCAAGAAAAAGGTAATGAACTTTGATTCAAACCTTAATGCCTCGATTCTCCGAAATCATGGCTTATAAATTAAACTTGTCTACGCGACTAGGCCATTTGTGCTATTATTAACTTATAAATTAGAACTTATGATAAAAATCCTGAATAAAATGAATATCCTTCCTTCCCTGTCAGTATGCATTTGTAAAAAGGGAATCTTAAAGGTGAAACCTAGCCTACGCGGCCAGGATGGTGAAACCTACTCAAGGGATTCAGATCCTTGGTAACACTTAAGAACGTGTTAGCACTCTTGAGAAATGTGATTCGAGAAAATCACAACAATCATCCTTATATTGGATTCTTCCAATTTCCTTATCTAGCCTGGTGATTTAGAAATCACGGCTTATATCATCCCATAACACGATCATGTTATAAACATCCGTTAATGACAAAGTGCCACGGGCTAAACTTGTTGTCCGATAAGACAACGACAGTGATGGTCTTTGACCTTCTGTCTAAAATATTGGACTATGTCCAAACGTAATAGTCTATATGATCAATGCGATCATGACTAATATCATCTGATGCGATGATAGCATTATTAAACATCCTTTAGTGATGTTTTGCCTACGGGCTATAATATATTGTCCATTTGAGACATTGACATTGTTATCTTTATGATTCCTTGTCTGAGGTGGTGAGCTATGCTCAAACCAAAATAGTCAATATGATTAATGCAATCATGACTTATATCTTCTAATAGGATGAACCTATTATAACCATCCATTAGTGATGTTTCGCCTATGGGCCATATTATATTGTCCATGTGTGACAAAGACAGTGTGATATTTACGATTCTCTGTGCAAGGTAGTGAGCTCTGCTCAAGCCTAATAGTCTAAGTGATCAATGCAATCATGACAAAGATCGTCAATATGATGATTTAAGATTTTAACATCCTTAATGATGTTTTGCCTAAGGGCTATATTATATTGTCCAATTTAGACAAGGCAATTGTAATCTTTTGTGATTCTTTGCCCAAGGGGGTGAGCTATACTCAAATCCCATAGTCTATACTCGTTGCGATCTTGACTAGTATCATCAGTATGATGATCATAATATTAGCATCCCTCGTGATGAAATGCCTACGGGCTATACCCTATTCTAGTGTCGGTAAGACAAAGATAGTAGTAATCTTTATGATCCCCTGTTCAAAATGGTGTGATTATACCCAAACCTAATAGTCAATATGATCGATGTGATCATGACTAATATCCTTAGATACGATGGTTATATATAAACATCCATTAGTGATGTTGATTGGCTTATTTTTTTCTGCCAAAAGAATCGTCTTTCAAGACGATGACAGTTGTAGTCTATGACTCCCTGTCCAAAGGTGAAGAACCACGTCCAAACCTTGAAGTCCTAATCTAATAAGATTGCGGCTTATAAATTAAGGTCCTCGAAAAATAGACCATCGAGTTATGTTTTAAAGTCATTCAGGACAAGCCTATGTGCTATAATTGGTCATTCGTGACAAGTTAACATATTAAATGTTAACATTTCGGGTGACATGCCTTTGTACCAAATTTGATGAATGTCCTTATAGCAAGGCCGTTTGTGCCATATCTAAATGTCATCACGACAAGGCCTTCGCGCCATATGATTACTTATGTCCTTCATGACTGTGCTTTATGCCATATTTTTCTACGTCCCTCGAGACAGGCTTCTATGCCATATATGTGTGTGTGTATATATATATATATATATATATATATATATATAATAAAAGCCTTTGAGCTATTTATAATCGTCCTAGTGACAAAGACAGTTGTGACATTATGGTCCCCTGTCAAGCAGGTATTGGACTCGCTCCAAACTTTGCATTCCATTGATGGTCCCGTTGTGACCTAGGCTAAATATAATGGAAATACGTTCAAATAACATTCACTATGAATGTTCGGAACAAAATAGCCCATACAGTTTATGAATGCCGTGGCTAATCTAAGTCAGGTCATCAGGACGATGACTAATAATGGTTAAATCTTGGTGATTGGTACCAAGTTTCGAGTATGGAAAACTCGGATGAGGTAGACGACAGTCGCAACGCTATTAAGGCGACGAAAGTTAATAAAACTACAAACGTAAACCTCAAAGTTAATGGAGTTAATCTCCAGGCTATGGTTGACGCAGCAGATGGAAGGACCATAGAAAGGTCATGAGACAATCCAAAGAGCCGAATGTTTCTCGCTCTAAATCTCATTCGAAACCATGTTTAATTGCTCATGAGGATAGCTATGTTCACACTTCAAATATGAAGGATGAACCAAAGAAGGCGGATAACTCCCAGAAATCTGAGAAGGAGAGCAAATACAGGCTTAATAAAAAGCAACGAAAGTTCAGTAAAGAAGCCTGTATACCTCAGAGACTGCTTCAGCATTATTAGATGGATGTTTTATATCCATTAGGAATCATTTTTGGTGTCCTAGTTCCGTTAAAAATTTAAGGACTCAATATAGTGATAAAAAAAAAAAATCGATTGGTTGCCTCGAAAAATCAAGCCCATATTGTGGGTGATAAGAAGAAATTAATTATCAAGACTCCTTATGAGACAACTCTCATAATTACACATATCCGTACGAGTAATTAATATTAAACATAAAAAAATGGTGGAACTGGCCGTCCCCGGAATCGAACCTGGGTCTAGGCCGGCCGCACCCTTTCGCGCGCCTAGCCAACTGAGCTAGGTGCCTAGTTTGTGAAACTTCCATTATTGATTAAATATAAGCACTTGTACAATAAACTTCCTTATCATTTATCAATGATAATTTCTGCTAAGTGTCCTGTTTTTAATACAGGCAATAATAAATCTTCATGAACCATAAACTCAGCAAAATTTTTATTATCATCCACAAGGTATAACTACCAAGGAAACCATAGTAACCAATTCTTATAGATCGGCAAGGAATTCTTCCGAAAATCTAAGAGCACTCTTTCCTTGCATAGAGTACGACAACATATGTTATTTTAATTATTTTTTCTCATTGTTTTCTATCGCCTGCGAATGCCAAACTATGTTTGATAAAAGTGTCATATGAGGATTGGCGTATCCTAGTGTGTCCCATAGATTATTTCAATGTCTGATCAGCATGGAGGTTTAATACATGGAACCCCTAAGATATCCCAATGATCATATTGTACTAAAGTCGACTAGTAGTATTCAAAGAAGATATCCAAAATGGAATTTTTCCAAGTAAATGTTCCCGAATAAGGAATTCGGGGACTTATAACATAAAGGTGTCACTCATTTGAACGAACAATGATGGATGAACTGGAGCCTGAGATATGGAAAATCTCTATAGCCTCCTTGTATCTTAATTATCTTCTCATAAGTTTTCCCTGCTTACCTCCTGGAAGACAGGTAGAACTAAGATTAACATCCCGCTGTGGGCTGGAGTATTATGAAAACTCTATATCGATTATGGAAAAATCGAAACCTTGATTTAGTAGGTTTTAAGACATAGGCTCATATAGCCTGACTCAATATTCTGAGGGTTTTATGTTATTAAATAAGAAAGACGGTTCATATTGCTTATGCATACATGCCGCAACCCTAATTAGGCAACGATTAAGAATTGCCATCTGCTACCCAGGATCTAAGGGCAAATTATTGGTGGATAGGCTTGAAAAAGTCCGTAGCCACCCATGTAGCTAAATGCTTGACATGTGCGCAAGTCAAAGCCGAGCATCGAAAGCCATCAGGCTTGCTACAACAGCCTGAACTTCCTACGTGGAAGTGGGAAATGGTAACTATGGGTTTTATTACCAATTTACCCAAGACAAGGAAAGGAAATGATACGATATGAGTTATAGTTGACAGACTGACTAAGTCAGCACGGTTCTTGCCCATTAAGGAGACTTATAGCTCCGACATGTTAGCCCAGTTATACGTTGATAAGATTGTAGCCTTACATGGCATACCCGTAGCTATTATCTCTGACAGAGATACTAGATACACGTCCCATTTTTGGAAAAGCTTCCAACAATCTTTGGGCACACGTTTGAATTTTAGTACGGCTTACCATCCTTAGACAGACGGTCAGAGTGAGCGTACCATTCAAACGTTAGAAGGCATGCTACGTGCATGTGCGATTGACTTGGGTGGTAGTTGGGATAATCACCTACCCTTAGTCAAATTCTCCTACAACAATAGCTACCACACCAGCAATAAGGTTGCGCCTTTTGAGGCATTATATGGTAGAAAGTGTAGAGCGCCCATTTGTTGGGCAGAAGTTGGAGATGTCCAGTTATCAGGACCAGAGATAGTGTTCGAGACGACGGACAAGATTGTCCAGATTCGTGACCGTCTCAAAGCTGCCCGGGATAGGCAGAAGAGATACGCAGATCCAAAGCGTAAGGTTTTTCACTTCGAAGTAAGTGACAAAGTCCTACTGAAAGTGTCACCCAGGAAAGGAGTGATGCGGTTTGGTAAGAAAGGCAAGCTAAGCCCGAGATACATAGGACCTTTTGAGGTTATCGAACGTGTCGGGTCAGTTGCCTATAAGTTAAACTTACATGAAGAGCTCAGTGGAATTCACAATGTGTTCCACATCTGCAATCTGAAGGAGTGCTTCACTGATGAATCACTTGTTATACCGCATACAGATGTGCATATAGATGAGAGCTTAAAAATTTGTGGAAAAACCTTTGTCGATTGAAGATCGACAGGTAAAGAAGCTTCGAAGAAAGCATGTACCTATTGTAAAGGTCAAATGGGATGCCAGTAGAGGTCCCGAATTCACGTGGGAGGTTGAATCCACGATGAAAGAAAAGTACCCTTACTTATTTCAGTAAATCTCGGGTCGAGATTTATTTTAAGGGGGTGAGGATGTAACACCTCGAAAATTCACGTCCTATAATGTGCAGACACGTGTCAAAAGTTTGAACGTGTGAAAGAATGTTATAAAAGGACTAAAGTTGACAAACATGGAAAGTATGTGATTATACGGATTCTAAGTGTCAACAGTGAATAAATATACTTCATAATAACCCTACATGATGTTTATAACATCAAACGAATAAATCATGGATCATACGAAGCTAAAAGTGAGAGATTACAAACTACAGGGGTTAAATGTGTCAACATGTTAAAGATATACCTCTGAGTGACCTTTTGACAAACCCGAAGCTTTGTAATGGTAAATTATGCTCACTAGAATGCACGATAAAAATTTCATAAAGTTTCGTTATCGTATGAGAAAGTTATGATCAAATTCGTATGCGAGGGGTTAAAGCGTCAATGTTGAAAGTTATAACTTTTCGGGTGATAACAAAGTGATCAGGGACTTGGCCAAGTGGGTATAAGTCCTAAAGCCCTTGTGGGTAAATAAGAAGGGGTCAAATTGCAAGAAATAAGCTTACTTGCCCTTTCGAAAGGCCAAGGGACAAGAAACAACAAATTTTTAAGCCTGATGTCTTCCTTGAGGACCTCAAAGCTGGGGACCTTGAGGTCCGTAAGGTAACACCCAGCATCAAAAAACCGGCTGTTGCCAGTTTTAACACAATTTTCGACCTACAAACGATTTTCCTCATATCTCTTGGCCCCTAATCAACCCCTAAACATCTAGGACACATGTTGTAAGGTTGTGGTTAGTGCTAGACTTAGTTGTCAACACATTATGGTGACTTTGTTCACTATATAAACCACACAAGTGCAACAACTTTGATCACACTTTCATTCTGCAATTGAGGAGCCTTCTGGAGCTTCAAAGCAGACCCAATTCCTTCCTAATCAAGCTTAGGATTTCAGTAAGTTGGCTAATCCTTTCTAAATTAATTTTTAGCTTAGTTTTAGCTTAAAAGTCAAACCGTCGTAATTAACGGTTGACTTAACGATTAGTCATTGTTAGCTCAGTGATTAGTCGAAGTGAAAGTAGTTATGAGTTGGTATTTATGTGGGTAATAAAACCTCAAAAGGGTTTCCCCTGATCACTACTCTAACCAGGTCAAAAGTCGGGTCAAACTTATAATTAAAAAGTCAACAGGATGCTTAAAATGTCATTTATGCATAATTAGCTATCTAGAACATATATAACCTGTTTGATCATTGTTATAACTTAGCAATAAGTGTAAGAACATGTCCAAACATGTTCAACCCGACTATTTCCTGTTTAGACCCGGTTCGGAACCGAAAGTCACATAATTTGACTTTCACTTTGACTTTCAGTTCCGACCCGTTTAGGCATGTTTTAGAAATTCCTCAGAGCTTTAATTGGATTAGGATACATGTTAGAACAACCCTCTGTGATTATACACGTTGGTTCATTAGTTATCCAATTAATATGCATGTTTCCGTTAATTGCTCATATGTTGACCGTTATGCCCTTATTAACTTAAAACGTGATTTTTGGAAATGTAAAAGAGTAGAAACTTAAATTACTGATATATAAACTTGTATGCAAAGTTTGACATCAGTTTGACTTGTAGATTAAGAGTTATGCTCATTATCGCAAATTTAAGGCTTTATGTTAATAAAATGGCGTAATTAGCGTATAGCCTAGTTAAGCCTACTTTTTGGTATCAAACTTAATACCCACTGATGTAATATATTATTTTGGGATTTTTAAAGATTTCTAATTAATTTTAGGCTGAGCATAACTAGTAGTCTTAGGCTTAATCCGGTAAATGTCGGTTTTGCCCTTACGGGCCATAAAATAAGTTTTACACATCTAAACGACTCCCAACCTTTTGCTACTGATCACATATGATAAATAAAATATTTTAAGCCTTCTGGAAATATAAAAATATCAGATTTAAGTATCGAACCCGGAAATGGCCTTTAATCGCCTTAATTAGCGTTTTTAACGCATAGTATGTTTTAAAATCATATTGGACATACCCGGGATGATACCTACTGATATAAGAGGCAAATTATGATATTTAACAGTAAGAAAAGGTTGAATAACTCAGACTTCGTTTTTGAGCTTTTCGGCTTATGTGAAATTACCAAAATACCCCTACGGGGCATAGTTGGTTAAAAATGATAAATTTCACATATATGCTTTAGCCTACTGTTATAACTCATCAGATTAAGTATGTTTGCTGTTTACATCAGACATGTAACTCAGTTAAACATCTAAACGCTTTTACAAACTTTAAAATGACCAAACTACCCCTACGGGGCATAGTTTGTGTTTAAATTAGTCCGGGGCATAATGAAAGACATCCTACTGATGTTACAACATATTTGAAGCATATTAACTTAGGAAACCTGTATATGGCTCTTACGGATACCCGTTACGCTTATTTCGCGTTCGGTTCGGTTTATGTAACAAGTTTACATAAATTAGCCGAAACGGGTCAAACCTTATCGGTTTAATCTCAAAATCCAGAATGTGCATGAAGGACCCATATTAAACAAGTCTCTGAACTTGTCGGGTCTAAATCACATTCTATCCGGTCTTCGCTTAATTGTGCGTACGAACCGTATCTTTGAAACTAGTCGGTCTAAGCTTAAGCTTAATAAAAGACCCGTTAGTATTCTAATAGGTTATATTAAACCTTCGTTCCAGATTAGGAGAACCAGTAAAAGCTACGTGCATTTTGCTTATTGTGATTTATACTTTGCATCAGGTAAATACTTTTAACTTATTTTCCCTATACGGGCTTGGGTTACGGTGCATAGCGTACCGCTTGATCGGGCATCAAATCTCCACGCTTAGTGGGTAGTTGAATAATTTGATCGGCTCGTTTAAACAGTCTTGTTTACTTTACAGCCTTTGGGGGGTTAATGACCATGTCCTGGATATCCCTGGCATCATCTTACGAGATGGCCACGACCTGAGCACGGGGTGTAGGCGTACTCCCGTGTATAACTCACTTAAAGTGGTGTGTCTATTGATCTTTAACCCGGATTTGATTCGGGCTACTGAACGCATAAGTAACATGTAATTCGTTCACAAGATTATAATATTAAATAATTCTCCCAAGTTAATAAAAAGATTAATCATGCCTCTGTGCATTTTAATCAAATTATAAAATATTTATGCCATGTGCATCCAAACCAATTTTCAAACCATTTTCCAAAATTAGTCAGTTGATTGTATTTACCAGTGTAAACTGACGTATTTTTCCCAAAAGACTAAATGCAGGTACTAAACGTAATTGGCTGGATTGTCTCCTTAGCATCAATAAAGAGTCTCGCAAGCTTAAGATGCCTGAAGTCTGTTGAACCATTAAATGTTATTTTGTTTCGATCCTACTGTGGATAAACACCGGATATTGTGACTCTGATTACAATAAATAAGTTCGGTTATATCTTATTTTAAATTGCTTCCGCTGTGCATTATTATATTGTGTTGTTTGACTATTACGTTGCCAACCACGTCACGATACTCCCCCACTGGGCCCACCGGTGACACGTGGAAATCGGGGTGTGACAGTGAAGCATCACAGTATACGACAAAGTCTTCAATTCCATCAGGCAAAGTTAGTACCGGAGCATTGCTCAACCTTTGCTTAAGTATCTCGAAGGATTCTTGTTGTTTTGGACCCCAATTAAACTTAACTTTCTTACGGGTCAAGGAAGTTAATGGTGAGGCTATCCTTGAGAAGTTTTCAATGAATCTCCTATAATAACCTGCTAACCCTAGAAAGCTACGGATTTCGGTTGGAGTCTTGGGCGTATCCCAATTCATAACAGCTTCTACTTTGGCCGGGTCCACCTGGATGCCTTTCTCACTAACGACATGTCCAAGAAATTGGACTTGGCGAAGCAAGGAAGTGTTTGCAGAAGGGATGTGTTGCCTTCCTGGCACACATTGTGGATAAGAAGGCTGATGAGCCAAGAATCGAAGACATCCCTGTCGTGAGGGAGTATCCAGAAGTCTTTCCAGAAGACTTACCCGGACTGCCGCCTCAGAGACAAGTCGAGTTTCACATCGACTTAGTTCCAGGCGCCGCGCCTGTAGCTAAGGCACCTTACAGACTTGCTCCATCTGAGATGCAGGAACTGTCGACACAACTTCAAGAGTTGTTAGACAAGGGTTTCATTCGACCAAGCTTCTCGCCTTGGGGAGCTCCGGTCCTGTTCGTCAAGAAGAAAGACGGTAGTTTTCGGATGTGCATCGACTACAGAGAACTGAACAAGCTAACGATCAAGAATAGATATCCCCTGCCAAGAATTGATGATCTGTTCGACCAACTGCAAGGCTCAAGTTGTTACTCTAAGATTGATCTTCGATCCGGATACCATCAGTTAAGGATACAGGAGGAAAGTATCCCGAAGACAGCCTTCCGAACTCGTTATGGACACTACGAGTTCCTTGTTATGCCGTTTGGTCTGACAAACGCACCTGCAGTCTTCATGGACTTGATGAATAGAGTTTGCAAGCCATACTTAGACAAGTTCGTGATTGTATTCATCGACGACATTTTGATTTACTCAAAGACGAAGGCTGAACACGAGCAGCATCTTAGAACCATTTTGGAGCTGCTAAAGAAAGAACAACTATATGCCAAACTTTCCAAGTGTGAATTTTGGCTACGTGAAGTCCAATTTCTTGGACATGTGGTTAATGGGGATGGAATTCATGTCGATCCCACAAAGATCGAGGCAATCAAGAACTGGGAAGCACCTACGACGCCAACCGAGATTCGACAATTCTTGGGTTTGGCTGGCTACTATAGAAGATTCATAGAGGGCTTTTCAAAGATCGCTCAACCCCTTACCGCGCTCACACAGAAGGATAGGACGTTTGATTGGGGAATCAAACAGGAAGAAGCATTTCAGTTATTGAAGAACAAACTTTGTGATGCGCCAATCTTAGCACTACCGGAAGGTACTGATGATTTTGTGGTATACTGCGACGCATCGCGTCAGGGATTGGGTTGCGTGTTGATGCAACGCCAAAAAGTTATTGCTTACGCATCCCGCCAATTGAAAGTGCACGAAAAGAACTATACCACACACGATTTAGAACTTGGCGCCGTGGTATTTGCCTTAAAGATCTGGAGACACTACCTGTATGGTACAAAATGCACAATCTTCACAGATCACAAGAGCTTACAACATATATTCAACCAGAAAGAACTGAATATGAGGCAAAGACGTTGGGTTGAGTTACTAAACGATTACGACTGCGAGATCAAGTATCATCCAGGGAAGGCGAATGTGGTCGCCGATGCCCTTAGTCGAAAGGAAAGAATCAAACCCATAAGGGTTAGAGCTCTAGAAATGATTATACGAACCGATCTTTCCTTGCGCATTCGAGCTGCACAAAAAGAAGCCCTTAAGGAAGGGAATCGTGAGGAAGAATATCTCCGTGGGATGGAGAAGTTACTGGCACCAAACAATGAAGGAACATTATCTTTCGAGAAAAGGATTTGGGTTCCTCTGTTTGGAGATTTAAGGAAAGTTATTTTCGACGAAGCGCACAAGTCACGGTACTCTATCCATCCGGGGGCGGATAAGATGTACCAGGATCTTAAAGATTACTATTGGTGGCCTAGAATGAAAGGCGATGTTGCTGTCTACGTGAGCAAATGTTTAACGTGCGCTAAGGTTAAGGCCGAATACCAGAGGCCTTCGGGACTTCTGCAACAACCGGAGATTCCCAAATGGAAGTGGGAACAAATCTCCATGGATTTTATTACGAAATTGCCAAGAACGCCAAGAGGCCATGATATGATATGGGTGATAGTTGACCGCCTAACAAAGTCCGCACACTTTCTGCCAATCAGAGAAAAAGACAGTACTAGTAAACTTGCGGAAATATACATGAGAGAGATTGTCGCACGTCATGGAGTACCTCTCTCAATCATCTCTGATAGAGACGGAAGGTTTGTGTCAAGAATATGGCAATCCTTCCAAGAAGCTTTTGGCTCTCAACTGAATCTGAGCACTGCGTTTCATCCGCAAACTGATGGCCAGAGCGAGCGAACGATACAAACTTTGGAAGACATGCTGAGAGCATGTGTTATGGATTTGGGCGGTAGCTGGGATAAACACTTACCTTTGGTCGAATTCTCATACAACAACAGCTACCACACCAGTATTGGTGTCGCGCCTTTTGAAGCCCTATACGGACGCAAGTGTCGATCACCACTATGTTGGGCTGACGCAGGTGATAGGCAGCTTGCCGGTCCCGAAATCGTCCAAGAGACGACGGACAAGATTGCGCAGATTCTTAAACACATCGAAGCCGCTCGCCACAGACAAAAGGCCTACGCGGATCCAAACCGAAAACATGTGGATTTTCAGATTGGAGAAATGGTGTTATTGAAGGTATCACCCTGGAAAGGGGTGGCACGCTTTGGGAAGCGTGGGAAGTTAAATCCGCGCTACATTGGTCCTTTCAGAATTCTGGAAAGAATTGGAACCGTAGCATACAAGTTGGACTTACCTGCTGAACTAAATGGTGTTCACGATACATTTCATGTATCCAATCTAAAGAAAAGTCCAACTCAAGTTGACGTTGCCATTCCTATTGACGAGATTCATATTGACGACACGCTCCACTTCGTTGAAGAACCTGTTGAGGTCACGGATTGGAAAGTTAACAAGACCCGCCGGAGCAGTGTCAAACTCGTCAAAGTACGTTGGAATGCCAGACATGGTCCTGAATTTACCTGGGAACGTGAGGACCGGATGAAAGAGAAATACCCCCACCTATTTCCTAAGAACTCTGCATCTACAAGCAGGACTTAAATTTCGGGACGAAATTTATTTAACGGGGGGAGAATGTGACAACCCGCACTAAACCAGGTATCCGTACAACTTAATTAATGATTAATTACTGCTTAATTACTGTGCTTGTTGAAACTAGCTGATAAACTGCTACCTGCATACTGATACATGCACTTACTTGCATCATACTTTATTTGCTGTCACTACATTATTTACATACTGGACCCTAGTGACAAACATGATGCACAAAAAGCACAGTAGCACTAAACGGATACACAGTGAACATGCTGATATAACCAGCATCAGGCAGACACTGCCTCTAAGGCCTGTTAAGAGCCTCATATATTTTGGCTACACTGGTAGTGAGTGTAGGGATTTAAGGGTTGTGGCACTGCGTCTCTAGGAATAAGATACACTGATTCGGATGTGCCAAAAACGTACTTTAAGTACCAAACACAGCACTTTAATAATTAATCCAGCTTCTAGCTGACTAGTAAAGTGCCAGAACATGAGAAAATAACACTAGACACTTTCTAAAGTGTCGGGAAAACAAACTGTGTCACTAAAAATGTTAATAACGACACTTTAAAGCTTTAGTAACGCTTTAACGGATTACTATCCAACCGGACACCCGGACTTTACCCGGAACATGGAAGTATTACTATTTTCACTAATTATATTTTTCTGAGCCAGTTAGGGTCTCTGATTACCCTAACACCCGTCATAACGCATAACATACAACTAACTAAGTTAAATACTTAGTTAACCTAATTAACTAAACTAAACCCCCTAACTAACTAGTTTGAATCGAACCAACCCCCCCCCCCCCATCATAACCGGCCCCATAACTAGGGGAAACACACAAGTACTTAGAGGATTTGATTTGTGATTATTGTCTAGTATCAACATGACATAATACCCATTGGGTAATAACACATGTATTAGCCTATAAATAACACCACTAAGCACATGAGAGTTTATCCACTAATTATCAACAACTCACTCATCTCTCTCCCTCCCTCAAGGCTCTCGGCCGAACCACCCCAGCCCCATACACCCATAATCGACTTCCATCTTCATCATTCCAACATCATTCACGCGTTAAGGATCACGTATTAGGAGCCTCGGAGCAAGCGGAACACGAAGGACCTCTACCGTTAGCTTTTATCCACCCACTTTTCGTCAAGATTCTTCCCTAGCCCCGAGCTAGAGGTATATTGTTTAAAACTTGTTCTTGAACGTATTTAAAGTGGTTAAAAGAAATTTCGTCGGTTAAATATCGTTAACATGCGTTTTGAAGCTTTAAAGTCTAGTAAAAACATAAAGATGGTGGATAATAGCTTATAACTTGTGTAAAAGTCGTAGGACTTGAAACTTGTGATTTTTGAGACCCGATCTATGATGTGGTAGCTCGGGACATCGTTTAACCCGACTTTGTAAGATCTTGGATCTTCACATAAGCTCGTTTTTGACTAAATACAAGGGTTAAAGGTGAAACTCTACCACACTTAAAGCATGAACTTGTGTAAAAATATTTTACTTGTGTAAAAGTGATTTGACATGTACGAAGGTGTTTAAAACTAGCGGATCTACGTATCTGCAAGTGGTATTTTTGAAGGACCACACTTTAAAAGAATCGTGTTTTCTAAAGGATAGATCTTGTACTAATAAACATGACTTTACAAACCACAAAGTGTATAAACACTTGTGAAATGAAAAGATCCGACAAGAAACTAGTTTTGTCAAATGTGACTAGAAGTTGTAAAGACGAGTTTTCTCTAGAAACAGGGTTTTCACTAAAACGGATTATTTACACACAAGATCCACTAGAAGTAAAGAGATTTACTACTTATTTTAGACAAACCACAAGTTTGTGTATTTTTACGATTATGTCCATATTTGACTAGTTAAAATGTTGAAAGATTGTTTGGAAATTGTTGAGAACAATTGTTGATTGATTTTAAAAGAAAATGATACGCTTGAAAGCGTGGCCACCTCCAGTTACAGAGGAAACTCTGGCGAAATTTTCCCAAAAACCTAACACTTAAACTTGTTTGCATTACAAGTGTTAGAATCATTTTTAACATGCTTTCGAAACATAAATTTCGCCATGACTTGATTTACTAAATATTCGGAGGTGGGATTTTCACAAAATATTAACGTGATAAATATATATTTTCACACACTGTTTATGATTATTTTGTGAAATATATAAATATTATTTTTAGAGTAAAAATAATGTTTACAAATGATAACGACTCCAAAATAATACAAACGCATTCACCATAAATATATAAGTTACACCGGTAATCATATTACCACTCGTGTGTTAAAACGTAACTTACACAATTACGGAAATATTTATGAACGCGTGTTTTAACAACGTATGTTGGATGAATACTTATACTTTGGAGTTGGAAATATATAAAGATTAAGTGAGACTTAATGATGAAATTGTACGCACATGTATTAAATCCCCCATCCTTGGGAAGGAAAATAACTACCAAGTATATACAAAATGTAACACGAAATAGTTGTCTAACTATTTCCCGCGAACATAAACTGTAAAGCTAAAGCACGGCCGTCCGTCTAATAGAATTAGCACTTGTAGGTCGTTGCACAGCTTACTGTATTGGAGACGCTTGGTAGAGATACGCATTCACTGTGAGTTCATGTCCCCCTTTTCTCTAACTGTTTTCAGTTTTCTTAACTGCGGGGGTGAAATACATGTTACTTTGTTTACAAGTACTTTATACACGGTATGAATAACGTAAGGAGGTTTTAGATCATGTGAATGGGTAGGCAGAAGGACCGAGGGACAGTAGCGGTAGATCTATCTGGGTGTAGCGAGCCCAACTCTAGGCCCAACAGAACGGACCTCTATGAGGACCAACAGAACGGACCTTGAGTGACTTTGTGCCCGACGCAAAAATCGGCTAGGTCGTGTCTTACTACTTGCATTTCACAACATGCTAATGGCCTTGCAAACCATTGGTGATCACAAGTCCTCTTACACTGCTACATACCAGGAAACTTTTTACAAGTGTTTTACTTACTCACTTGCACATGAACTCGCTCAACATTATTGTTGATTTTTCAACTCACATGTATTTCAGGAAATTGAACGGATCTGGCACGGTATGGAACGTTTTCCGCTGCACCCGTCATGAAGTCATCAGGGTTTAGGGTTGTGTCTCTTACCTGGACAAGACACAATCCCTAAATCACGTTTATGTTTTGTATAAGTTGTAATGTTACTGAACAAGGTTATGGTTACTAGATTATGTTCTCGTTAAACAATGGTATCGTATGTTGTTTTCTAAACTTAATGGATGACTTGCATGGTTTTTAAATTCATATAGCTTTGTTATGATTAAGCTATGGTATTAAGAAGTCACACCAAAACTAACCACGCTTCCGCAAAGCCAGGGTGTGACAGCTTGGTATCAGAGCTCTGATCATAGCGAACTAGGATTCTTTCTTGAGTCTAGACTATGATCACTAGGGCTCTCACGAAAACATTTTACTGCATACCACTTAAGTCCAGATCCACAACTTTTTTTTTTTTACAAACAAATGTTGAGCACATTTTATTCATTATTCTAGGCTCAGTCTGGGAGGCTGAGGCTCGGTCTGGGAGGTCGAGGTAGGAGGCTAGTGGGACTAGGAGTGTTTGCTAGTGGGACTAGGAGTGTTGGCTAGTGGGACTAGGAATGTTGGCTAGTGGGACTAGGAGGATGATTTGAATGCTTACTTGGTGACTTATGTGATTACTTGATTATATGATTGACTGTTTGTGCATACTTGTGTTTATGTTACAGATACATGGATTCAGCAGACTCGGGCGGTTCGGGCACCACCGGCTCCAGACCCATTGTATCGGATGACTTGGAGTCCTCGGAGCACGAGGTTTATACGTCAGACTTCACCAGTACGGATGACGATGACTTTCAGCCATTCGCCTTACCCGATGGCGTTGATGAGCTCCCAGTTGATCTTCCAGCCGGGGATCTACCACTCGTTGTGATCCCTGCTCCTGTACCCCTTGCATCATACCCTGTTCTACCCATCGACGATGAGGAGGACGACGTCGATATGTTTGAGGAGGAGCCTTTGGAGGATGCTCAGGGCGGGGCCCTACCTGCTGTTGCTCCCTTACTGATCGCAGATGCTCTGGCTGCGGAGTCACCTGCACATTCCCCAGTCCCGGACTCCTTTGAGTCTGTGGCTTCTGTACCCACACATGCTCATAGTGCGCAGCACTTCTCCCATGGGTCCGATTCTGACCAGGCTTTTTCTGTTGCTCCCATACCTGGACTTGTTTTTGACCATGACGACGAGGGGGATTCAGATCCTGTGTTTCCACCAGGATTTGATCCTGACCGTGATTTAGAGTTTGTCCCGATGGACGAGTTGATGGAGGATCCAGCAGATCCTATTGACCCTTTTGATCCGATTGATCCCGATTTTGATTTTGACATGGCGTTTGATGACTTGGAGCCTGCCATTGCTCCTGAGCAGGCAGCCGCTCTTGATCCTTTACCCGAGCATGACCCAGTATATGCTGATATCCCTCTTGAGCCTGTTGTTGCTGATCTCCCTGTAGATATTCCTGTGATTGAGGGCGATCAGGTTGCTGTTGATCCCGTTGTTCCTTTACCCATTGTTGCTATACCTGCTGACCACCCTATAGAGCACCTTGCACCCGTTCACCCTGCCGTTGCTCCCATACTTGATCCCGTTCCCCTAGAGCCCAGACATGCACTGTTCGCGGCACATATGGATCCACCGGATGAGGCTGCACAGCACGGTTGGATACCGGCTGATGAGGACGTCCCACCGTTACCCCCACAGATCCCAGACACTCGACCCGTTGACTTTTCGTTTCAGGTTCCCATGTATATACCTCCAGCGGGGCCTGGAGAGGGCTCTTCAGCCCACCCATCAGGGCATGTACCGATGCCCACGCCTTTCATGCCTCAGATTCCATTTGTCCCACCCACTACTGCTCCTTTTCGTGTGGCACCCTTTGACCCCACACGAGAGCCACTGCTTTGGTCACCGTTTTCCCCTATGCCACCCACTGATCCATACCACAGGTTCCATGTGGGCCACACCATTGAAGATGTATTGATGTCTTTTGTATACCAGCATGAGTCGCACGAGCAGCGACTACAGGAGTTGGAGAGAGCCCATCTGCAGCCATGTCAGTGCCATGGCCGGGTACCCTCTCCGTTGCAGCCATCACGACCTTTACCCCCTGACTATGCTGCTCGTCTTACTACCTTGGAGCAGCAGATTGCTTCCATTATCCGTACACAGCAGGCGATGGAGGCGGACTGGTTACAGTTGCGCCGTTTGTTTTATACCCATTTTCCCCCTCCTCCACCACCATCTGCTTAGAGCTCATCGGTGCCACTTGGGTAGGCGAGGTGAGAAGGCGGCGATTGCTTTTTTTTATTGCACAGCATTTTGGGGAGACTACGTTATGACTTGACTTTTGTTATGTACTTGATGTTGTATTGATATTGATGTAGCTTTTGGACGGGGGTGATGTAGCCCCTAGTGATTGATGATTGTATGTATACACTTACGATGTGGTCTCATTTATATGGCAATCGCAGTTTTCTCACCATATTTTGATTCACTTGATTACTTGTTTATATTTTATGGCATGGGATGTTGTGTGATTGATATTTGTGATGTGTGATAACATGAGATGTTATGTGAGTATACTATTACTATTACTATATACGTACACTTTACTATGTCCTGACCAACGTAAACACATCTTTTAGAAGATGCCGCCACGACGTAGTGTACACATGCCTACCAACGAGGCAGAACTTCAGGAGATCATCGCTGCAGCTATAGCTCAGCACACCTCTTCTCAGGGAAACGACTCCGGCAACTCCAACAATGGCAACAATAATCCACCACATGGGTGCACCTACAAGCAGTTTCTAGACTGCAAGCCCATCAACTTTGACGGCACCGGGGGTGCTATCGCTTTTACTCGTTGGGCCGAGAAGACTGATTCTACCCTCCGCATGAGCAAATGCGCACCGGACCAGCAGGTCACTTACATCTCAGGGCTATTTCTAGACGGAGCCCTATCTTGGTGGAACCTACAAGTCCAGACCTTAGGCGAAGCTGCCGCCTACGCGCTGACCTGGGCAGAGCTGAAAGAGCTTATGCGCAAGAAGTACTGTTCCCGCGCAGAAATTCAGCGGTTGGAGACCGAGTTCTGGCACCTAAAAATGGACGGTCCGAAGATAGCAGAGTACGTTCAGAGGTTTCATGACCTATCTCAAGTGGTTCCTTATATGGTCACGCCTGAATACAAGCGAATTGAGCGCTTCATTTGGGGATTAGCTCCTCAAATCATTAGCATGGTAACCTCCTCCAAACCAGCAACTATCACTGAAGCCATTGATCTGAGCGTGGCTCTCACCGAGGAGGCAATTCGTTTAAACAAGTTTGATGAGATCAAGCCAAAGAAGACTGAGACTCACGTTGATTCATCTGGGGTTAACAAGCGAAAGTTTACAAACTTCAAGCAGGGCGCCAGTGTGGCGGTTAGGAAGGGTGGATTGGACACGCCAGCTCAGGTTACAGCTGGTCGAGGAAAGAAAGGAAAAGGGTACATGGGCACTCAGCCCAAGTGCAACGTTTGCCAACGCCACCATTCTGGTCAGTGTGGGGTAAGAGTTTGTGAAGCATGTGGGAAACGTGGTCATTCGAAGGATACCTGTTGGGTTGGTACTGGCCGGGGAGGCCAGGGAGGATTTGAGAATAGGAATAACAACCGTGGTGGTTTTGGAGGTCGCCAACAGGGGAATAATCGAGGCAACAATGCCAACCAAGCCGGAAATGCTAACCAGAACAACCCGCCAGTTATGGATGGTGCGGGAAGTGGTCAAAGATTAGGATGTTTTCATTGCGGTGACATTGGGCACTTCAAAAGGGATTGCCCGGGATTGAACCAAGCCCGTGGAAGGGTGTTCCAGATCGGTGCACGGGAAGCACGCCAGGATCCCAACGTTGTTACTGGTACGTTCCCTGTAAATCAACGCTATGCATCTGTTTTATTCGATACTGGTGCCGACTATAGCTTCGTATCGTTAGAATTTAAGGATATGCTTGGTTTAGCCACAAATAAGTTAGATATTCCGTACTCGATTGAATTGGCCAATGGGAAATTAGTAGAAGCAAATGAAGTTATCCGAGGTTGTGTGATTGAGTTAGGAGAACGTGAGTTTTCTTTGGATCTACTACCAGTCCAATTGGGAAGTTTCGACGTAGTAGTAGGAATGGATTGGTTATCTGGCAACAAAGCGGAGATAGTTTGTCACGAAAAGATTGTTCGTATCCCAACTGATGATGGTGAGACCATTGTTATTCATGGAGAGAAGCGTGAGACGCCGTTGAGGATTATCAGCTGTTTGAAAGCAAGGAAGTGTTTGCAGAAGGGATGTGTTGCCTTCCTGGCACACATTGTGGATAAGAAGGCTGATGAGCCAAGAATCGAAGACATCCCTGTCGTGAGGGAGTATCCAGAAGTCTTTCCAGAAGACTTACCCGGACTGCCGCCTCAGAGACAAGTCGAGTTTCACATCGACTTAGTTCCAGGCGCCGCGCCTGTAGCTAAGGCACCTTACAGACTTGCTCCATCTGAGATGCAGGAACTGTCGACACAACTTCAAGAGTTGTTAGACAAGGGTTTCATTCGACCAAGCTTCTCGCCTTGGGGAGCTCCGGTCCTGTTCGTCAAGAAGAAAGACGGTAGTTTTCGGATGTGCATCGACTACAGAGAACTGAACAAGCTAACGATCAAGAATAGATATCCCCTGCCAAGAATTGATGATCTGTTCGACCAACTGCAAGGCTCAAGTTGTTACTCTAAGATTGATCTTCGATCCGGATACCATCAGTTAAGGATACAGGAGGAAAGTATCCCGAAGACAGCCTTCCGAACTCGTTATGGACACTACGAGTTCCTTGTTATGCCGTTTGGTCTGACAAACGCACCTGCAGTCTTCATGGACTTGATGAATAGAGTTTGCAAGCCATACTTAGACAAGTTCGTGATTGTATTCATCGACGACATTTTGATTTACTCAAAGACGAAGGCTGAACACGAGCAGCATCTTAGAACCATTTTGGAGCTGCTAAAGAAAGAACAACTATATGCCAAACTTTCCAAGTGTGAATTTTGGCTACGTGAAGTCCAATTTCTTGGACATGTGGTTAATGGGGATGGAATTCATGTCGATCCCACAAAGATCGAGGCAATCAAGAACTGGGAAGCACCTACGACGCCAACCGAGATTCGACAATTCTTGGGTTTGGCTGGCTACTATAGAAGATTCATAGAGGGCTTTTCAAAGATCGCTCAACCCCTTACCGCGCTCACACAGAAGGATAGGACGTTTGATTGGGGAATCAAACAGGAAGAAGCATTTCAGTTATTGAAGAACAAACTTTGTGATGCGCCAATCTTAGCACTACCGGAAGGTACTGATGATTTTGTGGTATACTGCGACGCATCGCGTCAGGGATTGGGTTGCGTGTTGATGCAACGCCAAAAAGTTATTGCTTACGCATCCCGCCAATTGAAAGTGCACGAAAAGAACTATACCACACACGATTTAGAACTTGGCGCCGTGGTATTTGCCTTAAAGATCTGGAGACACTACCTGTATGGTACAAAATGCACAATCTTCACAGATCACAAGAGCTTACAACATATATTCAACCAGAAAGAACTGAATATGAGGCAAAGACGTTGGGTTGAGTTACTAAACGATTACGACTGCGAGATCAAGTATCATCCAGGGAAGGCGAATGTGGTCGCCGATGCCCTTAGTCGAAAGGAAAGAATCAAACCCATAAGGGTTAGAGCTCTAGAAATGATTATACGAACCGATCTTTCCTTGCGCATTCGAGCTGCACAAAAAGAAGCCCTTAAGGAAGGGAATCGTGAGGAAGAATATCTCCGTGGGATGGAGAAGTTACTGGCACCAAACAATGAAGGAACATTATCTTTCGAGAAAAGGATTTGGGTTCCTCTGTTTGGAGATTTAAGGAAAGTTATTTTCGACGAAGCGCACAAGTCACGGTACTCTATCCATCCGGGGGCGGATAAGATGTACCAGGATCTTAAAGATTACTATTGGTGGCCTAGAATGAAAGGCGATGTTGCTGTCTACGTGAGCAAATGTTTAACGTGCGCTAAGGTTAAGGCCGAATACCAGAGGCCTTCGGGACTTCTGCAACAACCGGAGATTCCCAAATGGAAGTGGGAACAAATCTCCATGGATTTTATTACGAAATTGCCAAGAACGCCAAGAGGCCATGATATGATATGGGTGATAGTTGACCGCCTAACAAAGTCCGCACACTTTCTGCCAATCAGAGAAAAAGACAGTACTAGTAAACTTGCGGAAATATACATGAGAGAGATTGTCGCACGTCATGGAGTACCTCTCTCAATCATCTCTGATAGAGACGGAAGGTTTGTGTCAAGAATATGGCAATCCTTCCAAGAAGCTTTTGGCTCTCAACTGAATCTGAGCACTGCGTTTCATCCGCAAACTGATGGCCAGAGCGAGCGAACGATACAAACTTTGGAAGACATGCTGAGAGCATGTGTTATGGATTTGGGCGGTAGCTGGGATAAACACTTACCTTTGGTCGAATTCTCATACAACAACAGCTACCACACCAGTATTGGTGTCGCGCCTTTTGAAGCCCTATACGGACGCAAGTGTCGATCACCACTATGTTGGGCTGACGCAGGTGATAGGCAGCTTGCCGGTCCCGAAATCGTCCAAGAGACGACGGACAAGATTGCGCAGATTCTTAAACACATCGAAGCCGCTCGCCACAGACAAAAGGCCTACGCGGATCCAAACCGAAAACATGTGGATTTTCAGATTGGAGAAATGGTGTTATTGAAGGTATCACCCTGGAAAGGGGTGGCACGCTTTGGGAAGCGTGGGAAGTTAAATCCGCGCTACATTGGTCCTTTCAGAATTCTGGAAAGAATTGGAACCGTAGCATACAAGTTGGACTTACCTGCTGAACTAAATGGTGTTCACGATACATTTCATGTATCCAATCTAAAGAAAAGTCCAACTCAAGTTGACGTTGCCATTCCTATTGACGAGATTCATATTGACGACACGCTCCACTTCGTTGAAGAACCTGTTGAGGTCACGGATTGGAAAGTTAACAAGACCCGCCGGAGCAGTGTCAAACTCGTCAAAGTACGTTGGAATGCCAGACATGGTCCTGAATTTACCTGGGAACGTGAGGACCGGATGAAAGAGAAATACCCCCACCTATTTCCTAAGAACTCTGCATCTACAAGCAGGACTTAAATTTCGGGACGAAATTTATTTAACGGGGGGAGAATGTGACAACCCGCACTAAACCAGGTATCCGTACAACTTAATTAATGATTAATTACTGCTTAATTACTGTGCTTGTTGAAACTAGCTGATAAACTGCTACCTGCATACTGATACATGCACTTACTTGCATCATACTTTATTTGCTGTCACTACATTATTTACATACTGGACCCTAGTGACAAACATGATGCACAAAAAGCACAGTAGCACTAAACGGATACACAGTGAACATGCTGATATAACCAGCATCAGGCAGACACTGCCTCTAAGGCCTGTTAAGAGCCTCATATATTTTGGCTACACTGGTAGTGAGTGTAGGGATTTAAGGGTTGTGGCACTGCGTCTCTAGGAATAAGATACACTGATTCGGATGTGCCAAAAACGTACTTTAAGTACCAAACACAGCACTTTAATAATTAATCCAGCTTCTAGCTGACTAGTAAAGTGCCAGAACATGAGAAAATAACACTAGACACTTTCTAAAGTGTCGGGAAAACAAACTGTGTCACTAAAAATGTTAATAACGACACTTTAAAGCTTTAGTAACGCTTTAACGGATTACTATCCAACCGGACACCCGGACTTTACCCGGAACATGGAAGTATTACTATTTTCACTAATTATATTTTTCTGAGCCAGTTAGGGTCTCTGATTACCCTAACACCCGTCATAACGCATAACATACAACTAACTAAGTTAAATACTTAGTTAACCTAATTAACTAAACTAAACCCCCTAACTAACTAGTTTGAATCGAACCAACCCCCCCCCCCCCCCATCATAACCGGCCCCATAACTAGGGGAAACACACAAGTACTTAGAGGATTTGATTTGTGATTATTGTCTAGTATCAACATGACATAATACCCATTGGGTAATAACACATGTATTAGCCTATAAATAACACCACTAAGCACATGAGAGTTTATCCACTAATTATCAACAACTCACTCATCTCTCTCCCTCCCTCAAGGCTCTCGGCCGAACCACCCCAGCCCCATACACCCATAATCGACTTCCATCTTCATCATTCCAACATCATTCACGCGTTAAGGATCACGTATTAGGAGCCTCGGAGCAAGCGGAACACGAAGGACCTCTACCGTTAGCTTTTATCCACCCACTTTTCGTCAAGATTCTTCCCTAGCCCCGAGCTAGAGGTATATTGTTTAAAACTTGTTCTTGAACGTATTTAAAGTGGTTAAAAGAAATTTCGTCGGTTAAATATCGTTAACATGCGTTTTGAAGCTTTAAAGTCTAGTAAAAACATAAAGATGGTGGATAATAGCTTATAACTTGTGTAAAAGTCGTAGGACTTGAAACTTGTGATTTTTGAGACCCGATCTATGATGTGGTAGCTCGGGACATCGTTTAACCCGACTTTGTAAGATCTTGGATCTTCACATAAGCTCGTTTTTGACTAAATACAAGGGTTAAAGGTGAAACTCTACCACACTTAAAGCATGAACTTGTGTAAAAATATTTTACTTGTGTAAAAGTGATTTGACATGTACGAAGGTGTTTAAAACTAGCGGATCTACGTATCTGCAAGTGGTATTTTTGAAGGACCACACTTTAAAAGAATCGTGTTTTCTAAAGGATAGATCTTGTACTAATAAACATGACTTTACAAACCACAAAGTGTATAAACACTTGTGAAATGAAAAGATCCGACAAGAAACTAGTTTTGTCAAATGTGACTAGAAGTTGTAAAGACGAGTTTTCTCTAGAAACAGGGTTTTCACTAAAACGGATTATTTACACACAAGATCCACTAGAAGTAAAGAGATTTACTACTTATTTTAGACAAACCACAAGTTTGTGTATTTTTACGATTATGTCCATATTTGACTAGTTAAAATGTTGAAAGATTGTTTGGAAATTGTTGAGAACAATTGTTGATTGATTTTAAAAGAAAATGATACGCTTGAAAGCGTGGCCACCTCCAGTTACAGAGGAAACTCTGGCGAAATTTTCCCAAAAACCTAACACTTAAACTTGTTTGCATTACAAGTGTTAGAATCATTTTTAACATGCTTTCGAAACATAAATTTCGCCATGACTTGATTTACTAAATATTCGGAGGTGGGATTTTCACAAAATATTAACGTGATAAATATATATTTTCACACACTGTTTATGATTATTTTGTGAAATATATAAATATTATTTTTAGAGTAAAAATAATGTTTACAAATGATAACGACTCCAAAATAATACAAACGCATTCACCATAAATATATAAGTTACACCGGTAATCATATTACCACTCGTGTGTTAAAACGTAACTTACACAATTACGGAAATATTTATGAACGCGTGTTTTAACAACGTATGTTGGATGAATACTTATACTTTGGAGTTGGAAATATATAAAGATTAAGTGAGACTTAATGATGAAATTGTACGCACATGTATTAAATCCCCCATCCTTGGGAAGGAAAATAACTACCAAGTATATACAAAATGTAACACGAAATAGTTGTCTAACTATTTCCCGCGAACATAAACTGTAAAGCTAAAGCACGGCCGTCCGTCTAATAGAATTAGCACTTGTAGGTCGTTGCACAGCTTACTGTATTGGAGACGCTTGGTAGAGATACGCATTCACTGTGAGTTCATGTCCCCCTTTTCTCTAACTGTTTTCAGTTTTCTTAACTGCGGGGGTGAAATACATGTTACTTTGTTTACAAGTACTTTATACACGGTATGAATAACGTAAGGAGGTTTTAGATCATGTGAATGGGTAGGCAGAAGGACCGAGGGACAGTAGCGGTAGATCTATCTGGGTGTAGCGAGCCCAACTCTAGGCCTAACAGAACGGACCTCTATGAGGACCAACAGAACGGACCTTGAGTGACTTTATGCCCGACGCAAAAATCGGCTAGGTCGTGTCTTACTACTTGCATTTCACAACATGCTAATGGCCTTGCAAACCATTGGTGATCACAAGTCCTCTTACACTGCTACATACCAGGAAACTTTTTACAAGTGTTTTACTTACTCACTTGCACATGAACTCGCTCAACATTATTGTTGATTTTTCAACTCACATGTATTTCAGGAAATTGAACGGATCTGGCACGGTATGGAACGTTTTCCGCTGCACCCGTCATGAAGTCATCAGGGTTTAGGGTTGTGTCTCTTACCTGGACAAGACACAATCCCTAAATCACGTTTATGTTTTGTATAAGTTGTAATGTTACTGAACAAGGTTATGGTTACTAGATTATGTTCTCGTTAAACAATGGTATCGTATGTTGTTTTCTAAACTTAATGGATGACTTGCATGGTTTTTAAATTCATATAGCTTTGTTATGATTAAGCTATGGTATTAAGAAGTCACACCAAAACTAACCACGCTTCCGCAAAGCCAGGGTGTGACAGATATCCGGATCTCAAATCAATTTTTGAAAAGAAGCTTGCTCCTTGGAGCTGATCAAATAAATCATCGATCCTGGGTAGAGGATAACGATTCTTAATTGTTACCTTGTTTAGCTCACGGTAATCAATGCATAGACGCATTGATCCGTCCTTCTTTTTCACAAATAATATTGGAGCTCCCCAAGGGGAAGAACTAGGTTGTATGAAACCTTTCTCCAATAATTCATCCAATTGAGTTCGGAGCTCTTTCATTTCCGTAGGCGCTAGGCGATAAGGAGCTCGTGCTATAGGTGCTGATCCTGGTATAATGTCTATCCTGAACTCTACTTGCCTCTCAGGAGGTAATCCAGGCAATTCGTCAGGAAAGACATCAGGGTATTCAGAGATAATCGGAATGTCTTCAATTTTTGGCTTAGGTTCATTCACAGTCACTTGCGCCATGTAAATGACACGTCCACTTTTCATACACTGTGCTAACTTGAGAATAGACATATTGCTAGGCAATCCATATTGAGTGTCTCCCTGAATGGCGACTGATTCACCAGAAGGGGTTTTGATAATAACTAGCTTTTTATCACAGGCAATTTGGGCTTGGTTATGCGACAATCAATCCATGCCTAAAACTATATCAAACCCAGCCAATTTCATTGGCAAGAGAGATAGCGGAAAAGAGTGATTCTTAATGGATATGGAACATCCATTAAGAAGAGTGGAAACTGTTTCTAAGGTACCATCGGCAAGTTCTACCTCGTATTTTATGTCTAGAGTCTTAATAGGCAGATTCAATGACTTACAGAATTTATGGTCTACAAAAGACTTATCAGCACCGGAATCAAATAAGACTCTAGCATAATTATTATTTACGAGGAAGGTACCTGTTATGACATTCTCGTCATTCACTGCTTCTTTTGCTTGCAACTGAAAAACTCTTGCATTGTTTTTCTTTGCTTCCTCTGTCTTCTTTGCATTCTTGGGGCAATTGGTTTTGATGTGCCCCTTTTCATTACAACCGTAGCAGGTTGCGTCCTTTATATTTCGGCACTCAACAGACTTGTGCCCTTTCTTTTTGCAGATCCCACAAGGTTTAGCTTGCGGATCTTGATTGCATTTCCCGAAATGCCTTTTATTACAAGTCTTACATCTGGGCTTGTCACTCGACTGCCCCTTTTTGGAACTAGAGTTCCCTTTGCTCTTTTTGTTTGACTGAGGAGACTTGTCTTCCTCTCGTTTCCTCTTTCCTTCATCGTTTGCCCTCTTCGCCCTACTCCTCGCAACATCTAAAGTGAGGGATAAGGATAGATCCACAGCGGATCTATAAGTGGCTGGCTTTGAGGCCTTAACATTTCCCTTTACTTCAGGGGCCAAGCCACCAATGAAACGCGCGATGCGTTTGGGTTCAGGAGTGACTAAGTATGGTACCAATCTTGACATAGAGTTGAAATTAGTCACATAGGATCTACAATCTAGATCCTTCATTACTAGGGTGAGGAAATCCGATTCAATCCTCTCAACCTCATGTTGAGGGCAGTAGGTATCCTTTACAAGATCTACAAACTTTTCCCATGAAAGATTATACAAGTGAACCTTCCCAGTAGACTGTACTAGGGCTTTCCACCACGTAAGGGCATCACCTTTGAAAGACTGTGATACAAACATCACTACATCCTCCTTAGCACATCCGCTAATGTCTATTACGGTTTCCATCTCGTCTAACCATTTATACAATCAATTGCCCCCTTTTCTCCAGTAAAGTCCCTAGGCTTACAGGAGACAAAATACTTGTAGGTACACCCCTTGGCGTACCTAGAAGTTGGCTTGGGGACTAATTGCTTCTTGGGTTTATCACTCCGGTTAGTTGAGTGCTGAGACTCACTTTTCTTATTAGAGTGGGGATGATAATGGGATTTCGAGTGAGTTTGAGACCTAACGATACTAGGTTCTTTAAACTTAGCATCTACCGCTTGAGAAACTGCTGCGGTGATCATTGCCTGCAGATCTGCACCAGTGATATTAATTCTGGTTTTGTCGCACTCTGAAGGATGACTGCTTGCTTCGTCCGAGCCAGCCATTTTTAAATACTATATCAAACATAGATGATATATTTAATTTACATATTAGATCATCACATTGATGAGTAGATGGTCATGGTATTATTAAACCATATAAACCAAAAATAATAATCATAGGGATGTTCGTATTATACAAAGTTCGTCTCAAGGGACATTTAAAATAGCTTAGAAAAGCTTGTCACACGGACGATTTTACTATAACCAAAGATCCTCTGGTTCAATGATTATTTAAGGGTCGAACAAAGTTCATCGCCTTTTTGACAAGAATTTCACAAATAGAACTTTCATTGTCTTCATTACACCTTTGCTTATATGCATACATCTCTAATGGATGTGTGGTGTATACATCATAGTGATGTTTATAGCCATGATTCATGATGATCATATAGGCTAAAATAGTGATTTGGAAAAATCCAAATTTTTAGGAATATTGTGTGATTTCTCGTACCGCACAAATGCAGGATTGTTAACATGTTTTCAGATGTTAACGGGGAGTCATTATCTTAAAAAGGTTATACCATCATAGCCATTAAATATTTTGGCTAGGTTATACCTCTAAGAGTTTATTAGACAGATTGAATAAAATTTTTAAATAAAGTAGTATGGCATAATATATTAAAACCAAAATAACTGCATTAAAACCATGATACGGTTACAATGTTGCCCGAAAAGGGACTTTGAGAAAACAACACAAATCACCCTCACAGGGGTTTATTGAAAAACATTGCCCACGCAGGGGCGTACAAAAAAAAAAAAAAAACACTGCCCACGCAGGGGCATACTGAAATGGAAATAAGTCCGCGCAGGGACTTAATGCATGGAAATCAAACAAACGTCCACGCAGGGACTTTATTACAAACAAGCAAAACAACCTAACATCACCCTATTTCTTCTTACCCTTGAGAAGGTTCATGAGGCCTTTAACAAAACCAGAGTGTTTTTTCTTATTTTCGTCAGCCTTATGTTCAACCCTCTCCAACCTCTCTAAAATCTCCTGAGTTTGCGGCTGCTGATACGGAGGAGGTTGATAGTATGGTGGGTATTGAGAATCCTGCGGTGGGTATCCCGTAGGATAGTATGGTGGGTATGAAGAAGGGTAATGCTGATGGTATTGGGCAGCTGAAAGATACGGATACGGATCCTGAGTCCCATAGTCGGATGGGTATCCAGACGGGTTATACCCAGATGATCCTGGGTAGGTCGGGATAGGGTTGTCGAAACCCGTCGGTGGTTGAAGTGGTGCATCGGAAACTGGTGGAAGGTTATCTTCCGTCACCGTGCGTGACGACTCACCCAACTGAGGGTTCTCTGGGATGGCAGGATACGAGCTCGAACCACGAGGAGATGACAACCTTGGTCCCCCATGTACCGACATCCTAGCATTTCTCCCTCGTCTAGGTGGCGGGGGAGGTTGTTGAGGTGGATCCTCAACTGGCAAGGGCGGTGGGGTAACTGCTCGTAGTTGTGGCTCATCCAAGGGAGGTTGAATAGGTGAGCTATGGTATGAAGGCGTAAAATACCAGTCATACTGGCCCATCCTCTCCTGGAATGAGTCGGGCCCGTTGTAGGGTGATCCCACAAATGGAGATCCGCTAGAGATACTGATCGGGTGCCCTGGTGTACCAGTTTGCAAGCTCGGGTCGGGGTCGTCATCCATCTCCATCTCTTGTGAAAAATGATCCTCAGGTCCTAAAGGGTTATAGCCCAAAAAGTCGTTAACATAAGCGTTAGGATTGAATTGTGAAGGTGAGTAAGTGGAATCTGATTGGTGAAAAGGATGAGATTGGTAAGAATGGTATGATGGGTTGGATTGGTGAGTTCCCAAAGAAAGGGGAGAATGATGAGGTTCATTCAGATTGGGCATCCCAAAATAAGGAGGATCTGCCGGTGAGGATCCCAACGAGACAGAATGTCTTGCTGGTTCAGGGTTATGGCTCCAATCTTTGGAGTCAGAACCGGTAAGCGAATCGGATGGAGTGCGCCTGTGAGAAGGTCCGGAGCTACTAGAGGGTCCTCCACGCATAGGTCCCTTGCCTCGTCCCCTTAGTCTTGGAGGCATTTTCCTGTCAAAACAAGGATATATAATAAAGCAATAAAAGGAAGGTTAAGAGTAAAATCCTAGGTCATTTGCCTAGACTCGAGAGTCTAAGGAATGTGCTTATTGTGTCATTGAGATTAAACACAAAAGGCTAGTGTTTAATTCACTCAATGTTGGCTCTGATACCAACCTGTCACACCCCGATATTTCCACTTATTACCGGTGGGCCCGGCGGGGAGTATCGTGACGTAGTTGATATCATCATAGTCAATACACACAATATAATAGCACAGCGGAAGTCTGGGTGAATAAACTTATTACAAACCATACTGTCTGTTTGTTCGAGTTTATGAATGTACAGACGGGAATGTAATAAGATCCACAGGCGGATCATAAATAAATACAAAGGAAAACAAAAGACAGACTGCAGGCATCTTATGGACTTGCAAGATCCTTTAAAGACACCCTATAGCTCCAGCCTATTTCGAGAGGTACCTGTCAAATCAGTCTTTAAGAAAATACGTCAGTTTACACTGGTAAATACAATTAACTGACTCTTTTGAAAAGGTTTAAAAATTGGGTTGAATGCACATGGCACAAAATCTTTTATAACTTGGGACAATTATTTTAAATATAATCTTGTATACAGATTTATATGTTTGTCATACAATTGGGGCCGGTTGGAAGCCGGTCTTGATTAACCGACTCACCACTGCTTGAACCCACAAAGGAGTTATCCCCAACGTGTGGGTTAATTTTTTTTTTAGCATTTGCATCTGTCAGGTGTATGCCTACACCCCGTGCATAGGTCGTGGCCATTTTTAAATAAATGAGCCGAGGATATCCAGGACACGGTCGTTAACCCCCAATGCTTATGTTATCAAACAAGACAGATTAAAACGGGTTATGTAAATTTATTAATCACAATCCGATTAAATGATTTCATACCCGACCAAGTGGTATTATTATAATACCATATCCCAAGCCCGTATAGGGAAAATAAGTTAAAAGTATTTACCTGATGCTAGCAGTAAAAATCTTAAAGCTTTTCGAAGGCACCTTCTACCGGAAGCTACTAATCTGTATTAGAAGGTTTAATAACCTATTAGGATGCTAACGGGTCTTTAATTAAGTCAGAGACTTAGACCGGCTAGCTAGAAAGAAACCTTATGGTTCTAAACGTTAGATTAAGCGGAGAATGGAATAGAATGAGATTTAGACCCGACAAGCTTGGATACTTGTATAATGTGGGTAAACTAAATACATTCTGGAATTTGAGGATTAAATGGAAAGGTTTGACCCGTTTCGACTATTTTATGTAAACTAGTCACATAAGCCGATCCGAACGCGTAATTGCGCAACGGGTAACCAAATAAATTATACACAAGTCTTAATCATTATTATGCTCGAAATATGTTAATATATCAGTAATATATTAACATATATGCCTTAAAATTTATTTGAACCAAAATGAGTCCCATAAGGGTATTTTGGTAATTTTAATGTCCATAAAAAGAGTTTAATTATGCAACTGAGTTTCAGACCTGGTTATATCAGTAAAAAATATATATTTTTATATCTTATATTAGTAAGATACTTTATATATATGAAAATTACATTATTTAGCCAAACTATGTCCCGTAGGGGCATTCTAGTAATTTTACATAGGCTTTAAAGGTAAAAATACATTTCTGAGTTTAGAAACTTTAACTTACTGTATAATTATATAAATTATCTTAAAACATCAGTAGGTAATGAGTTTTAAATGTTCAATATAGTTTTGACCCATACTATGTACTAAAAATGCCTAAAAAGTGGTTTAAAGGGGTATTCGGGTTAATATTGTAAATCTGAGTTTTTAATCAGTTTGTAAAGCTCAAAATACTTTATTTATTATAAGAAATCAGTATCAAAAGGTTTGGTACTAAAAAGATATGTAGAACTCATTTTATGCATGAAAAGGGTAAAACCGGTATTTACCGAAATTAAGCTATAATCCTATGTTATGCTCAATCTAAAAATAATTAAAAATCTTTAATATTCCCAAAATATTATTTCACATCAGTAAGTATGAGGTTTGGTGTCAAAAATAAGGTTTATATAGGCTTCATACTAATTATGCCCTTTAATTACTAAAAAGTCCCTTAATTACGTTATTGAGCATAACTCCCATTTTAGACCTCCAATTGGTGTCAAATTTTTAGGACATGTCTAAATATCAGTAGCAAAGGTTTTAATCCAATCACATTGTTAAAAATCTCAGTTGTAAGTAAAAAGGGCGTTTATGGCATTATTAAGCATAATTACGATCAAGTGCATATAATTCAAACCATTAGGTACTATGCAATATAATTCCAGGGGATTATACTACTAAGTAATGTGGTCCTAATGGAAGCTTAAAACATGGGTGCATTAAGCTTAAACGGGTCAGAACTGAAAGTCAAGCAAAAGTCAAACTTTTGTGACTTTCGGTTAATAATTGACCTTAGACTAGTAATTGTCGGGTTAGGACTGATAAAACATGTTTTAATATTAATTACCAAGTTGTTAGAATGTTAAAATATAATTTAGAACCTTTGGTTTATTAATTTTAATCATATTTACACATTCTGCCCAGTTTGACTTTTTGTCAAACTACTTTGACCCGACAATTGACCAGTCAAACGAGATAATTAGGAGGTGCCCTTTTAAGGGTTAATCACCTACACTAATGTGGTCTTAAAACCACTTTCAATTAGATCAGTGGTTAAACCACATGTAATTAAAACGAAAGTCAAACCAATATTAAGATAAGTTTGACTTTAAAGTAATTAGACTAAATTAGACGACTAAACAAGTAATTAGAAGCTTACTTAAGGTCCTAGCAACCTTTTCTACACTTGATTATCCTCTTCAATCAGTTGGAAGCTCCAGAACAAGTCCCACAAGTGATTGTTGCAATATGTGTGTCAAGAACATGAGACTAAGGTCCTTTATATAGCAATGTCCAAGGTCTTTGATCATTTCCAGGTGTAATAGGAAGCTCCAAGATTGATCCAAGTGTCCTAGCTACTCATTTAAACCGACTTACAAGCCCCTAGGTCGTTACAAACTAGGTTAAGGCGGTGGAACATGCAAACCCGCAGCTGCCACTCATATTCTGCCCAGTAAAGCCAGTCGCGTAGCGCGACGGCTAAGGGTCTCATGGTCGCGCTACGCGACCCCCTATGTTACCAGCTCAACAAGTTTCAAAGCTGGCAGTTTCAGCCCCTTAACGTTTTTAACCCCTTTCAATCATGATTTTTGGCAAAGGAGACCCTTGTAATTATTTTCTTGGGGCCCAAGGATATATAAACAAACTCCGTTAGGCTCGGGTTCGTTAAATATCACTATGAAAGCAAGTTTCGTCAAGTTTACACTTTTGGCCCAAAGTCTTGAAATCACGCCTAACGATATCGAAACCACATGAAATTTATACCACTTATTCTTAAGAGTATATTTGAATGTCTCGAAGCCTCGGTTTCGTTAAAAGGTCACTCAGAGGTCATGATTGACATGTTGACACGTTTAACCCTTGTATTATAATAATCTTTCGATTATTTTTGTATACGGCTTCTAACACCCAATCGATCACTCATTCAAGAATATATTCATCGTGTTAGGTCATTCAGAGGCACAAGTTTGGCATGTTGACACTTTTAGTCCTTGTGGTTTCATAGTTTCGTTATTCGACAACTTTGGCCTTTCAAATGAAATCTTTCACACCTTTGGAGTTTATGACACGTGTCTATATATAATTGGGCATGTTTTTCCGTGGTGTTACAGGCGGGCCGCGTCAGGCGCCCAGAACCAGAAAAAGCCAACAGCCTCCTGTATTCGCGGAATTTCGATCTTTAAACGGCATTTTAACATGGTGGGCGACCCCTAAACTGTTCTAGAGCACTAGGGACATGTGTATACCAGTTGTGGTGTGTGCTAGACCTTGTTGTCAACCAATTGTGGTGATTGAATTCACTATAAAAGGCCACAAGTGTTCAAACAATTCCTCACACCTTCATCTGCATTTGTGGATCAATTCTGGAGCTCAAGCCTGCTTTCAAGTGATCATATTTCGTGCATAGGACTCTTGTAAGTTTACTAATCCTCCTTTAATTAAGTTTAGCTTAGTTATTTAGCTAAAAGTCAAACCATCGTAATTACGGTTTGACTTCAAGATTAGTTAATAACGGCTCAGTCAATTCACGAATCAAAAGTAGTTATAAGTAGGTATTTATATGGGTAATAAACACTTAAAAGGGTTTCCCCTGATTACCACTCTAACTAGGTCAAAAGTCGGGTCAAACTAGTTTATAAAAAGTCAACAGGATACTTAAAATGCCATTTATACATAATTAACATTATAGATCATATATAACCTGTTGGATCATTGTTATAACTTTGTAATTAGTGTAAGAACATGTCTAAACACGTTCAACCCGACAATTTACTATAAAGACCCGGTTCGGAACCGAAAGTCACATAGTTTGACTTTCACTTTGACTTTCAGTTCTGACCCGTTTAAGCATGTTTTAGAAATGACTTAGAGCTTTATTTGGATTAGGTAACATGCTAGTATAACCCTCTGTGATTATACACCATGGTTCATTAGTTAACCATTTAATATGCATGATTCCGTTAATTACTCGTATGTTGACCATTATGCCCTTTATACCTTAAACCGTGATTTTTGGAAAAGTAAAAGAGTAGAAACTTTAATTACTGATATATAAACTTGTATGCAAAGTTTGACATCAGTTTGAATTATAGTTTGAGAGTTATGCTCATTATCATAAATTGTAGGCTTTATGTTAATTAATTGGCGTAATTAGCGTATAGCCTAGTTAAACATACTTTTTGGTATCAAACTCTTTACCCACTGATGTAATATATTATTTTGGGATTTTTAAAGATTTTTAATTTATTTTAGGCTGAGCATAACTCATAGTCGTAGGCTTGACCCGGTAATTGTCGGTTTTGCCCTTACGGGCCATAAAATGAGTTTTACATATCTAAACGACTCCAAACCTTTTGCTACTGATTAGTTATGTTAAATAAATTATTTTAAGCCTTCTGGAATGATAAAAATATCAGCTTTAAGTATCGAACCCGTAAACGGCTCCTAATCGCCTTATTTAGCGTTTTTAGCGCATAGTATGTACTAAGACTATTTTTAAACATACAAGGGTGATACTTACTGATGTTTTAGTTAAATTATAACATTTTAACAGCAAGCAAAAGTTGGTTATCTCAGACTTCAGTTTTGAGTTTTTCGGCTTATGTGAAATTACCAAAATACCCTTACGGAGCATAGTTTGGCTATAATTGATAAATTTCACATATCTAAAATACCTTACTGTTATAAATCAGTAAACTAAGTATTTTTGCTGATTATATCAGACATGTAACTCAGTTAAACATTTAAACTCTTTTATAACATTTTAAATGACCAAACTACCCCTACGGGGCCTAGTTTGTGTTTAAACACGTTTCGGGCATAATGAAAGACATCTTACTGATGTCACAACATATTTGAGGTATAATTAACTTAGGAAACCTGTATATAGCTCTCATGAATACCCGTCACGCTTATTACGCGTACGGTTCGATTTATGTAACAAGTTTACATAAATTAGCCGAAACGGGTCAAACCTTAATGGTTTTATCTCAAAATCCAGAATGTGAATAATAAACCCATATTAAACAAGTCTTCAAACTTGTCGGGTCTAAATCACATTCTATCCGGTCATCGCTTAATCGTGCATACGAACCGTATCTTTGAAACTAGCCGGTCTAAGCTTAAGCTTAATTAAAGACCCGTTAGGATTCTAATAGGTTATTATAAAACCTTTGTTCCAGATTAGGAGGACCAGTAAAAGCTACGTGCATTTTGCTTATTGTGATTTATACATTGCTCAGGTAAATACTTTTAACTTATTTTCCCTATACGGGCTTGGGTTACGGTATATAGCATACCGCTTGATCGAGCATCAAATCTCCACAGTTGAGTGGGTAGTTGACTAAATTTGATCGGCTCGTTTAAACAGTCTTGATTACTTAAAGCCTTTGGGGGGTTAATGACCATGACCCGGATATCCTTGGCATCATCTTACGAGATGGCCACGACTTGAGCACGGGGTGTAGGCGTACACCTGTCAGTGTATAACTCTATAATGTGGTGTGTCTATTGATCTTTAACCCGGACAAGATCCAGGCTACTGAACGCACAAGTAACATGTAATTCGTTAACAAGATTATAATATTAAATAATTCTCCCAAGTTATAAAAATGTTTATGCCATGTGCATCCAAACCAATTTTCAATCATTTTCCAAAATGAGTCAGTTGAATGTATTTACCAGTGTAAACTGACGTATTTTCCCAAAAAGACTGAATGCAGGTACTAAACGAAATTGGCTGGATTGTCTCCTTAGCATCAATAAAAAGTCTCGCAAGCTTAGGATGCCTGAAGTCTGTTGAACTATTGTTTCCATTTTGTTATCGATCCTACTGTGGATAAACTTCCGAATATTGTGACATTTGATATTACAATATTAAATTCGGATGCATTATATCTTTTAAATTCGCTTCCGCTGTGCATATTAAATATTGTGTTGTTTGACTATTATGTTGTCAACCACGTCACGATACTCCCCCCACCGGGCCCACCGGTGACACGTGGAAATCGGGGTGTGACAATAGCGTATTATGGAACTCGAAACAACATAAATAACGCTATGTAATATGTTTTAAGAGCGTGTTATAACTTATATATTGTTATGATTCACCCTTGCACTAAAGTTTTTTTAGATCGGGTTGTTCTTTTAAAAATCCAAGGATCGAATTTAAATATTGTGTTTACATGGTTTAGAACTTTAGGGTCAAATCGTAAAATTATTGCAACATCATGAGTTAACACGAAAGATTTTAGAGATTGACAAAATGGATGTGTATTTTGGTTGAGTATAAGAAAAGAAAAGGTGGCCACGGTTAATACATCCATAATCAATGAAAATACGGTGAAATCTAAGGGTATACACTTACCACACGAATGGAGGGATTCTACACGACACCCAAAGCATGATGTTTTAATGTTTCTTTTTATTGAACGGCAAGGAACGATGTGTCAACCACCGTGACACCGGGCGCTGTGGCCAAGGTTGACTACTCGACTGCCGCCAGCCCCTTGGCTCTCCCAGATGCGTGGAAACCAGACCTCCATCCGCCCGAAGGCACGACAGTGGAATAATCGGTAAAACCTCGCCTCCAATTCAAGATGAACCGGCGTCACCCGTATTCGCCCTTCACCTGGATGCCGCAGAAAATAATGGGGAGAGTGAGAGTCAAACCCGGGTCACAAGGAACACAAGTCGAAACCACTCCACCATTACCTCATTGGTGACATTAGAAACCTTCTATCAACTTATTAACAAGGGTGGCAATTTCCATCACGAAAATCATTGGGTTTTCAGATTTTAGGTTGAAGTACTTGAACTATCTAAAAACGGATTGTGTTCTTTGTGGGTGGGATTTAAAGTTGACGTCTATAACACATTAAAAAGAGATAGGGGTCCTGCTCAAGATGAACAATTCAACCCGACATTATTAACACCTTTACTAAGATTAAAACGACAAGACGAATAAATTGCTACGTTTGTTTTGCCATAAATTGCTACCTATCACTCACTTTTGCCCCACTTAGGTCGTTGACATATGTCCTCTAACTAACAATATAACCTTGAAAAAGATGCACTACCAACTACTAAGTTTCTAACAAATATAATGTTACATCATCTTTCAAACTCAACGCTAAAACCAATTTCAAAATTTAAAAGGTAAACAACCTACCAACAACGGAAATAATTTCTAAACTTTTAAGGCAGAAAATTTTTCATTTGTGTAAGCGAAAATTAGGGTTATTTATTCAATATTTATTTTTTTCATGCAAGATTGTCTTACCCGTATACTTTGGTGATGTTATACTACTTTCCCTCCAAAAAAAGCTGTTTAAGATCTTTGAAAATACGTTTTTCCCTAACAAAATTCCGTTCTTTCAACGCAAACGATCGTTGAGAAAGGCATCACAGCATAAAAGTTGCATGCTCAAAGCATGTTTAAACCAACATCTTTAGCAAAGGAGTAGTATGGTGTGCTTTGCATTGTCATAATTATTGACAAAAGGCCAAAAGGGGTGGGGTAGATAGATGGATAACCAGCAAAACTTCAAAGACTCTAATATCAGCAGTAGAACATCACGCTCTTCACGCTCTCATGAACAGCCGGCAGAGGGCGCACATCAGCAACCCTGTCTCTTGTTGCACGTTGCCCACCACGTGAATCAGAGTCAGACAAATCTCCTCCTTCCATGTAGGATCGCGCACGGAATGCAGCCAAGTGTGCATAGTATGCAGCAGGAACTGCAGTTAATATATATAGCATCAAAACACTTGAACTCTTTATACAACACTAATGAAGAATACCACCAAACATAAAGCATATGCATACCTATGGAGACTGATCTGGTACACCTTGCATACCTAAAGTTGAAAACAAAGTGACAGTTGGGTTAGTTTAGGTTTAGGTTATATGACAAGAGTATTTATAAAATTATCGGAGGGTCAGTTGAAATACGTGTAGCACAAAGAGTTGGTCAGCATCTGCAATCCATCTGCTGTGAACTTGTTCTCGTCATACAATACATGATAGTGCGCAGGTCGACTAGTCCCCTGCAAAGACACCACCAAATCAAATTACTATTCTATCTAGAAATAGTAAAAGCAGAAGAAAGATAAACCTAGAGCTAAAAAGCCAATAATAATAATAATATATAATAAATTACTACTTGAATCAGAGTATTTCATGCTCTGGCATGACAATAGTAAAATCAATATTTTATATAACATACTCGTTTTGAACCTATTTTTGTAATTTGTGTTTTCTTTAATAATCAGTGTTCGTTAGTTTCTTTTTGAAAAACTGAATATGCGGTTGTTAATTTTTAAAAAATAAGTTTCGTATTTTTTGCTGATTTTAGCAATAAATCTGGATTTTCTAGTTTTTCTTGGTTTTTAATTATTCTGTCACAAAGGCGTTGCAATTCGCAAGCGTACACCACTAACGACATCCATGTAAAATTTTAAATTAAAAACATATTCACCTGAATTCCAGCATGACTGCACAAATAAAAGTCAAATTCAGTTGGATGACAGATCTTAGTATCCACAACAGTTCCTGCCCAAAATTAAATGATAATAAAGAATTAGAAGAAAAAATAACACATTACAAAAACTAATAAGAGAATAGAAATTACAAACCAGGAAGAATATTGCCACTCCTATCAGTGGAAGCCCGATCACCATGCTTCGCAGGGAAGAAGCGTGTATGATGCCTTTTCTGCACGATGATAAATGTGACAGGAGGCATATAGTTCTCTTCCAATGAAATGCATGCCTGAAAAAAGTCAAAAACCATCAACTCATTTTAGGACCGCCAACAATAATGTTGAAATGACAAAAAATGTAAACATTCAAAAACCTACTTTCCGAATTTTATCCATTTCATTCAGCAGAACATCATTAAACTGCCCCTCACTGACTCCGTCTCTGTGAACCAAGATAATACAATACCATTATAAACAATACCGGTGGCTAAAGATTAAACCGATTAAACCAAGTTCTCATACCGGTAAAATATAATCCTGTGAGGTTTGTGTCCGGTTGACCTTTTGAAAGAGATCAAAAGCTCCCTACAAAATCAAACCAACATATCCATCATTCAAAACTTATTTTTGAAGCCTTTGAAGACAAAACCAATACTTTTGTTAGGAGTTAACTCTTACCTAATCATCCCTCCGTGAACTATACCCTTTTTCGGGTCAGTAGATGTTGTGTGGAGATCCTCAATGATTTCCTGCCTATGTGACTGTGCAGATACCAAAGCTTTGTACTTTGAAACTTGGGGCCAGTCCATTGACGCAACCACCTGTTAGAAAATTCAAAATATAAACCTAGTAAAAATGTCCACGTTTTCAATAAAGAAAAGGCCTGTAAACAAACCAAACGTTCATGAACTATTCATAAACTTGTTCAGCAGGAAGTCTGTTTATGTTTGTTTATTTAATTTTATTAAAAGAACGAACATGAACACCCATTTATGTTCATTTATTGACATTTGTTCGTTTATGTCCGTTTCAATTTAAATACACAAGTAGTTATATGAATATTAAACATAAAGGAACCTTCTAAATACTTATATAAATATAACTAATTGGTAATTGGGCTTTTTTAGTAATAAAAATGAATTTTCCAATAAAATTTATTGCAATTTATCACTATTTTATATAAATATTTACTTTTTGTTTGTTTATGTTTAGTCAATTATCTTTATTTGTGCTCATTTATGTTAATTCAATTATGTTCATTTGTGTTGTTTACTGTTTGATAAATTATGTTCGTTTAAGTTTGTTTATGATCGTTTACGAACATGAACTGTTCGTTTAGGTTTTAAACAAACACGAACATGCCATTATCTTAATAAATGAACATGAACAAAAAAATGTGTTCGTGTTAGTGTAAGTGTTCGGTTAAAGTTAAATGAACAAACACAAACATGCCTCTGTTCGTGTTCGTTCGGTTCATTTTTCAGCTGACCCGTCAACACATGAAGTCAAATCTGAGACATCTAAAATAAAAGCAAAGAAATGTAGACATACAGCAGCAATTGAAGGGGTGGAATCTTCTCCTTTTGAAGGATGAGTGACGTCAGCACCAAATATGATTGTTGGACGATCAGTTACGTACGGAAGCCTTCCATTGAGAGAAGCAGACAAGACACTGTTCCTACCTCCAACCTAACATAATTCAACACAAATTAATATATTCCATGCACAGAGAGAATAAGAATGTGGTATAATGTTATATACCTTCACATTTATCTTCATAGCCACGTTTTCAAAATACTGCTTGCTAAGTTTCATAACATGCTGCGGTCGGCAGCACTGAGATACAATTCCCAGCTCTGTTTCGCAGACTCGTTTGATTCTTCCTGAGAAGAGAAATATATCAATATAATTGACAAAAATAAACAGCAAATGTGTAGGCCTGTAAATCAAGAACTCAGACATGAACACGAAAATATAATCGAACACATTTTGTTCATGTTCGTTTATTAAACAATGGGCATGTTCATGTTTCGTTCAAAACAAAAACAAACGAACTTAAATGAACATAATCGAACAAACAATTAACAACACAAATGAACATGATTAAACGAACATAAATGAACATATTTAAACGAACATAAATGAACATAGTCGAGTAAACATAAACAAATATAAAATAAATTTTATATAAATTAGTGATTAGTTACGATAAATTCCAATAGAAACCCCATTTTTTACTAGATAGCCCAATTACCTATTAGTTATATGTATATAAGTAGTTATAAAAATTCCTTGGATGTTTAATATTTATAAACAAATGTAAATACATGAACGAACATAAACAGAAGTTCACGAACATAAATGAATGAACAAATGTGTGTCCATGTTCGTTCATTTAATTAAATGAACAAAAAATTGTGTTCGTGTTCGTTTATTAAATAAACGACCATAAACGAACATGTTCACAAACAGTTCATAAATGTTCGGTTCGTTTACAGGCCTACAAGTGTGTATATAGCCTATAATACTGTAACTAAATTCAAATTACCATATGTTCCTTTAGTTTCGGGAAGAATTACAAACAGCAACTGGATATGGCTTCCAGGTGCAGCTCTTGATAGTTGTGCGGTACATTTAGCATGAAGATCAACTAGCGCTTTCTCGATGTTGTGAGGTGGAGCAGTATACATTGGTATCAGAGGTTGGGGATTGAAAACCTTTAAAATCAACAAAATGTTAAGAGTTATTGTTTTGGAATTAACAGTGTGACATAAAGGTACATAAAGATGCATACGATTCCCTTGTTCTGACACATTTGAACAAGCTCGTAGCAAAAGCGATCAACTGCATCTTGTCTTTGCCTTGAAAAGTTGGCAATTGCCCAGTAATTTACAGTACCCCCATTGATCATTTTCTACACAAAAAAGATATAAAAAGTTAATAATTACAGATTATCTATATTTTGAAATTTTAACTAGTGAAGAAAAATGAATAAAACTTCACCAGGTCTATCATATTCCACTGACCAACTGTTGGATTAACCTCTGAAGAACCATGATACTTGATCTAAAAAAAAGTGCAAAATAAAGTTTGAACTTACAATATACAAACAACATGTTACTTGAAAAAAGAAGATAAAAGTGTGAATTTACTGGTGGTGGTGGAAGAACTCGCGCATCAATAGAAGTGAATTGCTCTCTCACTCGCATGCCAAATTCATTGTTCACAAGAGCATCGTCGTTATACTTGTTACTCTGCATGGTCTAAACAACACCAACCAACCAACCAGAAAAGCCATAAGTAACTAACTATATAGTTATAAAAAGTTGATAAAAATATAGTTTATAATTTAAGTAAATGCATACCGTCATAATGCTACCTTCCCTCTCACTTGGGCGCTGGCATGTGGCCCTTAGCAAATTAGTCACCTGTTTCTCATTTAGCTTTGAAGCATATCTTTGACCAAAAGCCAATGTACAAAGCTAAAATTACACAAATTAAAGTTAGCAGAAAAATGGCAATATAGTCGATAAAAATATAAAAATAGCTGACCTCCATTGGCAGATACGTAGGCTTTGCTTCTGTGCCTGATTGAATAGCAGGAAGTAACGGATAACGAAGAGTGGTGTTGTACTTTGCTCGGAAGTACTCAACAACAAAAATTTTAGCTCCAGTGTCATCCACGAAACTAACAAATTTAAAAAAAAAAGAATTAGTCAAAGATAAGGAGCATATAATCATAAAGCACAAGTAGATTTCAGAATGAATGGCCTACATAGATAAACAGTTTAAACAGGGCTTATCAAGTTCATATTTACAGAATGAATGGCCAACATAAATTATCAAAGTAGTAAAATGATTTTTACAACTCACGATAGTTGGTTAACTGGTTGACGTGTCAAGTCTTGACACTTGTAGCGCCTCACAGATTCCCCATGGCGAACTTCAACCCTAACTCCTCGAAGAGCTCTCTTCACCTGAAAGTTACAATCCCGATAAAAGAAACTATGAGCTTGTTCCAATCATTCAAACTATACACACATGATATTAACATATGGCTCAATAGAAGGGTATACCTTGATCCGTTCTTGATCACTAAGCGGTCTTGATATATCCTTGTTGAGAAACTCTTTAACAAACTCAGATACCAACTTGTTTTCATAGAAAGCCCGAGCTGACATGTCTACAAACAAAATATTAAAAATAATAAATCAAATTAACATTCTATAAATGAACACAAAACTAAAAACAGACTAGTTGAGAAACAAATACCAATGTTCAGTGATAGTCCCATTTGTGTAGGTCGTAAACTCTGGTAGAAGCCCTTCCAATACTCAATACCATCACCAAGTGAGCCTTTACCAAATACAGGGCTAAACAGTGATCTCCCAATTACTTCACGGCTGCAATTCACAATAGGTTTGGAAGTTAGAACCAAAACATGAAAAGAAAAAACACTGAATAAAAAAAGATAGCTTACTCCTTAGAAGCTGACTCCCTTAGAACTACATCAAGAGCTTGTATAGTTTCCTGTGGACTGTCGTGTTGCCTGCCAGTCAGAAACATCTTCAGATGGTGAAGGTCTTTTTTTGCAGCAAACTTAATGGTGACCTTGAATTCGCGTTCCCGCCTACAATACATGCAAACAGTCACATATTATATTTTATTATAAATGAAACATTAAGCACAAGATACTTCAAAAAATATATCATACCCATTCCGCTCGGTAATGTTAACAACAAATTCTTTCGACTCGAATGGCAAGGAACCAGCAGCAAATGCACTTTTCTTCCCATCATAAGCCAACATCAAGTTTCCCAGATGTGAAGCCTTAAATGACTCGCAAAGAAGCTTCATTATCTCCCGACATTTTGTTTTAGAAGTAACTTCGGGCGAAATAGCAACCTAAGCCCAGAATTGTAAGAAAACATTACAGTGCATTATACAAATTAAATACAAGCATTTAAGTTCAAGCCAGTCATTCAGAAAAAAATCAAAGACATTTAAAATCACTCTAATCCATGAAACTAACAGAAATGAAATAAAAAAGACAAGCGGTTTCCAAGAAAACTGAAGATCCTCTCAGAATCTCACATTTAGGATTAGCATTAACCTATTATTTTTATCTAACATGTATATCACAGAGGGACTATAAATAAACAAGGTACAAATTCATATATAGGCGCACATAGTTATCAAATCTACCTATCAGAATCTCATATATAAAATTAACATTAACCTAATACTTGATCTAACATGTACATCACAGAGAGACCCAACAAACAAGGTACAAATTCATACATGGATACACAAATATATCAAATCATCCCATCAGGATCTCATATTCAAAATTAGCACTAACCTTATATTTTATCTAACATGTACATCACAGAGACCCAATAAACAAGTTACAAATTCACATATGAAGGCACACAGTTACCAAATCTACCAATATCTCACTCAAGATTAGCTGCAAACAACACAAAAGATATCAATATTTTCCTCAAACTTTTACAAAACTGAAAATCCTGCCAGAGTCAGTCACGTAAACAAAGTGTACAAAACAACTGAAAAACCCTAGCCGGAATCAACTAAAAACCATCCGGGAGACAAAACCGCATACACTTCAAACTTTTATAACACATATAAAATATTTCAATATTTTACCTCAAAAATTTTACAAAACTGAAAATCCTGCCAGAGTGAGTCACGCAACAAAAGTGTACAAAACAACAAGAAAACCCTAGCCGGAATCAATAGAAAACCATCCCGTAGACCAAACCACATGCACTTCAAACTATCAAAAATAACCCATAAAATACTCAAAATATTTTTGCCTAACTTTTACAAAACTGAAAATCCTGTCAGAGTGAGTCACGTAAACAAAGTGTACAGAACAACCGGAAAACCCTAGCCGGAAGCTTCAGAAAACTATTCCGGAGACAAAAACCCATGCACTTCAAAACAAATAGTCAACAAATATATTCCGACTGTTCAATAACAACGTACAGCTTGCATAAGCACGAAAATAGAATCAACACACCTAATATACAGTCAGTCACACACGGATACATCATTACGTATAAAAAACAAACAAACAAATCAGATCTGGAATACTAACCACCTTAAAATAAGAGTCACTGAAAAATAAAATTACACAGCATATATTTTACATAAAAGAGATGAAACAATAGTTGCATCTGAACAAGCATACGTCAAATATTCCTCCAAACATCACATGATTTCATAAAATAAAACTGTAACGAATGCATGAACTCCACACATAATCAAAATCCACAAGTAAGAAAAACCTTACATCATACTGATACGGATCCTTCTGACCGAGATCGACGAGAAAATGGTTAGCCTTAACAACACACTTCCGTCCCATCGTTCCAAAACCAGGCCTCGCCGGCGTACTCAACTTCTTCGACGACGACGGCACCAACGGCACGGCCAGCGGAGGCGGCGGTGCGTCCGCCACCACAACCGGCTCCGGCTGAGTCTGAACCGGACGCTGCTGCAATGCCGGTTGCTGCGACACCGGAGCCGTCGCTGACGACTGCGATGATGCTGAACCTAACGACATGTTCTCAAACTGTCGAGACATCGAAGACGACGATGCTGACTGAACAGAAGTTACGGATCGTACAGCGTCGTTTCCTCTTCCGGCACCGCCGTAAGAAGACGACGGTGACGGTTGAAAACCGCCACCACCACGGCCTTGTCCACGACCACGTCCACGGCCTGCGCCGCCGCTACCGCCGGCGGAACCACCGCGAGCACCGCCGCGTGAAGACATCGGAAACAAAACGACGTCGGAAACGGTTTTAGAGAGAGAGAGAGACGGTTTTAGAGAGAGAAAGTGACGGAACGAATTGTGAGGGGAGAATGGTGTGACAGGGGTGCAGGGAAGTTGCTGGCGGGTTTATATAGTCAAGCAGAGGAAAGGGTAAAAACGGAAAATCAGGTGGATAAAATTGCATTGCAGGAAAACATAGGCGTGAATCTTGCTCACCAAGACGTCAATTGACATTTTTGACGCTTTTGCCCTTGACTTGTGTGTAGAGATATTCGGATTCATGGTATATTTTGAATTGATTTTGTTTTGACTTAAATATATATTGGATTATTTAAATACTTAAATTTAGATAAACATTAAAAAATAGGGTTTATAAACTAGAAATATAAAAAGTTATCTATTTATTAATAATTGATGTGTTATAAAAAAGTTGCTAAAGTATTGTAATTCATAGGATGTCATTAGAATAGTTAAAACAATTAATGCAAATTGAAAGATACGTGACGTGAAAATAAATTATGGTATCCAATTAAGGTAAATGATACAGATATTTTTTAGCGGCAAGAAACGACATGCCAACTAATGTGACACCGGGCGTTGTGGCCAAGGTCGACTACTCGACCGCCGCCAGCCCCTTGGCTCTCCCAGATCCGCGGAAACCCGATCTCCACCCGTCCGAAGACACGACAGTGAAATAATCGGTAAAATCTCGTCTTCCACATAAGACGAACCGGCGTCACCCGTATTCGCCTCACCTGGATGCCGCAGAAAATAATAGATAGAGTGAGAGTCGAACCTATGTCACAAAGAACATCAAGTTTTTTCACAACCACTCCACCAATAACTCATTGGATACATATATATTATTAAGTATTTGGTAGGTAATACCAATTAAATAAAAGCATAATAGGACATGGGTAAATAGAAATTTTCTGTTTTAAATTTAATAAACAATCTGACTGAATATAGATAAATTAATTTGTTATCAAAAAGTTTATAGATTTAGGTGTACATAGATTAATTGATTTGTTATAATAAGAGAAATAATAGATTTAGGTTTTATAATATGTAGTGGATTTTTAAAACATGTTTTTTTTTTATTTAAGGTTAGAGACGATCGGAGACCTTGACAAGAATCACCCGGTGAATATAATAAATCACACAACGACTTTTATTTAAGGTTAGAGACGATCGGAGACCTTGACAAGAATCACCCGGTGAATATAAATAAATCACACAACGACAAATAATATCAGATACTATCTTATAACATATTTAGTTTTGTATATCTAATAACATTATATACATTTTGCATAATAATATATATGAGGCTATAGGGTGTGATCATGACCCTCATGACCACCATGACCCTCCACGTCAGTGTCATGTAACCCACATCTAATCCACCATCCAAAACACTACCCTAAGGGTGTGGTCATGACCCAAACCACTAGTCTCTTATTTATTTTAATTTATCTTTTTCTAAAGAAAAAGGATATTATTTGTTGAAAAATGAAAAGGAGGACCATGGTTGCAATGGTTTAATCCATGCAAACCATGGTGGATCAAGTAAGGGGGTGGTGTAGCATTCCATTCATATTCCTAGGTGGCAAATCATATCCCAACCATGACCCACACACCCCATAGCCTAATATATTGTATGTATTGACACGTATCTACCATTTTAAATATAGTTCATAGTGCGGTTTTATAGTTGCTTATAACACCCTGTCTCCGGCAAACATTGCCTTGAGTTTGTTATACGATTTTCACCACTGACGAATCTAGAAAATCATTATAGAGACAACGTTTAAAAAAATTTATAGAGATAAATCGATAATGAAATCGAAAAAACGTCAACATCTTTGAAGGCGTAGTGAGGTTATAGGTTGGGATGACCAATACATAATAATAACAAAATCACAAATAATTCTTAATGATGTAGTGACTTTATATGAAATTTGTTTAAGATTACAAAATTGGCAAAAGTTACAATTTTTTTCTTGAAACAAGATTTGCTTTGCGCTAAATAATTTGCAATTTTTGTATCTACAGTCTTCAATTTAGGGGTTGTTTATTTAGTTTTTAATTTAATGGGTTTCATTAAATGTTCAGATCTCTTACTGGTTTGGCACTTAATGGTTTAGACTGTTTGTTTCGCGAGCAGATGTCTGAATGGTTCAGACATTTGTCTCTAAATGGTTAAGCATTTTACTGAGTTTTAATGAATAAGATCTCTAATCTGAATTGGTCAAACATTATACTGGCTCTTATATGTTTAGACCTCCTATTGGTTCAGCACTTAATGGTTCAGACCTCTTTTTATTTCAACACTTAACCATTTAAAAGTTGTCAAACAGCCCTTGCTTCTTGTGTTGCGCTAAATAATTTGCAATTTTTGTATCCACGGTCTCTGATTTAATTCTTCTTCATTAGACCATGTGTAGTGGTTTAGCCAAATAATGCCCCCACCATGGGGCATTATTCGACACGTTGCAGTCCAGTCAGCATGGGGCGTTATTGCAAAAGTGGCGTAGTGGGAATAATGCCCCTTCCAATCATTAAAAAGGATTAAAAAAAAAAAACCTTACACTTGGACCACTAATGCCCCTTCCCATTGGTCAGTCAAACATGTCATACTTGGACCACTTGTTTGTTGAGCGTTTTATTTAAAACGCTGCTCAACTTTTTTTTCAAAAAAATTGCATAATAACGCCCTATGTAATGGGGGGAGGCGTTTTTGGGCGTTTTTTTTGATTTTTTTTTAAAAAAACGCCCCACTACACATGGTCTTAAAAGGAAAATTTATTTTTAGATGGTTACCTTTAACATAATAACAAAGTTTGAGGGGAGACCGGTTGCATGTCAAAAGTTTGAGTGTTAGTATGAGGGCCTTTTTTGTGAAGTTGAAAACTGGAGGTAGAATGGGTTAATAGTTATATTAAACGTAGACAAACTCGAATTTATACTGACATGTCCATAAAAATAAAAATGCGAGAAATTAGTTTTAGGGTAAGCTTGAAACTTTATGTCACGGCCCCCGTCCTGGTTTTACCCGGTCCAGGAGCCGCGGGACAGAAACCCGTGGTATTTATTAATTGAGTTGACAGCGGAAGATTTACAGGATCTTTTAAAACTTGAAATGCCCGATTATTTTATTTCATAATTCGGGATAAACCCTGTAATTTACAATAGAGGAATTTCACAAGGAAATTCCCTGATTTACAAAACATGTTTATTTGTTTAACTGAGCCACTACTTCAAGCTTTGTTAGTGCTCCGTAACACTTTTTCTTGGTTCACAGTAGTCACCTGAAACATGTTTTGAAAATATTTTATCAACGGGGAAATACTGGCGAGTCATTCAAATTTGATAAAACGACACATAGTTATAAATTACAGCATAAGAGCGATTACAATGGCTTCTATCTTATTTTTATCTGGCGCCGTGTCACCTCCTGGTGACGATGGTCATACCACTATTGGGTCCTTTCACCCAAGTAGTGATGATTATCACTGTTATGATTTATTAGCCTAACCGTAAGAAATTAGTAATGTGCACAATACCCCACTAGCCAGTGATTCAAGATAACCACGACTTAATCCCTGTAATTATAACTTTTGAAAATAATTGGAGTATTGTAAAATACATTTGATAAAAGAGAATGACCCACATTGCAGATTTAAATGGGCAGAGTTTAGCCTACTGATTAGCCTTGTAACCTAATTTAAATAACAATGCACACGAACTAGGTCAGTAACTAATATAGCATTTATGATAACTCACGAGATAAAACTGTCACACACCAACCGATGGCGGAATCATCGGGGCATGGCACTGAGCGAAACAGATTGTCCAGAAGTTTCCATAACAATTATCATTACTATTCAATTTAAAATAGCCTGTCTCATACCATGCCTCAAACAGTAAACAAATTATTACAGATAATAATCTAGGCAAATAATCCTGTTCCGACAACTCAAATTTTCAAATAGAGCAATTGTTTATCTGCTTCTAGAGACCCTTGATTCATTCACTACAGACAACTATTTGTTGGGCTCTAAAGCTTTATTCTAGCCTCGACTTCCTACCAGGTGTGCATCCTAAGCACCTGCCACATACGTTAAAATAAAGTCAATACATATAATGTAAAGGTGAGCATACAAGTTTGATAATAGCATATAGAGTTCGAATTTGTTTACGCATAACCAGCACGTACACTTAGAGAAATGAAGCACGCTAGTTATCGACATAGATCCATCGATACCAATGACTGTGGGTTGACTGCCCGAGGCAGTTCGCAATACATGATTACCACCGTAATTCATGCAAGTAATTGTCCTTAACAACCCCCGTGTGAACGGGTGCTGAGTCCAAACTATAGTACTATCGTTGCTAAGGCAGGTAGACAGCATTCCATGTGTAAACATAACAAACAAGCATTCATAAGCCACGTATAACATGCATTAACGGTTAGCGTTCAAATAGTATTGAGTAGTGTGTTTAATGTGATTTGAATAGTTGTAACGTATGTAACACCCAAAAGTGCTTAAAGCAAAAAGGAATCGAGTATACTCACAGCGGTTGATGGATTGAAGGGAGCGCTTAGCAAGTAGGGTTAGCCTGAATAGTTTAATAGCATAACGATAAGTGACTCATAAAACGATATCAAGTGTGATCGGGTCGGATAGCAGTTCGATCGGATGGTAATCCGATCGGACGGCTGGTTTATGCGGATGACAATCCGTTCGGATGGTCATCCGGTCGGATGGTAGTCCAGTCGGATGACTATTCGAGTGGATTGTTTCTTCCTATGGTGAGGATGTGTTTGTGTATGATGGCTTGTCCTTTGAAGTTTTCGTTGTAGCATTTTGAAAACATTGAAGTATCTCTATCTTTCAAGTCGTTCGATCGATCGGCCAGTCGTGCGGATGACAATCCGGTCGGACAGTAGTCCGGTCGGACAGCGACTCTTGTGATGAGGTTACTTAGTGGAAACAAATTCACAACAGAAGAGTCACTCGGTCGGATGTCCATACGACCGGGTGGCAACCCTGTTATTGAACATGTTGAAAATTGTTTAAGTCTTTAAAGTTCTAGTATCTCATGATCTGAAGAGTAATCCGGTCGGATGGTAGTCCGATCGGATGGCAATTCGTTCAATACTCAAACTTCAGATGGAGTTGATGAAGTGTGGGACCCAAGATGTTATCCGTTCGGACAATAATCCGTTCGGTTAGTCTATCCGCTCGGACAGCATTCCGTTCCGATTGTTCCGTTCGTCTTACACTTGGTCGTTTTGGTCGTTTGTCGTTTTATCGAGACGTTTTGACAACGTGTTAACCAACAGAATCCCATCTTGAACCAAGTAACCTGATCGACCAGGAATCACCCCAGTTCGGTCAGTTAACCGGTTCAAGACGGTTATTCTCGCTTAACCCGAAATCGGTGGTCTCGTGGGTAGAATCCGGATCTTGAGCTAGCACAACACTAAGAATGAGTAGAAGACTAGATCAGGGTCGGATCCTATCGGTTTTGAGTGTATTGAGTGTAAAAGAGTTGAAAGGAAGTTAGAAACCATCTTTCAATCCTTTTTCACTATATTTAAGCTTAGATCTATGCGAGATCTTTGTGTATTTGTGTGAAAATCTATCAGATCTAAGTTGTTCTTGGTGGATTGAGGCCAAAACAAGAAGTTCTTCAAGAACTCCTGATGACATCATCCTAGAACACCTCAAATCTAGTGATTTCACGGTTAAAAGTCAAGATTCAAAAGATAGAAAGGTGTAGGAGTGCGTGTAGATCAAGAAAGTACAAGATTTAGGGCGAGATCTTACCTGGATTGAGAGAAATCGAAGAAAAGGTGGGGAGCACGAACTGTTCGGACAGAGGATTTCCAAAAGTGGAAAATGATGACAATGACAGGGGTATTTATAGGATTCCAAAAGGGGAAAGTGTGGGTCGGTCAGATGGCATCCCGCTCGGATGATTGTCCGGTCGGATGTCATCTCGGTCGGATGACGACCTGACACCACAATCAAGTGGCAACCCGGTCGGATGGCACTTGGTTCGGGTGTTTGGCGCGACGATTTTTGTTGTTTCGATTTCGGTTGTGAGCCATTCGATGCGATAGATTTTCTTAGTCAAACTACTTTTAATCCCAACTACTATTTCCATCATAGTTCGATTTCGATTGAGTTCGATTGCGTTTCGAGTTCGATTGCGATTCCACACATAACATAAATAAACATGCACAAGTAACACATAAGGCACACACATACGTATAACAATAATTAAAATACGTAGTTCGAGTTGCGATTTTGAAGTCGATTCAATTAGCATAGTCTGATTATCGTTTAGCTTTATCGCATTGCTACTTCCTATAGTTCACAGTCGTAAGTCGAATAGTTTGCGAGTATCATCCGTCGATTATTGTAATTATTGACACTTACTCCACATAATACAACTAAATAAACATCCAAAAGAAATCTACTATAAGTCAAGTTGCGCGAAATCGGTCGTTGACTTTGACCTTGACTTTGACTTTGACTTTCGAAAACACGGGGTGTTACAAAAACCCTCACAACGAATGACAAAGTGCAATACTTAAACATCCATCGAATTCACGACGAATGTGTCACACCCCGATTTCCACGTGTCACCGGTGGGCCCGGTGGGGAGTATCGTGACGTCATGGTTGGCAACATAATAGTCAAACAACACAATATTATTAAGCACAGCGGAAGCAATTGAAAATATAATACAACCGAATTTATTATTGTAATATCAACTGTCACAATATTCGGAAGTTTATCCACAGAAGGATCGAACATAAAATGGAAACAATAGTTCAACAGACTTCAGGCATCTTAAGCTTGCGAGACTCTTTATTGATGCTAAGGAGACAATCCAGCCAATTACGTTTAGTACCTGCATTTAGTCTTTTTGGGAAAATACGTCAGTTTACACTGGTAAATACAATCAACTGACTCATTTTGGAAAATGATTTAAAAATTGGTTTGGATGCACATGGCATAAATGTTTTATAATTTGATTAAAATGCACAGAGGCAAGATTAATCTTTTTAACTTGGGAGAATTATTTAATATTATAATCTTGTGAACGAATTACATGTTACTTATGCGTTCAGTAGCCCGGATCCAGTCCGGGTTAAAGATCAATAGACACACCACGTTATTGAGTTATACACTGACAGGTGTACGCCTACACCCCGTGCTCAGGTCGTGGCCAATGTCGTAAGATGATGCCAAGGATATCCGGGACATGGTCATTAACCCCCCAAAGGCTGTAAAGTAAACAAGACTGTTTAAACGAGCCGATCAAATTATTCAACTACCCACTTAATGTGGAGATTTGATGCTCGATCAAGCGGTATGCTATATACCGTAACCCAAGCCCGTATAGGGAAAATAAGTTAAAAGTATTTACCTGATGCAAAGTATAAATCACAATAAGCAAAATGCACGTAGCTTTTACTGGTTCTCCTAATCTGGAACGAAGGTTTAATATAACCTATTAGAATACTAACGGGTCTTTTATTAAGCTTAAGCTTAGACCGGCTAGTTTCAAAGATACGGTTCGTATGCACGATTAAGCGAAGACCGGATAGAATGTGATTTGGACCCGACAAGTTCAGAGACTTGTTTAATATGGGTCCTTCATGCACATTCTGGATTTTGAGATTAAACCGATAAGGTTTGACCCGTTTCGGCTAATTTATGTAAACTTGTTACATAAACCGAACCGAACGCGAGATAAGCGTAACGGGTATCCGTAAGAGCCATATACAGGTTTCCTAAGTTAATATGCTTCAAATATGTTGTAACATCAGTAGGATGTCTTTCATTATGCCCCGAACTAATTTAAACACAAACTATGCCCCGTAGGGGTAGTTTGGTCATTTTAAAGTTTGTAAAAGCGTTTAGATGTTTAACTGCTTTATAGGTCTGATGTAAACAGCAAACATACTCAATTTGATGATTTATAACAGTAGGCTAAAGCATATATGTGAAATTTATCATTTTTAACCAAACTATGCCCCGTAGGGGTATTTTGGTAATTTCCCATAAGCCGAAAAGCTCAAAAACGAAGTCTGAGTTATTCAACCTTTTCTTACTGTTAAAATATCATAATTTGCCTCATATATCAGTAGGTATCAACCCGGGTATGTTCAATATGATTTTAAAACATACTATGCGTTAAAAACGCTAAATAAGGCGATTAAAGGCCATTTCCGGGTTTGATACTTAAATCTGATATTTTTATATTTCCATAAGGCTTAAAATAAATTATTTATCATATGTGATCAGTAGCAAAAGGTTTGGAGTCGTTTCGATAAGGAAAACTCATTTTATGGCCCGTAAGGGCAAAACCGACAATTACCGGATTAAGCCTACGACTACTAGTTATGCTCAGCCTAAAATCAATTAAAAATCTTTAAAAATCCAAAAATAATATATTACATCAGTGGGTATTAATTTTGATACCAAAAAGTAGGCTTAACTAGGCTATATGCTAATTACGCCGTTTTATTAACATAAAGCATTAATTTTGCGATAATGAGCATAACTCTTAATCTATAAGTCAAACTGATGTCAAACTTGGCATACAAGTTTATATATTAGTATTTAAGGTTTCTAAACTTTTACATTTTCATAAATCACGTTTTAAGGTAATAAGGGCATAACGGTCAACATATGAGCAATTAACGGAAATATGCATATTAATTGGATAACTAATGAACCAAGGTGTATAATCACAGAGGGTTGTTCTAACAAGTAACCTAGTCCAATTAAAGCTCTGAGGCATTTCTAAAACATGCCTAAACGGGTCAGAACTGAAAGTCAAAGTGAAAGTCAAACTATGTGACTTTCGGTTCCGAACCGGGTCTAAACAGGAAATAGTCGGGTTGAACATGTTTAGACATGTTCTTATACTAATTACTAAGTTATAACAATGATCAAATAGGTTGTATATGTTCTACAATATTAATTATGCATAAATGGCATTTTAGACTTCCTGTTGACTTTTTAAGTAAAGGTTTGACCCGACTTTTGACCTGGTTAGAGTGATGATCAGGGGAAACCCTTTTGAGGTTTTATTACCCACATAAATACCATCTTATATCTACTTTTGATTCGAGAATTGACTGAGCCATTATTGACTAATCTTGAAGTCAAACCGTAATTACGACGGTTTGACTTTTAGCCTAAATACTAAGCTAAACTCAAATAGAAAAGGATTAGAACACTTACTGAAGTCCTAAGCTTGATTAGGAAGGACTTGGGTCTGCTTTGAAGCTCCAGGAGGCTCCTCAATTGCAGAATGAAGGTGTGATCATAATGGTAGCACATGAAGGCCTTTTATAGTGTTCAAGACACCACAAATTATTGACAACCAAGTCTACTACTGACCACAAGTTGTTTACAAGTGTCCCTAGTGTTCTAGAGGTTGTTTAGGGGCCTCTTGGAAGGGTTTAGGTGCATTACAAGTCGTTTAGAAGGCTGAACAGCCAAAGATCACGTTTTTCTGCATCTGGGCGCCTGAGGCGGCCCGCCTCAGTTTCTGTTATATGCCACGCGGGCCGCGTGGCCCTTCTGATCGTCCAAAAACGTTTTCGAGCTTCCACAACTTGTCTCTTGGCTCTTCGGAAGGTTAACTAGCATTATTTCTTGCAATTTGACCCCCTTATCTTTACCCACAAGGGCTTTAGGACTTATACCCACTTTGCCAAGTCCCTGAACACTTCCGGTTAACCCGAAAAGTCTTAACTTTCAATGTTAACGCTTTAACCCCTCGCACACGAATTTGATCATAACTTTCTCATACGATAACGAAACTTTATGAAATTTATATCGCGCATTCTAGTGAGCATAATTTACATTTACAAAGCTTCGGGTTTGTCAAAAGGTCACTCAGAGGTATATCTTTAACATGTTGACACATTTAACCCCTGTAGTTTGTAATCTCTCACTTTTAGCTTCGTATGATCCATGATTTATTCGTTTGATGTTATGAACATCATGTAGGGTTATTATGAAGTATATTTATTCACTGTTGACACTTAGAATCCGCATAATCACATACTTTCCATGTTTGTCAACTTTAGTCATTTTATAACATTCTTTCACACGTTCAAACTTTATGACACGTGTCAACACATTATAGGACGTGAATTTTCGAGGTGTTACAGAATGACAAAGTATAGCCCTAATGTGGGCAGCAATTAAACATCCATCGGATAATTTCAATCGATCGGACATTGAATCGTAGCAGCGATCGAGTTAATACCCTGTATCGTAGCGGCGCCTCACTACCTTAATTTTCGAAATTGAGCAGTAGCACTTCGTTTTTGAGAGTTGTTTTCGACACCAGTGAACAGGCTATGATCAGTTCTATTTATAGCTGAAAAATGGGTCTGTCGCGGCCCGCGTGAACCGTAAGCCGATCCTTACGCGGCCCGCGTGGGGGTCTAGTCTACGTGTAGGTTTGCTGGGTCACGTGTAGGGTCGCCAGGTGGATGCCATGTGGCCCGGATGCTTATCCGGTCAAATGTTGAGTTGGCGCGGCCCGCGTAAGGGCCCTCTTGTGCTTTACGCGGCCCGCGAGAGGGTCTAAAATATGATTTTCTTGATTTTTGATATGGATTAGGGTTTCAGGGGTTCGGGTTTTTACTTATGGGTCGTTTTGGGATATTTTTGAAGGTCCTTACACTTTAGAAACGTGAGAGGGTGAAAGTGACACCTTTGATATAATAGCAAAATTTGAGGGTAAAATTGGTTGCATGTCAAAAGCTTGGGTGTTAAAGAGAAGTTAGAAAGTATGAAGGCCTTTTTGTGAAGTTAGAAAGTAGGGGGTTATTTTTGTCAATTGCTAAGTGAACTTTGTCAACTTAAAAAAGTTGAGGGGATTTTTTGACAACTACGAAGAGTCATGGTCACTAACCATACTATTAATTAATTAATTAACTATTTATTTACTAACTTTTGGACTTTTGGTTATGAGGTAATATAATTTTTATACGCTTTTCACTCTTTCATTTTTCTTCTTTTACAACTCTTGTCAAAAAGTAATTTACATTATTACCCCAACAATGTTTCATTTTCGACTTTGATCCCTTATACTCTTCATCTTTTACAAATTTGTCTTTTACGCTTCAGTTTAAATTTTGCGAGTTAACACGCTACAACGCGCATGTGTGGATCAAATTTTTACGTTACTTTTTTGGGCGATTTATTGGCCCCATCGCATTGCGCGGGTCCTTAATCAACTTGGTTATTATTTTATATGATTTGCGTTTCAGGTTAATATATGCGAGTTAACAAGCTGCAAAGCGTGTGCGAGGTTCAACATTCTTACGTATATTTTTTGTTTGATTTAACGGTCCCACCGCAAAGTGTGGGTACTAAATACTGGTTTAATATATATAAGATTGTTGCCATTAGTCGGCGTTGCGGCGACGACGCCTTAGTTGTTTATAGCAGGTGACACGTTATGTGATGCGTTAAGCATATGAAAACGTGTGTTTCGACGTATCCGATCTAACTTAGGGTAACCTATATAAATAGTGTGGTTACAATGTACGATGATGACGTTAATGTGTGGTCCCGCACACACATTACGCATTTTTTACTTTGTTACAAACGTTAAGTTCGTGACATTCACGTCGTTAGACTTGGATAAAAAAATATGCGTCGGCCGTTACGGTGTAAAGTCGTAAAAGTAATACAGACAACGATGTAAAGCTATACAAGTAATTTAGTCATTAACGTGGTCAGACATAGATAACAAAATTATAATAGTGTATCGCACGTTGCGGTGTAAAGTCGTAAAAAATAATTTAAACAAAATAAAGTGTCAAATTATTATTAGAGGGTCAAAGTTGTCAGTTACCAAAAGTTAGAAGTGAATGATTAACTTGCTCGAAAAAAAGGGAGTGTAGTTGTGAAAGTTTGGAGGTGTTTTGGTTCTATTGTAAAAGTTTAGGTATATTTTAGTCTTATGTTGAAAGTTTGGGGGGTATATTTGGCCATATGTTGAAAGGTTGGGGAGTGTTTTGGTCTGTGGTAAAAGGCACCATCCTTTTGCTTTTAAATAGAGTAAATGTATATACTATATCTATACTATATTATAATGTATGAGCGAGTGACATTTTAAAATACATAAAAATTTAAAAAATAGTTTAATGCATAAGGTTAGAACCCTAAATTGAAGGTTAATTAGTCTTTCAAACACTAATTACGCTTTAATCATTCATCCTCATTGTAATTACACTTTAATTCCCTTATCTTTAACCAATTTATGGATAATTACACTTTAATCCCCTTATAAATATTAACTGTCCCGCGTTTTTTAAACGACCATAACTTTTACGTACGTTAATATATTTTTTTTTAAAAACATTTTATTATCTTTAATTTGAGTATGATATTGTTATAATTGTTTTAATTAAAAAAAGTTGATATATTATGTGACTAATAGTGTCTAGGGTGAGCATTAACTTAACCTTTAACTAAAATCGGGACCGAAAACAGATTAAACGAACCAAACTGAATCAGCTGAAAATCGATTAACCGAAAACCGAATTAACCAAAAATCAGTTATCGGTTTTTCTTGTACCCCCGCTTAACCAAAATTAACTGAACCAACCCGAACAATTCATATTTCTATATATTTATAGTTTTTACACCTATGGTTCATGTATTTTATATTTTATACCTCCATTTCATTTATTTATAAATTTATTTCATGTATGTATACCTCAGTTTCATGTATTTATGCCTCATTTTCATTTATTTATAAACAAAAGTTTTAGCCCAAATTTAGTTATGGCTATTAACCGAAATTAAACGAAATGAACAAAAACCGTTAATCTAACATAATAAACCAAACTGATTAACTTAAAACATATTGGTTAATGAAATAGATTAGTCGATTACTTCGGGTTCAGTTGAGAAACCGAACCAATCAAACTATGCACATCCTTGCAACGTCTGTGTTTCCCGCAACATCGTGCGGGCACCATTCTAGTAGTTATAGCAGTGGCGGATGCAGGATTTTATTCTAATGGGTTCCTTTTGCTAAATTCTCTTTAATTCTCACTATTTTTTTCTAAATTCTATAAAGTTCTCACTAACTTTTTCCGTTTTTTCCAAACGCACTGGGTTCCTGGGAACCCACAAATGTAGGCTGGATCCGCCCCTGAGTTATAGGTATATAAAAGATGTATAAAATGTACTTATGAATTACATGTTTACATTCATATAGTATATAGGTATGTGAATGATCTATAATATATACTTATGAAATCTAAGTGCATTGACTATGCACACGTTTATACAAATGTAGAATTGTTGAATTGTTAACTTATTAATTCAGTATAACCTCAGTTATGACTAAATATGACTAAATACTTCTGTTATGACTAACTATTTCAACAAAAACATGGAAAAAATACTAAAATTTTCAAATTACAATTTGTTAAATTAGATAATCATATCACCATTCTTAATAAAAACTAACATATAGATACTCAAATGTATAATCTTTTTGAGTTTATTAATACTGATTATTCATATGGTTAATTCTAATGAAGATCAATACTTACAAACATACTTTTTATTTGCTGTTCTTGAACAATGTTACAACGTATAAGAAAAACATGATGAATTGTGACTAGAAATCTGGTGAATAAAACATTATCCGATAAATAAGTTTTAGATGTACAAAGGTTTATTATATGTGTATGTATGTAATATCCAAGGGTTAGACATGGTGTTGAATATCTAGTTTCAATTTGGTTAAATTAAAAATCAAACGAAACCAAAACCATTTAAAACTGAACCGGGAATTACATGTTCACTAACTTTCAGCCTCTTGCACAACCAAGGAACCTGGAAACCCAAAATTTGAATCGACAAACACATTTCTGGTCAAAGTTCAGCCATGTCGATTATATACCAAAGCTAAACCAAATATAATTTGCTTTTCGGTCGGTTTTACCAATTCATTTTTCGGTTTCAAAAAATATTCAATTCAACTCAGTGGTGTGTGTGCGTGCGTATGTGTACATATGTCATATATAATGTCGCATTTTTATGTTTTTTTGACGAAGTTACCCTTAGGCCATCCGTAGTCATAAAGCCCCTTGTGGGGCGTTATGCGACACGTGTCGTGCCACGTCACACGGGGGCTTTATGGGGCGTTATATCACTAGAGCCCGTAGTCATAAAGCCCCTACCCATCATTACCTATTTAATAATTTTCAGTTTTATTAATTAATATAAAAACTCTATCCTATTTTTTGATTGGCCAAATGAAGTAACCAAACACCCATAACGCCGCGATATTTATCGCGCCGCCCCCCATTTTTTCCCCCATAACGCCGCCCGTCGCGGTGTGCGGGGCGCTATGGGGGCGCCATCTTTGAATTGGGCGCCATATAAGGCCGCAGTACGTATGCTCTAAGATATTCATTAATACATGGACGAATTTCATTATACCCATGAATATAATAAACGTGGTACATGATTTAACCCACTGAAAAAGGATTAAAAAATTTTCAAAATTATGTTATCAGCTCATGATATGACGTTTCCACATCTAAAACTGATGACGACTTAAATTACAGTCAAGAATTAACGGCTACAATTTAAATTTCAAATAGTAATATTTACGTTGGAATTCTGTGTTTATTATTATGTTTAAATTGATAATGCATACGTAAAAGTTTCTCAATGTTTAAAAGAGATTTTTATTTATAAAATATATACGTAGTACGTTGAAAATATAATGTAGAGTGTTTAGGACCAGTGCATTACGTTGGTACCGTTAAATTAATAAAAAAAATACATAGAAAATAAAACAAAAAATGTAAAATTTAAAAAAATAAAAAATTTAAAATTTTAAAAATTTAAAAATGTAAAATTTAAATAATAAAAATTTCAATTAATAAAAAATGTATTTATAAAATTTAAAATTTAAACAAAAAAAATTAAATTTAAATTAATAAAAAAATTAACATAGAAAAGTGATGTAGTCAAAATTTAAAAAATATAACAAAATGTATTATTTTCTAGATTGGTTTTAAAGTTGAAGAAACACTGAACTAATTTTAGAATTAATTAGTTTAGTTTATGTTTCTTTCATGAGGGTTAATCTTCTTTAAACTTTCTGAGCTCCGTGTCGATTCGATAATCCTGCAAAACAGAACACCGTTAGCTCGTTAAGGGGGGAATATGGGGGTTTCCCTCTTAACCAGACTCCGGCGTAAGAATAAGTATCTGTTTTGAGGAGATAATTGTGTGTTGAGAGTGAGAGTAGAGGGAATAGAATGTTTCACCTGTGCATGGAGGTCTCTATTTATAGCCGGAGATGTGCAAGAGGAGATGGGCTAATGGGCCTTGGGCCGGAAGGCGACAACTAGAGGATATGCTCTTTGTCTCACTGGTGTCGACCGTTAGTGTCTTCTAGAAGATTTTCGGTGCTGGCGCACCGTGATTGGAGCCACGTGTCTCAGTTGTCGGCCTTGTTGTCCCTCTGCCATCAGCAGGTAAGTGGAGATCATGGGCCAGGTGTCGCCGCCCCCTGATTGTGCCACATAAGCGTCCGTGTATACTTTCTGTCTCCTGCACGTCAGACGATCGTGGAGCACGATGGAGCACAGCCTGGAGGACGCTGATTGGCTTGCCCTTCTGCCACTTGTACCTTTAGTACCTTCTGAAGTGGCCTTGCGCACTGACTCCTGCGCGACCCTTGCTGAGCACGTTAGTAGCCCGCGCGGGGTTGCAGGAGGTGAAGACTCTTATTCAGAACGCTAAGTATAGAAATTGATGTTATCTCTTGTTTGGACCTCGCGCGAGACCGTGCTATGCTTAAGTCTCTCGCGCGGGGTCTATGATTGATTACCCAAGTGATTAAGGAGTATGGTCCAAAGCGCGACAAGAATGGCCTGCGCGGCATTTTTGGGACCATACCCCTTAAAAGTATAAAGTTAATGTAGTGTGTTTCGAACTTTTATTTTATAAGAATCTTTCTAGCTATACATTTTAAAGTATATAAAGTTAATGTAGTTTGTTTCGAACTTTTATTTTATAAGAATCTTTCTAGCTATACATTAGTTTAGTTTACAACTAATATGGAAAAATAATGATACATTAATTTATTTTATAGAAGCGTCTTCAATGCATATGTAAGTTTTAGATAAACAAGAAGCACATAAATACACATAAGGGTGTAAGTAGTGGTTAAACACTTAAGAGTGACAAACTATAAAATCAACCAATCAGAGTGCGCCACGTCAATCAGTGAAAAATGTTTAAACTTTACTGAAAAGTATTGACAATGGTTTAGACACTTGCTGAAGTGGTAAACTTTTTTTTTGAAGGAAAAGAGTGTGATTGGTTGAGAGATTGTATGGACCCCACCACACACACCTATCTCTCTCCTTCCTCCCTTCACCGCAGCCCTCTCTCTCCTGAACACATCTCCCCGCGTCGGCATATGGTCCCCGATTCAGCATTGATACCGAATCGGCAAAGGGTCGGCGGCGGTGTTTGCCGCACCCACACCGGATACCCTAATGTTTTAAATGTGATGCTAGTTATGTAATGGTATCTTCTCTAATACTACATCTCATCAACACTTCTATACAAATTTTATTATCCCACGATAATTTATTCACAATCAACTTTATTTAACGTATCTCTTTTATTATAATAATGTAACACCCAAAATTAAAAAAAAATCAATATCCATCTTTGTGGTAAATAACATAATATAGTAAGTAGGACTAATTAACCTAGTTATTGTCAGTGGCGGACACATGAATTTTTCTATTGGGTGCGGAAGATTTTTAAAAATTTTAGGCCCCTAGGTATATAAGTAAAAAAATCGGTTCGTATCCGGTCGGGTCGGGTCGGGTCATGTAAAACAAACGAACATCAAACTAAATTTATATAATCATAAAAAACATGTCAAACCCTGTTACAAACATAATTAAAACGTCGACGCCCTACGGGTTTTCATTTTTTGAAATCTATCCAAAACATCATCTAAAACTAATTTCTTAAGCAATTCTTTCTCTATATAACATAAGTTAATCGCTCCATAACATAATGTTTCATTTTTAATTTTAATTTTCAACTATTCAAGCCCTAGAAATCATAACGTAAGTTGTAATCACCCTAAAAATATATAAATAACATAATCACCCTAAAAATCATCTAAACAACCATAAACAACGTCAAAACACACAAAATTTCAAACCTATTTAACAACTTTATTACCCTTTTTTTCTCCTATAATATTAACCAAAATCATCAAAATAACAAAGAAACTTACCCGTGTTCGGATTCCGGTTAGATTTGGTGTCAAACGACGGTGGTATGATGGCTAATTACGGTGGTCGCCGGCTGCTAGACTGTTGTCGCTGGGTGATGTTGTTCGTTGGCAGTGCAGGGACGCAAGAGAGAGAGAGAGAGAGAGCGGAGAGAGAATTTCTAAAGGTTTTGGGCTTTAAGTATTTTATTATAGTTTGAAATATTGTTGGGTTTGGTTGATGGGCTAAGACTTAGTCGGCTAGCTAGTTAGGAATTATAAGTGGGTATGTATGGGTATTTGGGTTTAGTTAGTTAGGTATTAAAAGTTATATAATTTAGGTAGTATTTTTTTTAAAAATAAGAGTTTACTAAAAAAAATTTAAAATATAAATTGATAACACTTTTTACCGAAGGGGTGCGGACGAAAAATTTAAAGGGTGCGGTCGAAAAATTCCAAGGGGTGCGGACGAAAAATTCCAAGGGGTGCGAACGAGATTTTCGACGGAACTTAGCACTAATTTTTTTTCCCCGGGTGTGCGCCCGCCCACCTTAGGCTGGGCTTGGGTCCACCCCTGGTTATTGTTTGTTAGTAAAATGAGTAAATGGTATTTAATCATACTAAAACCAAACCATAGAGGATGAAAATGGCCATGAACATAAGATGTGGGTATTAAAAGATGAAAAACACAACACACACGTGTGAGTGTGTGTCGTGATTTAGAGAGCGAAGGGGAGAAAACCCCATTAAACCTTCAAACGCAAAATCTGAAAATCAAGGGTGAAATCAAAGAGGGTTTTGTTGCATGTTTGAAGGATTGAATCACACAACATAAGGCATGTCATAATTCCATCATTTGTGGAATTCTCTAGTTAGGAGAAATGTATGGAATGAGAAGGTCTATTAACCTAACCACCATAAGGATGTGTCTTGATGATTGTAGAAATGACTATGGTTGTTTTAATTGTTAACTAGGTGTAGGACCCGTGTGACCACACGGGTGACCACATGAGTAGGTTTAATAAGCATAAAAATAGATTATAATACATCATTGAAATAATTTGTATGAAATGACAAAAATATCATCTCCAGTAGAAGAGGAAATCGCAATTGTTGATTTTCCTTCTTTCTTAGCCCAAGGTCCAACCTAAGGTCCATCTTGGGGTGAAATGTGGCAGCATTGCTGGAAGTTCTACATTGTAATAATGGCCTGCAAAAAAGACAAGAACACACTTTATATATGTGGATATTAGATACATCAAAGATTAAATCCTAATATATTACTTGTGATTATGAGCTTTAAAATGGTATTTAGAATTCCTTATTAAAACTGCTTATTGTTTTTTAAATATGCAGAATAAGCAACTCCAAACACCCTCTAAACAAAAAACATCATTATTTAACACTTACCACATAACCATCAAAGGTCCAACTTGATAAATAGGCATGCTTTAGGTTTCGGTTTAGCGAGTTGTATCAAAGACATGCATAAGTTCAACCTGGCGACACAGTTAATATCATGTAACATGAACAGGACCAGTGCAACCTATTTATCTAAACAAACCATTAATTTTGCTTTTCGTTTTCTTTCCAAAATCATTAATGGCTCCAAAGAAATATCAAGATCCCTCAACCACCCAGTATTTCTTTGAGGTCTAAGCCGATGTATTTAACTTAACTGATCCACCACATCAGCTTCCTCATTAAAATGCTTACTTTTTCCAGCCCATAACCTCCGAGTGCTTCCCATTCTTTGTTAAAACTTATTGACCTACACTACAAATTAACCTTTTGACCCGAGCCTATTACCCAACCCAAAGGAGTGTATATCATAGGTCAAACAAACAAAAAACCATACATTGTTAGAACAAAGAAAACTGGGAATATAACATTAAAAAAAATTACAGCTTCGGGAAGTAGAGGAAGTAAACTGATTACCTAAAACAGTTACTATTAGTGTTACCTTTTTGACAACCCTCCTGAATCGCTTAAAATCCTTAAGAATTGACAAAAATTAACCTGAATCGCTTCTTGTTAACAAAATACTTAAGAATTGAGAAAAATTAGCTTGTTAACAAACAAATTAAGTTATATTCACTTAAGAATTGACAAAAACTCAAAATCAAATAAAAATTAACCTGAATCGCTTCTTGTGCTTCCTTTGATGCCTCTGTAATCATCGGTGTAGCAATCTTCACCGCCTCTCCTCCGGCCTGCTTCAACACTGGCATTGCCACATCCATCGCCGACTTCAGAAAATCCGACATCGTTTTAATCACATTCCCTGTGAGCTAAAAGACATCCGAACCTGGTAGATTTTCTCTTCCACCTAAAATTAACCACCAAACAAACAATTAAGTTTTGTTTAGAACGGTAACTCACACGCCCTGTAAACCTGTTCGAATTCCGAAATCCAACAATTTCAAACATCTGTTTTCTCTAAAAAAACATTGTTCTAACCCAACAGTGGTTTGAAACCACTGTTTTCTCCACAAAACATTGATTTTATCCCAACAGTGGTTGATACATCTATTGACGGTCAACAGATGTATCAACCACTGTTTAATTTTCTAACATCTGTTCATAACGAACAGAGGTTTTCAAAACAAAAAACAGACATTTGCCAAATACATGTTTCAAACCAAAAAGTGGTTTCAAACCACTGTTTTAACCAAACAATGGTTTCAAACCACTGTTTTAACCCAACAGTGGTTCCAACTAGGGGTGTAAACAAGCCCAGAGGCTCGAGAGCTACTCGTGATCGGCTCGGTTAAAAGCTCGAACGAGCCGAGCCTTAACGAGCCCGAGCCCGAGCTCGAGCCTGAAATAGAGCTCGTTTTGTTATCGAGCCCGAGCTCGAGCCTGAAATACAAAGCTTGTTTAGGCTCGCGAGCCTAAACGAGCCCATACAAAATTTTAATTTTTTATATATAATATATTAATAATGATGATAACATTGATGAGCCGAGCTCGAGCCGAGCTTTTCCTTGTTTAAGCGATGTTGAAGTGAGCTCAAGTCGAGCTTTTAGCTCATTTAAGGTTGTTCTCAAAATAGTTCGAGCCGATTCGAGCCGAGCTCGAGCTTTGGGTTTTACTAGCGAGCCGAGCTCGAGCTCAAAGAAGTAGGCTCGAACCGAGCCGAGCTCGAGCTCGAGCTTCATAAAAACCTAACGAGCCGAGCTCGAGCCTGGTCGAGCTCGGGTTCGGCTCGGCTCGTTTACACCCCTAGTTCCAACCACTGTTTTCTCCACAAAACATTGATTTTATCCCAACAGTGGTTTCAACCATCTGTTGACCAAAGTCAACAGATGTATCAACCACTGTTTAATTTTCTAACATTTGTTCATAACAAATAGAGGTTTTCAAAACATAAAACAGACCTGTGCATAACACAACGCTTAAAAAACAGATCAAAAATACTTCCAAAAGCTTAACTGCACGACTTAAATACAAATAATGTAATCAATTAACACACACAATTATCAATAATGAAATATCACCTATCCGCTTGACTGTACAGCTTCCCATATCCGATGAAAACTCCTGAAACGTGTGTTAACCGTAAAAAAACTTATATCTTTTATATTTAGAAACAACATCTTTATAAAGTTATAACTAAAAAGCATGTGCTTACTTGATCACGGAAAAGGTAAGACCTTCTTTCAAACTCAATTGGAACCAGTCATGACACATCACTCTACAAAGATTTGAGTACGACATTTAGAAAATATGGATAAAGATCACTGTAACTAAAATAAAGATAACAGTTGTTTGTGCTTACTATGTAGAAATTACAAATGATAGAGATAGCTTCAAAAATAATAATAAGAAAAATATGGATAAAGGTAAGAGTTGTTTGTGCGTACATTGCCAACAAATATAAACCTGGTATCCACCTCCTCCTTGCTTGCCTGGCTACAGAACATTTAGCTCCATATATATTGAAAGTTTATAAATTAATGAATCTTAATAATAACATAGAATAAATTCATGGACTTGTAGTAGGAATTAACTTTGGTGGCTAACTTATTTATTTATTAAAAATCAATTTCAAAATAATATATAATATTGCTTTGTCATCTTCTTGTTGAAATTAGTTTATCAAAAAACTTTCAAAAGGGAAAGAACCAACTGATTTACTCCTTAAACAAACTTAATTTAATTAATACTAATTTGACATCATCTCGACACTAATTTAAGAGGTAAAGATGACAACTAATTTAACAAAACCATTTAGCCACAACTGTATACCAGACCCTTTTATTCCCTTCTTCATTCTAGAGCGTATAATTTTGTAGGCATGTGGGACTGTAGGGCATAAAGGGCAGGCCGACCATGTGAGACTGTAGGCATTGCGAAGATGCGAGATTGAAGAGAATGTTAATTTTGTAAAAGACTGGTCTTGATTGACTTGCATATCTGATGATGACGGGATAACAAAAAAGAATGGAGGATAATTAGAGCGTATAATTAGGAAATGAAATTAAACCACCATCTTTTTTCCATTTACCTTCAAGATGATGGACATTAGCTCGAGAAGCATCATTTTTAGCAAGTGTTTTTAGTGAATATCTTACTTAATCCTGAAAAATAAATATATACCTTATGTTTGCTGAATATTATACTGAATGAATAAGATAGGTATTGATCTTCATCCTAACAGGTAAAGTATGTACCTTTATGAATACCTTATGGTTGTTGTTTGGATCACTGCAAGACAACAGAGTGCTTCATCGTTCCATCTGAATAATACAAGCTCCACCAACACCATTCTCCATTTGCTTATTAGAGCTCCCTACACCATTCTCCCTTTGCTTAAATTAAATCTAAACAACCACCATAAACTTTGAAAAGTAAAATACATATAAAAACTTACACTTTTTACCTTTAACACAAGTTGATAATATTTTTATTGAAGCACCAGCGTGTTTCCCCAAACTTAACCTGCAAAATTGTCACATTTTTATCAAAATTTTATATAAAGGAGCTGAGATTAAACAAAATACACTAACATCAGTTTATTTAAACTAAAAACTTCACCATACCAACATAATCAGTCACTTTCATTTGGCCTTCAAAACTCACACGAAAAACAAATACATAAAGGTTACATTAAAACTAAGAATACAATTCAATCGAATAAATAGGACTCACAATAACACCAAATCGATTAGAAACGAACCTGCTTACAATCGATTTGAACAACCACCCGCTCTGTGAAGGAGAGAAATAGCGAAGAGCATAGACGGAGAGATGGAGTGTATCATCAATAAACATTCGATTAAATTAAGTAAAGAAACAGAAACATATCAATCTAAATGAAAGGAGCATAGTAAGTGAGACGCTAAGATTATCAACTATTGTTGGCTACTCGGGCGGTAAAGGAGCAAATATCGGAGATACTGACCTGGACATGTTAAGCATATCGGAGAATCAACAAAAATTGTACAATCGGAATCACTGAAACAGATGAAAGTACTTTTTAGAATCCTAAAAAACTTCTTGATTTTAATAAATCCTAATAATAATTCGGTCATAATACTTCAAAAAGAACAAATATTAGAGTTAAAGGATGTAGAAGATGAAGATATAACCTTTTTAATACTACAAACATCAACGAAACAAACTAAATAACTTCAAAAAAAACATATCCAAATCAAACATGCAGACCATTATTTAAACGATAACAAAACAAAACCAAAAAAAAAAAATATTGATTCTTTATATAAAAAGTAGACTATAAATATACCGTTGATGTAAGAGACACCGTGAACTGTTCTTCGAAATCGCTAAATTCCCTATCGATCAAAACACATGATATACAAAATCACAAAGAATTAAGAATCAAATAAACAACAAAATAATGAAATCACACGGGTTACCGTCAATTGAGTTACATACCTTCGTTCTTTTCATCCTAGCCACCGATTCCGATTTCCGATCATCCCATGGAAGCGAAGTCACACTATCCGGAGAAAAAAAAAACAATTTTCCTGGAATCAAACATACAGAAAATTCATACTGGTTACAAAATTAGGGTTTATATGGATGTTAAAAAAATGAAGATGAGAAAGATTGTACGTTGAACAATCAAACGAATCCAAATCACAGCAACCGAACAAAAAAATGGGGAAAACCATGGATACATACTAATTAACTTCAAAATATGCTAAAACTCCACTCCAATCAATATAATCTACCTACAGAAACGTTGTAGATCTAATCAGCACAATCGAGCACTGTGATTGACTCAATTGAACAATCACGAATCCAAATCACAACAATCAAACAAAACATTGAGAAAAACCGTAAATACGTACCAATTGAGTTCAGAATCTGCTAAAATTGTACTGCAAGCAGTACGAACTATACATATAAAACCCTAACGGAACTCGCTGCTTCAGATGCCGGATAAAGACTCTAGGTTTTCAGTTCGATTGAAGGTTATTGAAGAAGATGAAGCCGTTGGAGATAGATTAAGACCAAATAATATGAAATACAAAACCATAATCAGTTATGAAGAACATATACCTGTGATGGTAACCCTAGATCTGGTCAGATGTGCATCTTAAAAAACCCTAAAATCGAATTCGAACTTCAAAGCAGCTGCGTGTTTTCAAGATCTGCAAACACATAAACGTTGGTGATTGGGGTCGACTTCCAGAGATGATTCCAGCGATAGATAAGAATGAGAATCGCCAGAGATGGAGGCGGATAAGAATGAGAATCGCCAGAGATGGAGGCGGATTTTTAGTGGTTTTGAATTTCAAAATTTTGGAAGTGATCTGGCCACTTAAAATTTAGATCCCTTATATAAGGGTATTTTTAATTTTTAATATATTAATTGATATACATATACAAAAAGGAATTATGACATCAGCGAGTCCACGTGGCATAGCTTAGAAGTTGACACTAAGGCAGATTTACATCAGCTGAACTTCTCTTATTATAGATAGTATAGATTATGTGAATTATTTTATCTATGACTTGTTTTGATGATTTATCAAGTATGATGTGAGGTGGATTTTTAACCGAAGTGTGAACACCCCAAATTGATGTGCAATAAACAATGAGGTAGCCTTGATAACTGGAACTTACATGTAAATCGATTGATGATGAAAATATGAACTTGTTGAATTGGGGTAGTGATGTGCGTGAGTGTTATTAGTTTTTAATGTATATATTAAGCCCCTTTTAACACTTTTTAGCCAAGTTTTAAATTTATAAAACACGATATTTACTAACACTAAACACACATATGGGCAAGTGCACCCATCGTGAGCGTAGTATAGTGTTGGCAAGATACCGAGGTCGTCCAAGGACACAAGAGCTTTTAGTACCGGTTTATCCTCAACGTCTAATCAAATCAAAAGTTAGAAAAATCTTTTAAACTAGAAAAAATAAAAACTAACTAAAATGCATATTGTGGTAAGCCCCTCTTTTGAAGGTGACGTTACCCTCGGCTAAGTAGTCTGAGTCAGCAGGGATACAGTCCTAAGTAGCCCGGTTAAAATATTAATAGTAGTTTACATATGAGGGGGTCAAAGAGTTTGGACCCCCGCCATCCAATACTGTTAAGTATTGAAGGAGGTCCTACTAAATTTGACCCAGGTCCTTGCAGGATCTATACACTGAACAAGGCAAGACTCTTACCAAACCGTTCCCTTAACCCCCGACCAGGTAGCCAACATACCTCTATATAGACCGTAGAGATATGAATGGTGAAAATCTTTTATTTTATATAGACAGTAAAATAATGCCAAGACACCACGGACAAACGATAAGGAAAAATCACCTTCAACATAAGAAACTAGTTATTAAAGTCATTAATACAAAACCAAGTAAAAAGTGCGAAAAGATTAGAAATAAAAAGTATTACACTAGACACTTTGTCTTCACCAAGTGATGTAAGAGACTTAGGCAAACATGACCTTGATTGTCAAGAACTCTTACGATAAATCTTGGATCCCGAGACGACTCACACACTCTATGATGGACAATGGATGATGGTGGTGGATGATGGTGTTATGGTGGTGGTGGGTGGTGGGTGAAGTGTGAGAGAGGTGGTGTGCCAAGGGATGGTTTGGACTTGAGCCAAACACTCCTATTTATAGGCTGAACAGAAGCTCGGGCACGGCCCCGTGTCCACCCTCTTCTCTGTCTTCATTAATTGCAGTTTGGCTGCATTAGTTGACCACGCCCCCGTGTCCGCTGGGCACGACTCCGTGTGCAGAAGCGTATCTGTACTATCAAGATTTGCCTGGATTCTGCGAATCTTATAGTTGACCACGGCCCCGTGTCCACTGAGCACGGCCCTGTGGTGGGCGATGGAAGCTTCTACAACTTTGTCTTTTATGCTGACACTTGGGCACGCCCCCATGTTCATTGAGCACGGGGCGTGTTCAGCCTTCTGCTTTCTTGTTTTGCTTGGGAAGATGCTTTCGGGGAGGTCGGGCATGCCACGTTTGTTCCTTTTCTTGTATTTATGTTAGATTTAGCTGCCTTTTTGCTTCTTTTGTTAATTTGAGCTCATTTAATCCTGAAAATACAAAAGGAAGACAAAAGCACACTTTTTCCAACATTAGTACTAAAAAAGGGTTAGTTTTATGCCACAATTGATGTAATTTATATGTTGCATTTTGAACACATCAAATACCCCCACACTTGAATCTTTGTTTGTCCTCAAGCAAAACTCTTTACAATGCAGCTTTTTCACTCCCAAATGGAATGGGTAGAAGAGAAGGTTTTTGGGCTTGTCATAGAGTGTCGGGATTTCCAAGATTTTTTATTAAGTTTTATTTTTATTTATATACAATCCTATTCGTCATGATTTATTTAAAATTTTTCATAAGATAAATTACTTATTAGGGCATAACATGCCTTTTTAAAATTCTATTTATATACAAGTTCACATACCTCACGGGGATCACTCAACACTCGGCCGAAGATGTATTTTAGTGAATCACTCGAGAGCGGCATGGAACTTACTCCTATCATAGGCTTGCCAAGCAATCAATCCTCCTCCTTTTTAACTATACACCTTTGTAAATATCAAGAGGACTTTTTGGGTGAAGGGTTAGGCTTGGGTTAAAGGTAGGTGGTTGGGTTAGTGGTTAGTAGAAAAAGGGCGAAAAGCGTCGGTTTTCGTAAGACTTTTTTTATTTTTGCAATTTTTATTTTGATGAAGCCATGATTCAAGCAAAGTTTTTTTTTTTGATGAACTTGCTTGTTTATTTCTTTTGCTTCATCTTCAACAAACTTTTTTTTTTTGAAAGTCATACGACAAACCGAGCTTGTTACTAAAACAAAGGGTTAAAAATAAAAAGGTTTTGGTGGGTGAAAGGGTGTTTGGTTTGGGTTAAGAAATGAAAAGGTTTAGGCTCAAAGGGGTTAACTAGTGGGATTTTGGGTAGGTGGTAAAAAAAATAATGGTGTAGAAATAAAAAGGGTTAGTCCTAATGCCTCCATCATTTACTTACTCGGGTTTAAGTTGGTAAGGACCGGGAATGTATCGTCGTGGCAAGTTCTAGAGTCGTAAGAAACAAGCGGCTATTCACACAAGAAACGAAAGATGAGCATTTAGTTTAATGATATGTATTTGTATGCTCAATAAAGGCTCAAAACTCACTTTTGTGGGAATGGGTTTTTTTATGTGATCAAGTATATATAATCAAATTTTAACTAAGCTTGTCATGCCGTTTCATAATTTTCTTATGTTGGTTCTTTTTATCACGACGCTATCGGTTGTAAATTTTTAAAAATATAACCTTTTTAGAACTTGAATTTCCCGAGTTAAACCTAGACAAGTAAAAAAAATGAGTGATTAGCGGTTCCAATAGAGTTTTGTGTAAGGCTTGTTATTAGGACTTGCAAGATTCAAGATTTTAGCATCCCCCCACTTAAATTACACATTGTCCTCAATGTGTCCCAAAAATAAGTTTTTAGGTTGATTGAATGTGTAAAAGGGTGTTAAAAAGCAAAAAATTGTGTTACTGGGTGTCTGGACACGGCCCCGTGTTCGATGAACACAACCCCGTGTTCAGGTGCCAGTTACAAAAACTTACAGAAGGTGGACACGGGGGCGTGTCCACTGGGCACGAACCCGTGTCTGGCAAAAGTCTGCAGATTTAGACAAACAGCAGGTCTGGGGAAGTGGGCACGGGGGCGTGTTGACTGGACACGGCCCCGTGTAGACAATCTGCAAAGGTGAAAACAGGTTTCTGGCTCTGGTTTTCCTGTCCCGGCTTTAGTAACACTAATGTTTAGTGTTCTAAGCCTCTTATGTACATGTTTTTAGCAATAAACACTACACCAAACCATAGCAAACATCCTAAATTACCAAGTTCAACATCCACGTCACATAGTTAGAAAGAAAAAAAATGCAGAAACTAAAAGGAGTTAAAGGAAAGTAAATTGTTCAACACACGGCACGCAGGCCGGAAATTGTTCAAGATAAAAAGAGGGGTTAACCTGTGGGATCACCAACCAACCGCTTCTGCCTCCGCTCCTCCAGCCTAGTCCATGTCCTCGTCCTCATCATCTCCTCCATCATGCCCCGCAATGTACACCCGGATATTCCCAATATCATCTTGGATATCGTATATGTTTCTCTCGATTGCTCCAACCCAGTTGTACGTGTTGCTCACCATGTTATAGGTGTTCCTGGTGCACATGAGGTTTTCCTGCAACAAATCATGTAAAATTTGGAAATTAGGAAAACCACCTCCTTGTGAGGAGGACTGGCCCGAATCACCGTGGGGCTGGTACTGATACTGATGATGTTGTGGAGCGTGAAGGACAAGTGCCTCTTGCGGGTTCCATGCATGCCCCTGCATCCTTTGGAAGCTAACCGACCCGTCTTCAGCCTCATAAATTAAGTTCATGGAGCGGCAGATGTGTACATCCACTCTTCCCGACCATGGACTCCTCTCGAAGGATCTAGGTATGTTCGTGAAGTGCTTGAAGAGACGGTATATCCACCCCCCGAAGAAGATAGGGGTTGGTGAAGTAGCAAGTCGGTTCAGATGCATGCTACGGAGCAGGAGGTACGGAACATCTAGGTGCCTGCGGGTATGAATACAATGAAGGACCACCAAATCTCTCAACCCCACAACGCCACTGCTATCATATCTTTGGCTAAGAGAGTAAGCGAGGACTCTATGAATGTAACGGTAAAGTGGGTCCCTCAGCTTAGTGATCTTAGTGCTGCTCGGGTTGTAGTGCCCTTCACCAATCTGAGCCCATGCGGCTTGGCGTTCGTTCTCATCCAACTCTCGCACTCCTCCGGTGTTTTCTTCATTACCCGCGTCTTCTTCCGTATACAACCCAATTATCGACCCAAATTGTGCCATTGAAATCGAGTACCTAGTTCCACCACATCGGAATGCTACCCCATCGTTGTCAAATGGGTCGCACCTTGAATTGAACGTGAAGGTGCTATAGAATTCCATAGTGCACTCATGGACTGAGCGGAGTCGAGTGGTCAAGGTGACTCTCAGTGGTCCTGTGACTAGGTTGTTGAAGCGGTCAAGTTGGTTCACCAACGCTAACAAATCCATGCACGCTTGTCTTGGGTATTCTTCCGGTCTTGTTTGAAGTACTTCGTATCTAGCCCTAGCATCGAGCTCATTTGCATTGAACCTCGTGAATTTTCTTGACATCTGAAAGAATACACCAAAAGTTAGCATGAAACAGTGGAATTTTCGGAAAAAACTGCAAACAGCGAGCTGGACACGGCCCCGTGTTCAGCGGACACGACCCCGTGTCCAGGCATCTGTTACTCAAAAACTTCATTTTTCGACCCGGTTTCGAAAACTTGAAAATTTTGGGTCCAATAGGTGCGGTTTCTCCCGAAAATGAAACCCCAAGTGCCGTTTTCCCCATAACAACCCGTTTACCCATTCAATTTTTACCTTTTTCGGTTCAAAAACAAGGGTTTGGGGTTTTTGTGAGAAATCGGGCGAATTTTTGAACAATACAAGTGGGTTTACTTCCTATAACACTACTCTAAACTAATGCTAACAGATTTAAGCAAAAATTTGAGGTTCGATCCGGATGAAGTTCATGAACCCTAGATTTTCCCCAATTTTTTTATGTTTTAACTACATGCAAATGCTTAATCTAACTAATAATAGTGGTAGAATCATACCTTGATGTTGTTAGAATGATAGGAGACGTCGAAAATCTGCGGAAAATCGCCTGGAACCAGAGCGTTTTTGGGGAAACGGGGCGTGTGGAATGGTGTAACTGTTATGAAAAAGGGGTTTTATCCCGACAGTCGTGCGGACACGGCCCCGTGTCCAGCGGACACGACCTCGTGCCGAGCAAAAATTTTGATTTTTTTTAGTGCTCGTGTGAGTGCCCCTTGTTTCCCAAAAACTTTGTTAGAAGACTTACTGATTAAGATGTCATCCCGTTGATTCGTAACTTACCAGGTATGATGTTGTTGCCTTTATTCATCGACTGTTTGAAGCGAGATTTCTTCCTCTTCATCCTCAATAAATCCTTGATAGAGTTTCAGCCGTTGGCCATTGACTTTGAATGGAGGTCCATTCCGAGATTTAATTTCTACTGCACCGTGTGTGAAAATATGGGTGATGGAAAAAGGTCCCGACCACCTAGATTTTAATTTACCAGGAAATAGTCGTAGTCGTGAATTAAACAAAAGAACTTGATCTCCTACTCCAAATTCACTAGGTTTAATGTGTTTGTCATGCAAGTTTTTCATTCTTTCCTTATAAATTTCTGAGTTTGAGTATGCATAATTCCTAAGTTCGTCTAATTCATTTAATTGACAGAATCGATTTTTACTAGCAAATTCTAAATCTAAGTTTACATTTTTAATTGCCCAGTAGGCTTTGTGTGCAATTTCTACTGGCAAGTGACAACTTTTTCCATAGACGAGCTTATATGGGGTTGTACCTATTGTTGTTTTATAAGCAGTTCGAAAAGCCCATAAAGCATCATCTAATTTATCTGCCCATTCTTTTTGATTTAACCCTACGGTTTTTTCGAGTATTCGTTTTAAACGTCTATTAGTCACTTCGGCTTGTCCGTTTGTTTGAGGGTGATATGCTGTTGAGACCCGGTGATAGACCCCATATCTTGTTAACATACTTTCAAGTTGATGATTGCAAAAATGGGTACCTCTATCACTTATTAATGCTTTAGGTGTTCCAAAACGAGAGAATAATTTTTTCAGAAATCTTACCACGACTCTTCCATCATTTGTTGGAAGTGCCGCAGCCTCGGCCCATTTAGACAAGTAATCTACTGCCACAAGTATATATTTGTTTCCTTTTGACGGTGGGAAAGGTCCCATAAAGTCGAGTCCCCACACATCAAAAATTTCACAAACAAGGATGCCATTTTGTGGCATTTTGTTTTTTGAAGAAATATTACCTGTTCTTTGGCAAGCATCACATGTCTTGACAAGACTTTGGGCGTCTTTGTAAATGGTTGGCCAATAAAATCTTGAATCAAATACCTTTCGTGCGGTACTAGCGGCACCATGATGTCCTCCGTATGGACCTTCATGACAATGGCGGAGAATTCTTCGTGCTTCGCTACCATGTACGCATCGTCGGATGAGTTGGTCGGCACATATTTGAAAAGATATGGATCTTCCCAAAAATAATGTTTCACATTAGTAAAGAATTTTTTTTCTTTGATGATGTGGCCAACCTTTTGTGACTATACCGCTAGCTAGGTAGCTAGCATAGTCGGCATACCATGGTTCTTCCTTGTATTCCACCATTTCTAGGGACTCAGTTGGAAATTTTTCGTTGATTTGCTCGTCCCTGGTCGCCTCCAAAGCTGGGTCTTCTAAGCGTGAAAGATGATCTGCTGCGGTGTTTTCTGCTCCTCTTTTGTCTTTGATTTCAATATCAAATTCTTGGAGGAGTAGAATCCACCGAATCAAACGTGGTTTTGCGTCCTGCTTTTTAAAGAGATATCGAATGGCTGCGTGATCTATATAGACTATAGTTTTAGAAAGAACAAGATAAGAACGAAATTTATCAAAAGCAAATACCACAGCTAGCAATTCTTTTTCAGTTGTTGTGTAATTTTCTTGTGCATCGTTAAATGTTTTACTAGCATAATAAATTGGGTGAAAATGTTTTTCTTTCCTTTGTCCCAAGACAACTCCAACTGCAAAGTCACTAGCATCACACATGATTTCGAAAGGAAATTTCCAATCAGGCGCTATCATGATAGGTGCATTGACTAGCATTTCCTTTAGGGTTAGAAATGCTTGATTGCAATCCTTGTCAAAGATGAAAGGAGCATCTTTTTCAAGTAATTTTATTAGAGGCCTCGAAATTTTAGAAAAGTCTTTGATAAATCGCCTATAAAATCCGGCATGCCCTAGGAAACTTCTGATAGATCTAACGGAGGATTGAGGTGGTAATCGAGAAATAGTGTCTATTTTAGCTCGATCAACTTCCATTCCTTCGCTTGAGATTTTGTGACCGAGTACTATTCCCTCAGTTACCATGAAATGGCATTTTTCCCAATTAAGGGCAAGGTTAGTTTCCTCACATCGGGATAGCATTCGTTCAAGGTTATCGAGGCATTGGTCGTATGAATCCCCAAAGATAGAAAAGTCGTCCATAAAGACTTCCATTGTCTTTTCTATCATGTCATGGAAGATGGCTACCATGCAACGTTGGAATGTTGCGGGGGCATTACATAGACCAAATGGCATGCGTCGATAAGCAAAAGTTCCATAGGGACATGTGAAGGTTGTCTTTTCTTGGTCTTCAGGTGCTATCGGGATTTGAAAGTAACCTGAAAAACCATCCAAGAAACAGTAAAATTTGTGACCGGATAATCTTTCTAACATTTGATCAATGAAGGCTAAAGGAAAGTGATCTTTCCTTGTTGCTTTATTTAATCGTCCATAATCTATACAAACTCTCCATCCTGTGACGGTTCTCGTTGGTATTAATTCATTCTTTTCATTAGTTATTACCGTCATACCTCCTTTCTTTGGAACTACTTGGACGGGACTTACCCAAGGACTATCGGAGATAGGATAAATAAGTCCGGCGTCAAGAAATTTGATGACTTCGTTTTTAACCACTTCTTGAACATTTGGATTTACTCGACGTTGTGGTTGTATTAACGATTTGTAGTCATCATTCATTAAAATTTTGTGCGTGCACATGGAATGACTTATTCCTTTAATATCTACAAGCTTCCAAGCGATCGCATTTTTTTTTGTTTTTTCAAAAGGTTAATTAATTTTTCTTTTTCTAAACTACCTAATTTAGACGAAATAATTACAGGTAATTTACCATCTTTGTCTAGAAAAGCATATTCCAAACCTTTTGGAAGTTCTTTGAGCTCAAGAGGTGGGTCTTTAGGAGACTCCTTATTTGGTTGCTCATTTTGATCAAGAACTTTAAAAGTTTGTTCTATGGCGACCTCTTCTTCAACAAAGTGGTCAAACTTTTCACTTGTATCGGGTGGTTCATCTTCATCTTCAATTAGGGGGTCATTATTGCCGAATGGATATTTCATTGACCACTCAAGATCGACATTCTTTTTAAATGCCCCTAATTGAAGAGGTAGATTGTTGAACTTCCGGTTTTTCAAAGCTTCGTGAGTTTTTACAAAAGGCCGTCCCAACACTAGAGGAGCGTCATCAAGGATGACAAAGTCGGTTGGGATTACCAATTGATTTGTTTGAACCAAGACATCCTCAACTACACCGATTGATTTTATTACCTTCCGATTGGATAGAAAAATGGGTATTTGAAGTGGAGAAAAATCACTAATACTTAATTTTTCGAAAATGTAGTTAGGCATTATGTTAACGCAAAGATCTTTATCAATCGTGACATTACTAATAAACGAATTTTGAAAAAAACATGGAACCGGTGTAATGTTGATTTCAAATGGGTCTTCTTTTATTAGTGAGGTTTGATCATTAGTTAACTTAACACTTACCGTTTTGTCAATTTTAGTGTTAGTGTTTAACTCTTTTAAAAACTTAGCATGAGTGGGAACTAAACAATGATTTTCAAAAGAAGGTGATAGGAGATTAATTTCTTCAAAATTATACTTTTCTTGAATTTTAACGTTGTCGGACTCACCTTTTTCGTTGTTTAACTCATGTGTCAGTTTTTCACTTATTTGTTCTTCCATTTTTACACTTTCAGTTATCTCTTCTTTATTTAATTCTTCTCTTGCGCGGGACTCCTCTTCCCTTGCGCGAGATTCTTTTATATAGCGATCGATAACTCTAAGATGTTCTAATATCCTATCGATCACTTCGGTTATAGAAAAAGGATCGGGATTTTCAAAGCTCGAATCCGGTTGTTCGATCCTTTGTTCCTCATAATACCCATATGAAGTAGATGGTTCACACCATTGTTCTTCATTGTAAGCATATGATGGATAAGGGTCGTAATTTTGTTCTTCATAATACTCATATGAGGTGGGTTGTTCACGCCATGGTTCCTCATAATAAGCATATGAAGGTGGTGGCTCATATCTTGGTTCCTCAAAGTATGAGCAAGAAGGTTCATACCTTGGTTCATCAAAATATGAGTATGAGGGAGGAGGTTCATACCTTTGGTCTTCATAGGATGTATATGAAGTTGATGGCTCGTACCTGGGTTCCTCATAATAGGTGTATGAAGTGGACGGTCGATATAAGTTACAATATTGAACTGAGTGCGGGTTTCCACAATTAGTGCAATAGTCTTCCCTATAATCATCCTCCTCATAGGTGTAGTTGTAACCTCCTGAGTATTGATCCATAAGGATCACTCAGCAGACCACAACAGAGTCTCGAGACCAGAAAACAAAAATGAAAACGGAAACAGAGGCTGGACACGGCCCCGTGTTCAATGGACACGGCCCCGTGTACAGAATCTGTATCTGGGCGTTTTAATTAAAGTTTACTGATTTCGTTGAGCACGGGGGCGTGTTCAGTGAGCACGACCCCGTGTTCAAGTTACTGTATCTGGGAGTTTTATGAAAAATGTGCAGCATGGCCCCGTGTTCAGTGAGCACGGCCCGTGTTCAAGTTACTGTAATGCTAAACTAAACTAAAATGCAGAAAAATGTGCACGCGTTTTAAAAAGGTTTTGAAAAACTGATTAGGCCGTCGATTTTAAGCTTTCTTAAAATCCTTGTGTCCCCGGCAACGGCGCCAAAAACTTGATGTGCGTGAGTGTTATTAGTTTTTAATGTATATATTAAGCCCTTTTTAACACTTTTTAGCCAAGTTTTAAATTTATAAAACACGATATTTACTAACACTAAACACACATATGGGCAAGTGCACCCATCGTGAGCGTAGTATAGTGTTGGCAAGATACCGAGGTCGTCCAAGGACACAAGAGCTTTTAGTACCGGTTTATCCTCAATGTCTAATCAAATCAAAAGTTAGAAAAAAGTTTTAAACTAGAAAAAATAAAAACTAACTAAAATGCTGAAAAATAAAATAAAAATAAAAACAGATAGACAAGATGAATCACTTGGCTCCGACTCGTATATAGTGTAACCTTTGATTATTTCCGCACTTTTTCACTTTTTAAGAAATTATGTTAGTTATTATAGTAGGCCCCTCTTTTGAAGGTGACGTTACCCTCAACCCAGTAGTTTGAGTCAGCAAGGATACAATCCTAAAGGGTTGGATTATTGAAAGATAATTAATTAAGTTATTAATGCATATTGTGGTAGGCCCCTCTTTTGAAGGTGACGTTACCCTCGACTAAGTAGTCTGAGTCAGCAGGGATACAGTCCTAAGTAGCCGGGTTAAAGTATTAATAGTAGTTTACATATGAGGGGGTCAAAGAGTTTGGACCCCCGCCATCCAATACTGTTAAGTATTGAAGGAGGTCCTACTAAATTTGACCCAGGTCCTTGCAGGATCTATACACTGAACAAGGCAAGACTCTTACCAAACCGTTCCCTTAACCCCTGACCAGGTAGCCAACATACCTCCATATAGACCGTGGAGATATGAATGGTAAAAATCTTTTATTTTATATAGACAGTAAAATAATGCCAAGACACCACGGACAAACGATAAGGAAAAATCACCTTCAACATAAGAAACTAGTTATTAAAGTCATTAATACAAAACCAAGTAAAAAGTGCGAAAAGATTAGAAATAAAAAGTATTACACTAGACACTTTGTCTTCACCAAGTGATGTAAGAGACTTAGGCAAACATGGCCTTGATTGTCAAGAACTCTTACGGTCAATCTTGGATCCCGAGACGACTCACACACTCTATGATGGACAATGGATGATGGTGGTGGATGATGGTGTTATGGTGGTGGGTGAAGTGTGAGAGAGGTGGTGTGCCAAGGGATGGTTTGGACTTGAGCCAAGCACTCCTATTTATAGGCTGAACAGAAGCTCGGGCACGACCCCGTGTCCAGTGGGCACAGCCCCGTGTCCATCATCTTCTCTATCTTCATTAATTGCAGTTTGGATCCATTAGTTGACCACGCCCCCGTGTCCGCTGCGCACGACTCCGTGTGCAGAAGCGTATCTGTATTATCAAGATTTGCCTGGATTCTGCGAATCTTATAGTTGACCACGGCCCCGTGTCCGCTGAGCACGGCCCCGTGGTGGGCGATGGAAGCTTCTACAACTTTGTCTTTTATGCTGACACTTGGGCACGCCCCCGTGTTCACTGAGCACAGGGCGTGTTCAGCCTTCTGCTTTCTTGTTTTGCTTGGGAAGATGCTTTCGGGGAGGTCGGGCATGCCACGTTTGTTCCTTTTCTTGTATTTATGTTAGATTTAGCTGCCTTTTTGCTTCTTTTGTTAATTTGAGCTCATTTAATCCTGAAAATACAAAAGGAAGACAAAAGCACACTTTTTCCAACATTAGTACTAAAAAGGGTTAGTTTTATGCCACAATTGATGTAATTTATATGTTGCATTTTGAACACATCAGGTAGTGATAAAACAGTGGTTAACTGGGGAGATTAATTCACTGGTCTCGTCAAGTAGGGTTAATCCCTTCTTTCTGATGATCGGTGGCAGGATCGCCCGCTAACCTGTCTCCTGCACAAGGAAACACATCGTGACTCATAGCAAGGAGGATGGGGTGGGGGGTGCTCCTTGTTACCACTCTCTGGCGTGAGAATCAGTATTTGCTTGAGAGCAAAGTGTGTGTTTGTAGTAAGTGTGAGAGAGAGCAGGTAAGCGATACCTCAAACCTGGTCCGGGATGGGTATTTATAGCTGAAGAGTGATGGAGGGTAATTGAGTGTCTAGATTAACAACGCGCAGCCCTTTGCAGGTGTGTCAAAAGCGTAGGTCACGGAAGTGTTGGATACTTCCTGGGGTGACGCCACGTCCTGCTGTGGCTGTCAGTCTGTTTGCCAGCGTTGCATACGCGTGGGCTGGACGGGTGACTGCTGTCAGTGCCACTTGCTGCTTTGGACACTTAAGTCAAAGTGTTAGTCCCACTTGCGTCGTCAATAGGGTGCGGTGCTGAGCCGCATCGCTACGTGCGGGAAGCACATCCCGTTAATAGGGTGCGGTGTTTAGCCGCATCGCTATGTTCGGTAAGCGCATCCCTTGTCGTGACGAAAACAACCGTTTTCATACACCAGGTAAGTCTTCTCATCACTAGACCGATTGGAACAGTCAGCTGGGTTTGCGCTTGCCCGCACGAACACAGATAAGTCCTTTTTGGTGGAGGTATTTGATATGGGTGATGGTCACTCGCGTCCGTCCTGGTGCGAGATTTGGGACCATACCCCTTCAGGTGGTATGGTAAGAACTTGACAAATCGAGCTAAAAGAGTAGTTTAAGAATTATGCCCATAAGATGTTTGATAAAGGGTCCCCTTGTTCCCACACCCCCTATATCTTGTTTTCACATCCCTAGTGTATACGGTCCGTATACAAAATATACAGCCCGTATAGAATGTTTTTGAATAGGAAAATGCGCAGAGAATGTTTTTTTTTTATTTTACTATATACGACCCGTATATAGTTATACGAGCCGTATACACGTTTATACGATTTGTAAAACGTATACGACTCAATGGAATTATTTTGGTAGGTTTTTGATGTTACCAAATGTATACGGGCCGTATAACTGTATACGACCCGTATATAAGGATGTTTTTTCAAGTATCACGTTTTTTTTTCCAGTAAAACACCATCATTCTAGGGTTTCTAAACTCTTCATCATATTTAACAACATTGATCGGAACACGCCGCTTAAATCGGAGCACAAGTAGAGTAACTTTACCGATCAGTCCGTTGATCGAGTAACTAGCAGAAGAACCCGACACAAACAAGTTCTCCACAGTTTGTTATTCAGATCTCTGTTCGGTCATCTTTCCAAACTACAACACACGATAAATTTAAACTTTATAGTGTGTGATTTGACCAGGAAATGATAGGAGGTGATTGCTACTTTTAATAAGCTGTCATAGTTGTCAAATTCGATTTCAACAAATCTTTTCCTTTTCCTTCAATTTCTAGAACATTCTCCGTTACATGAAGACGTGTCGGGTTCTTCTACTGGTATTTTAATGAAGTATTGAAGATTGAATGTGCAAACCCAAATATTTTTTACTACGAAAACGGTGGCTATACAAAATACAAACTGCAACCGTTTTTTACTACGAAAACAGTGGCTATGCGAAATACAAACCGCAATCTTTTGTGACTATGGGAAACACAAGTTTTCTTTTTGAGCTTGATGGATGTCCGTTATCTTAGTTGAGGCGGGCATTGTTTTAATCTGAATATAACTAGATGTTACGTGTATCAGCGTTGTTTATCACCCTGTGTGTGACAACTGGCACAAACCGGTAATTTCCGTACACTTTTATTATTATTTAATGACTGCAATTATGTGCTTTAATGTCAACATTATCTGATTACATACTACACAAGTGAATTCATGCACGTTTCATACTACAAAATATTGCTTTATGCATTAACGAGAGCGTTGCGTCAGAAATACTAGTAAACTCACCGGTAAGACACAATAAGCCAACAACTCTACAGAAGCAGTCAGACAATAAAATTGGAGCCTAGGTGTAGGTCCAATGACAATAATGCATTAAAACCCAAGAGAACATACAAGGGTTCACATATAGGCTTTCCGAAGACTAAAATACGCACTAAAAAGCACCCGAAACGCACTTTAAGTGCATAATTTTATTAAATTTAGCTATAACCAGCTTTTAAACATATAAATATCATGCAGAAATTATGTCTTATCGTCCAGAATATTTCCCTAAGTGTCAGGAATTGAAAGGGCTACAAAAGGACACTTTACGGAATAATTAAACACTTAACGAACCGGTATTTAACCGAACAACCGGACATTACCCGGGACACCAAATTTTTGCCAAACACATTGTTTATTTATTTCTTGGCTAGTCTTGATCCCCGAACACCTTAACACCCACTAAAATGTCTAGTAACTAGCCTAACTAATTATATACTTGGTTTCTAACTATATTATTTAACTACCATTGAAAATTACACATTACCCCCCCCCCCTTATATGTTGGACGGTTATGGTGGTCCCACCAAATCACCCACACCATACTACATGATCTTATGCTAGATTATATCTTAGTTTTATAATGGATGTTGCTTGTGAGCATGAACAAAAAATGTGAAGTAATCTTTATAAGTATGGAGCAAGATCACAACCATTACTACTCAAGATTTACCCTCTCTCCTCACTCTCTGCTTCCTCTCTCTCAGCCTCCCCAAACCGCCACCATCACCACCACATAACCACCATATTCTTCCATCTTTGAGCATCATTCAAGTGTAGAAGAAGGGTTGTGGGAGCTTGCAACTTGTGGAGCTTCAAAAGGGCTTGTTTCTTGCTTGTTCTTCATCTTTTTCTCATCATCTTCATCACTAGATCCTACCCTAGCCTTGTGCTAGTAGTAAGTTACTTGTACACCCTTGTTCATCTTGTTTTTGTGATCAAAAGTTGCAGCATGTTAGTATGTTCAAAATCACTAAAGAAACAAGAACACTAAAGAGATGAACATGAAACTTTACATGAAATCCCACATAAAAAGTTTACTTGAAGATGAAATCTTGTTGGTTGAGGGTGGTTAAATCATACATGATATTTGATCGTTGGTTTCTTGATAAACCCGTTGTTCGGACATTTGTTGATACGATTTAGTAACGTTTAAACTATAAAGAGACATGCTGAATTACATTTTCATCCAACTTCAAATGGCTGTAAACAGACCATAATAAATCTAAAAACAGAATTTCTGAAGTCTAAATTATGTATTTTCGAAAAACGAAGCAAATAACACTAGAATCATATTTTTTTTGAGGTCGTTTACTATTTTTAAAGACCCGTTTTGTAACAGCAGCTAAAGCTGAGTTTTTACTGCAGTAAATGGGTGATATGTTTTTAGTCATAACTTGAAACCCATGTTGAATCAGCTCATGAAAATTGTACTGTAGATGACCACTGTTGTCGTAGTATTTCTCCCACTGGAATTTCGTCAATCGGACTCACGATAAATTTTAGATGAATTAATTTGTAAACTGCAATCAGAAAACGACAAATCTGATTGCAGTCCGGGAAATAATTTTTTATAAAATATTGGTAATGAACTGGACCCCAAAATTTTTACACAATAATATTTGGACCGTATAAGATATTCTGTAAAAATTTGGGAATTTTTGGAATAAGATAACCATTTTATTAAAATCTCCGAAAACAGTCCAGTTTTATATATATTAAAACTGAAAACGACAAAAGCAGTATCTTGCATGTCAGAATGTCGGGTTGATTACTTGAGAACGATCTAACATGTTATATGTTAAAGAAAATGATATGCTACTTAGCATAGACACCTCCATTTACAAAGGAGACTATGGCGAAATTTTCTGAAAATCCTAACACTTAGTAAATATTTTCTAAGACAAATGTTTGCTAGTGTGTTCTAAACTATGCTTTTCGAATATAAATCTCGCCATGATTTTTGTAACAAAAATACACATACAACATACAAGATACATAATTCGGGTGCAAAATACAAGAAACTTATATTTATTTTTGAGAAAATAATATAAGTAAGACACTTAGTTAAAAATATAAATTATTTTTAACATAAGAATACGTACACAAAAGACAGTGACTTGTACTTGTACGATACAAGTCTAGTGACTAACGTTAAGAAAACACGTATAGGTCACGACGTTAATTAAGCAAATCCGGTGAAGTTTACGACGCAAGGAACGCAAAGTTGTGAGTTCATGCTCCCCCTTTTCTCTTAACTGTTTTCAGTTTTATAACTTCGGGGGTGAAATACATGTTACAAATATTACAATGTTTATAAATGGTATGATGCATAAACAAGAAGCACTCTTGGTGATAACTAGTACCAAGTATGATGCGTTTTGAGAAATGATACATGAATGATACGAGAAATTCGTGTCACAAATAGGGTACCATAAGCACCATTAATTGTGTACATACTTAGACCGCAGAACAAAATGTTAGATCTAATGGGTTTCAGGGCAGCCCCACTCTCGGTGATAACTAGTATCGAGTAGTGTTTTTGTGTCTCCGTCGTGAATCGACAACTAGAAAAATGCCTATGGTTTGGATGCTTCCTATGTCGTGTCACATGTTAATGGCTTTGCAACCCATTAACAACCTTAATACATACAAGATTACTTGATTTATACAGGAATACTTAAGTTGTACAAGATACAGACATACTTGACTTACATGAGATACAGAAATACGTGATTTATACGAAATGCATACCATGTTTTCATACAAAGTATACAAACGTGAAATACAAATACTGCATGAATTCACACCAACATTATGTTGATGTTTTTCCAAAAACTCAAATGTATTTCAGGTAACTAGGATGGGTGTGCGCGCGGTCTTACTCATGCTCGTGGATGTCGTTTATGTTTATCATTGAATAAGTTGTAACTTTTCAGACAAAATGCTGTCTTGTGATGTAAACACTAAAACTATGATTTCGGTTATGTAATGTTTGGCATTTGAAGCTATTTTATGAGCATGTAGTATGTTTACCAATCGCATGCAATGAAAACCTTTCATGATCACACCTCGTGCTTCTACCGCAGAAAGGGGTGTGACAGATTGGTATCAGAGCTGCGATTGTAGTGAACCAGGATTCCTTCTCGAGTCTAGTCTACAATCTTTAGGATCCTTTCACGAAAACAATTTTTCAAAGAGTTTTCATTGCATAAAACTTCCCGCGACATCCACTACCTGAAACTGATTACATGAGTCAAGAAAAGACACTACGAGACCTAGGGTGCACAAGAGTAGCACTTGTCTTTGACTGAGAAATTACTTGCAATTATGTGTGATAATTTGCATATACACATACTAGAAATAGAATACCACTAGTATACGTGACTTTACCCGAAAACAATGGCCTATCTGAAGGAAGAAATACGAGGATGAAACGAACTGTGCGGACTGTGCAAGGAGTTACATAATTATGGATGCATACATAATTATGGAATTCAGTGCACAGAAATCACAGCAAGTCTTGTCACGTATAGATTCCCTCAAGTGCAAGAAAAGGTCAAACGTGAGCACCATCCTACTAAATACTCTGCTAGAGTAATAATTGTTTGATGTCATTTATGTGGTATATGTCTGTGTATATATATACTACTACTGTCTCGTAAGACGATATCAAACAAATGTCTAACCCTATTGTGTTATGTTCTGTCAGAACATGGCACCAAGAAAAACTGTGAACGCTCGTGATCAACCTCCTCCTCCCCCACTGCCAAAGACTGCTGAAGAGCTGAACACTCTACTGGAGGAAATAATCTCCGCAGCTATCACCCACTAAGAGGCAACCCATACTGCAGACAGTGGTGGACCAAGCAATGCCAGACGTAATGGGAATGGAGATTCATCTGGAGGAAACGCAGCTCAGGGCTGTACTTTCAAGCAGTTTCTCGACTGCAAACCGCTGAACTATGACGGCACAGGAGGTGCAGTGGCTTTTGTACGCTGGACAGAGAAAACCGAAGCCACTATCCGCATGAGCAAGTGTACCGCAGATCAGCAAGTCACTTTTGCTACTGGATTGTTTGTTGATGAAGCTCTGACTTGGTGGAACTTACAAGCCCAAACCCTGGGTGATGATGCCGCCTATGGCCTGACTTGGGATGAACTAAAAGAAAGAATGAGAGAGAAGTATTGCTCTCGTGCTGAACTCCAAAGGTTGGAAAGTGAGTTTTGGCATCTGACCATGGAAGGTGCTGACATTAATGGTTATACTCGAAGGTTCCACGATCTGTCTAGAGTGCTTCCCTACATGGTGACTCCCGAATTTAAGCGTGTTGAACGCTACATTTGGGGACTGGCCCCAGAGTTTCGCGGCATGGTAACTTCGGCCAAACCTCAAACAATCACCGAGGCTGTAACTCTGGCTGTCAGCCTTACTGAAGATTGAGTTCGTATGAAGAAGCTATCGCTGAACCCCAATGAAAATACCGAGACGCATGCTGAGTCGTCCGGTGACAAGAAAAGGAAACATGCAAACCTGAATCAAGCAACTCGTAACAACAAGGGTTCCAACAAGAAACGTGACACTAACCCGCCTCAGGGGGCGAAATCTCTTGCAGCCATGAATGATGCTCCAGCTAAGGGATACCTGGGCACTCTGCCCAAATGCAATCATTGCAAGCGTCATCACGACGGGGTTTGTTGCGTTCTGAAGTGTGACAAGTGTGGAAAGTTGGGACACCGCACTGAAGACTGTTGGGGAAAAGGAAGGAACGGAAATGGAAATCGCAACGGTGCTGGTAATGCGAATGGTGGGAATGGAAATGGTAATGGCAATCGGATTGGGAATGGAGCTGGGCGAAATCAAGGATGCTTCAGTTGTGGAAGCAATGATCATTTCATGAAGACTGCCCAAAGGGAAACAATGCTCAAGCTCGAGCATTTGTGATTGGAGCAAAGAACGCACGCGAGGACCCTAATGTGGTCACCGACACGTTTCTCATTAACAATCACTTTGCATCCATACTATTTGACACTGGTGCCGATTATAGCTTCATGTCTGTGGAATTTAAACGTATGATTGGAATAGAATCTAGTAGATTAGATATTCCTTATTCTATAGAGCTAGCCAATGGTAAACTTGTTGAATCGGGCGAAGTTGTTAGAGGCTGCACATTAGAACTCGGTGAACGAAGATTCAGCATCGACCTCTTACCTATTCAATTGGGTAGCTTCGACGTAGTGGTCGGAATGGACTGGTTGTCCAAAAACAAAGCTTAAGTTATTTGTCACGAGAAAATCATTCGCATCCCTTTAGCGAATGATGAAACTCTCATTGTGCACGGAGAAAAACGAGACGCGCCTCTACGAATCATCAGTTGTATGAAGGCACAAAAGTGCTTAAGGAAAGGATGCGTCGCTTTCCTAGCACACGTTGTAGATAAGAAGGCTGTGGAGCCAAAACTCGAAGACATTCCTGTGGTAAAGGAATTCCCTGATGTTTTTTCTCGAAGATCTGCCAGGACTACCTCCGCAACGACAAGTTGAATTCCGTATAGACTTCGTTCCAGGAGCCGCTCCTGTAGCCAAGGCACCCTATCGGCTTGCACCATCCGAAATGCAAGAATTATCTACACAACTCCAGGAGTTGTTGGATAAAGGATTCATAAGGCCAAGCTTCTCACCTTGGGGAGCTCCAGTACTGTTCGTGAAGAAGAAGGATGGAACACTGCGGATGTGTATCGATTACAGGGTACGGAATAAGCTTACAATCAAGAATCGGTACCCGCTACCGAGGATTGATGACTTATTTGATCAGTTGCAAGGATCAAGCTACTATTCCAAGATCGACCTTCGATCTGGATACCACCAGTTAAGGATACAAGAAGAAAGCGTGCCAAAGACTGCATTCAGAACACGATATGGGCATTACGAATTTCTTGTGATGCCATTCGGACTGACAAACGCACCAGCGGTCTTTATGGATCTGATGAACCGCGTATGCAAGCCATATCTCGATAAATTCGTGATTGTATTTATCGATGATATCCTGATTTATTCACAAACGAAAGAAGAGCACGAGCAACACCTCAGAACCATTTTTGAGTTATTGAAGAAAGAGAAACTTTATGCAAAGTTCTCAAAATGCGAATTTTGGATTCGCGAAGTACAATTTCTTGGTCACGTTGTAAACAAGAAGGGCATTCATGTGGACCCATCCAAGATAGAAGCCATAAAGAATTGGGAAGCCCCCAAAACCCCAACTGAAGTTCGACAATTCTTGGGCTTAGCGGGCTATTACCGACGTTTCATCGAAAATTTCTCCAAGATAGCTCAACCGCTAACGACCCTTACACAGAAAGACAAGAAATACGATTGGGGTTACAAACAAGAGGAAGCCTTCCAGCTACTTAAAAACAAGCTATGCGATGCACCGATACTATCATTACCAGAGGGCACTAAAGACTTCGTGGTATACTGCGACGCCTCACGACAAGGTTTGGGTTGCGTACTCATGCAACGCCAGAAAGTCATCGCTTACGCTTCGAGACAATTGAAGGTACATGAAAGAAACTACACCACTCACGACTTGGAACTAGGCGCGGTGGTATTCGCCTTGAAGATCTGGCGACACTATTTATATGGTACTCGATGTACAATCTTCACAAATCACAAAAGCTTACAACACATATTTGATCAGAAGGAATTGAATATGCGCCAGCGACGATGGGTCGAGCTGCTAAACGATTATGACTGTGAGATTAAGTACCATCCTGGAAAGGCAAACGTTGTAGCAGACGCATTAAGTCGAAAAGAAAGGGTTAAGACCCTAAGGGTTCGAGCTTTGGAAATGACGATTCGAACGAACCTCACAGCACGCATTCGTGACGCACAACAAGAAGCCCTTAAGGGAGAAAACCGTAAAGCTGAATACCTCCGGGGTATGTTGAAGTATATGGTTCCAAATGAAGAGGGAGCCTTATACTTTAAGAAGCGTATTTGGGTTCCGCTCTATGGTGGCATACGAGAAGTCGTTCTTGACGAAGCACACAAATCGAGATATTCGATCCATCCAGGATCAGACAAAATGTAACAAGACTTGAAAGAATATTATTGGTGGCCGAGACTAAAGAGCGACGTTGCTGTTTATGTTGGAAAATGCCTAACCTGTGCTAAGGTTAAGGCTGAATATCAGAAACCGTCCGGCCTACTACAACAACCAGAGATACCCATGTGGAAATGGGAACAAATCTCGATGGACTTCATAACAAAATTACCCAAGACCCCAAGAGGGCACGATATGATATGGGTGATAGTCGATCGGTTAACGAAGTCTGCGCACTTCCTACCGATCCGGGAAAAAGACAGCACTGGAAAGCTTGCTGAGATATACTTAAAAGAAATTGTAGCACGTCATGGAGTGCCTATCTCGATTATTTCAGACAGAGATGGACGCTTTGTCTCGAGAATCTGGCAATCCTTTCAGGAAGCCTTTGGATCTCAGCTAGATCTAAGCACGGCCTTCCATCCACAAACAGACGGCCAGAGCGAACGGACTATACAAACGCTAGAAGATATGCTTCGCGCATGTTTCATGGACTCAGGCGGCAGCTGGGATACTCACCTACCTTTAGTTGAGTTTTCCTACAATAACAGTTATCATACGAGCATAAAAGCCGCACCGTTCGAAGCTCTGTATGGCCGCAAGTTCCGATCGCCCTTATGTTGGGCAGACGCTAGAGACAAACGTATGGTTGGTCCTGAACTGGTACAAGAGACAACCGACAAGATTACGCAAATCCGAGAGCGCATTAAGGCGGCTCGAGATCGACAAAAGAGCTACACTGATCAAAGACGAAAACCATTACAGTTCGAGGTTGGAGACAAAGTTTTGTTGAAGGTCTCACCTTGGAAGGGCGTAGTAAGATTTGGAAAACGTGGAAAGCTGAATCCAAGATACATCGGACCATTCAGGATCTTGGAAAGAATTGGTACTGTGGCGTACAAATTGGAGTTACCGGAAGAACTTAATGGAGTACATGATACGTTTCGTGTATCCAATCTCAAGAAGAGTCCAACACAAGAAAACGTGATCATCCCGGTGGATGAAGTGCATATTGATGACGCCCTCCGATTTACAGAACAACCCGTTGAGGTTACCGACTGGAAAGTCAACAAGACCAGGAGGAGCACTGTCAAACTTGTCAAAGTACGTTGGAACTCAAAGCACGGACCCGAGTACACGTGGGAACGTGAAGACCAGTTCAAAGAAAAGTATCCCCACCTGTTCAAGAAGACTCCTGCGAGAGTTAGTTCAGCCTGAATTTCGGGACGAAATTCTTTTAACGGGGGGAGACTGTGACAACTGGCACAAACCGGTAATTTCCGTACACTTTTATTATTATTTAATGACTACAATTATGTGCTTTTATGTCAACATTATCTGATTAGATACTACACAAGTGAATTCATGCACGTTTCATACAACAAAATATCGCTTTATGCATTAACGAGAGCGTTGCGTCGGAAATACTAGTAAACTCACCGGTAAGACACAATATGCCAACAACTCTGCAGAAGCAGTCAGACAATAAAATTGGAGCCCAGGTGTAGGTCTAATGACAAGAATGCATTAAAACCCAAGAGAACATACAAGGGTTCACATATAGGCTTTCCGAAGACTAAAATATGCACTAAAAAGCGCCCGAAACGCACTTTAAGTGCAGAATTTTATTAAATTCAGCTATAACCAGTTTTTAAACACATAAATATCATGCATAAATTATGTCTTATCGTCCAGAATATTTCCCTAAGTGTCGGGAATTGAAAGGGCTACAAAAGGACACTTTACGGAATAATTAAACACTTAACGAACGCGTATTTAACCGAACAACCGGACATTACCCGGGACACCAAATTTTTGCCAAACACATTGTTTATTTATTTCTTGGCTAGTCTTGATCCCCGAACACCTTAACACCCACTAAAATGTCTAGTAACTAGCCTAACTAATTATATACTTGGTTTCTAACTATATTATCTAACTACCATTGAAAATTACACATTACCCCCCCCCCCCCCCCTTATATGTTGGATGGTTATGGTGGTCCCACCAAATCACCCACACCATACTACATGATCTTATGCTAGATTATATCTTAGTTTTATAATGGATGTTGCTTGTGAGCATGAACAAAAAATGTGAAGTAATCTTTATAAGTATGGAGCAAGATCACAACCATTACTACTCAAGATTTACCCTCTCTCCTCACTCACTTCTTCCTCTCTCTCGGCCTCCCCAAACCGCCACCATCACCACCACATAACCACCATATTCTTCCATCTTTGAGCATCATTCAAGTGTAGAAGAAGGGTTGTGGGAGCTTGCAACTTGTGGAGCTTCAAAAGGGCTTGTTTCTTGCTTGTTCTTCATCTTTTTCTCATCATCTTCATCACTAGATCCTACCCTAGCCTTGTGCTAATAGTAAGTTACTTGTACACCCTTGTTCATCTTGTTTTTGTGATCAAAAGTTGCAGCATGTTAGTATGTTCAAAATCACTAAAGAAACAAGAACACTAAAGAGATAAACATGAAATCCCACATAAAAAGTTTACTTGAAGATGAAATCTTGTTGGTTGAGGGTTGGTTAAATCATACATGATATTTGATCGTTGGTTTCTTGATAAACCCGTTGTTCGGACATTTGTTGATACGATTTAGTAACGTTTAAACTATAAAGAGACATGCTGAATTACATTTTCAGCCAACTTCAAATGGCTGTAAACAGACCATAATAAATCGAAAAATAGAATTTCTGAAGTCTAAATTATGTATTTTCGAAAAACGAAGGAAATGGCACTAGAATCATATTTTTTTGAGGTCGTTTACTATTTTTAAAGACCCGTTTTGTAACAGCAGCTAAAGCTGAGTTTTTACTGCAGTAAATGGGTGATATGTTTTTAGTCATAACTTGAAACCCATGTTGAATCAGCTCATGAAAATTGTACTGTAGATGACCACTATTGTCGTAGTAATTCTCCCACTGGAATTTCGTCAATCGGACTCACGATAAATTTTAGATGAATTAATTCGTAAACTGCAATCAGAAAACGACAAATCTGATTGCAGTCCGGGAAATAAATTTTTATAAAATATTGGTAATGAACTGGACCCCAAAATTTTTACACAATAATATTTGGACCGTATAAGACATTCTGTAAAAATTTGGGAATTTTTGGAATAAGATAACCATTTTATTAAAATGTCCGAAAACAGTCCAGTTTTATATATATTAAAACTGAAAACGACAAAAGTAGTATCTTGTATGTCAGAATGTCGGGTTGATTACTTGAGAACGATCTAACGTGTTATATGTTGAAGAAAATGATATGCTACTTAGCATGGACACCTCCATTTACAAAGGAGACTATGGCGAAATTTTCTGAAAATCCTAACACTTAGTAAATACTTTCTAAGACAAATGTTTGCTAGTGTGTTCTAAACTATGCTTTTCGAATATAAATCTCGCCATGATTTTTGTAACAAAAATACACATACAATATACAAGATACATAATTCGGGTGCAAAATACAAGAAACTTATATTTATTTTTGAGAAAATAATATAAGTAAGACACTTAGTTAAAAATATAAATTATTTTTAACACAAGAATACGTACACAAAAGACAGTGACTTGTACTTGTACGATACAAGTCTAGTGACTAACGTTAAGAAAACACGTATAGGTCACGACGTTAATTAAGCAAATCCGGTGAAGTTAACGACGCAAGGAACGCAAAGTTGTGAGTTCATGCTCCCCCTTTTCTCTTAACTGTTTTCAGTTTTATAACTTCGGGGGTGAAATACATGTTACAAATATTACAATGTTTATAAATGGTATGATGCATAAACAAGAAGCACTCTTGGTGATAACTAGTACCAAGTATGATGCGTTTTGAGAAATGATACAAGAATGATACGAGAAATTCGTGTCACAAATAGGGTACCATAAGCACCATTAATCGTGTACATACTTAGACCGCAGAACAAAAGGTTAGATCTAATGGGTTTCAGGGCAGCCCCACTCTCGGTGATAACTAGTACCGAGTAGTGTTTTTGTGTCTCCGTCGTGAATCGACAACTAGAAAAATGCCTATGGTTTGGATGCTTCCTATGTCGTGTCACATGTTAATGGCTTTGCAACCCATTAACAACCTTAATACATACAAGATTACTTGATTTATACAGGAATACTTAAGTTGTACAAGATATAGACATACTTGACTTACATGAGATACAGAAATACGTGATTTATACGAAATACATACCATGTTTTCATACAAAGTATACAAACGTGAAATACAAATACTGCATGAATTCACACCAACATTATGTTGACGTTTTTCCAAAAACTCACATGTATTTCAGGTAACTAGGATGGATGTGCGCGCGGTCTTACTCATGCTCGTGGATGTCGTTTATGTTTATCATTGAATAAGTTGTAACTTTTCAGACAAAATGCTGTCTTGTGATGTAAACACTAAAACTATGATTTCGGTTTTGTAATGTTTGGCATTTGAAGCTATTTTATGAGCATGTAGTATGTTTACCAATCATATGCAATGAAAACCTTTCATGATCTCACCTCGTGCTTCCGCCGCAGAAAGGGGTGTGACACTATGTGAGCATTGGAAACCCGGCAAACAGTCTTGACAACTGTGACAGCTTATCTATCTATGTGTGTCACATCCATCCTGTTATAGCAATCGATATGATTAATTTTATAGATTTTTTTCTAATTAGCGTTGTTAACTACCAAAAAGAATGCATACACAAATAGTTCTAGTGGACGAAGCAAAGAGACCGTTGTGTATCTGAATCAGGTTCTCAAACAAACACTACTGAAGATGAGTTGGTGATAAATACCGGAGCTGTTATCTCGGTTGTTCAGTACTTTCGTGATAATAAAACAAGCAGGCATTGATTTTGCCAAGATTGAAGGAAAGAATCTGGCCATAAGCGTTGTGGATTCTCAGCGTTATTCGAATGTAAGTGGATCGAGTGATACGCTTATCTATTCTGGTCAAGGTGGGCATGGTTTGTTCGGGAGTAAATCGCCACCCAAAGATCAACAACTTGTGATTGTCGGGTTCTGCTAGTTATTCGGAATGTTTCGAATCATCACAGAAGATGTGTCGGGTTCTGCTAGTTATTCAGAATGTTTCGAATCATAACAGAAGACGGATGCGGTTTGCATATTCAATCTTCATTGCTTCATTAAAATTATAACACACGATAAAATGCTTGGAAAATTGCATCAACTCTCCTATATCAAGTTGAACGGACGATATGTATCTTCTATCATGCGACGGACCCAATTCGTAGATTCCGTCCGGTTTCAAAGCCGGTTGAGGATTACGAGCGTTCTACACTCGTTCAAAGCCGGTTGATGGTTACAAGGATCGTTCTAATAGATTAAAGATGGTTCTTCGTTGAGGAAACCAAACGTAGACGGAGATGATAGGCCTGGTAACTGGAAGAGAAAAAACCCCAGTGACGTCGTCGACGATTATGAACGGATTATTGGCCATTATTCGACCGAGTAATCAATTGTATTTTTTTTGTTGCTTCACTTGTTAAGTTTCTGAACCAACCGAAATCCACAAATTCCAACAGTTTCTTCGTAGATTTCGTCCGGTTTCAAAAACTCTTTCACTCAAAGTTAATATTCACTGTGGTGGATGCAAGCATAAAGTTAGAAAAATACTCAAGAAGATTGAAGGGTACACAACTGAAGCTCAACTTGAACGGACGATATGTATCAACAACTTGTGACTGGGAATATGGCTATGAAGAATACGTGCCGGGTTCTTCTGCTAGTTATTCGGAATGTTTCGAATCGTCACAGAAGACGTGTCGGGTTCTTCTGCTAGTTATTCAGAATGTTTCGAATCATCACAGAAGACGTGTCGGAATCTTCTGCTAGTACTTCCGAGATTTGAACCAACAGAAATCAACAATTTTCAACAAATTGTAAGTGACAAAACAAGGATGTTGGGAATTAAACGCATGTACGTGACAAAACAAGGATCGTTCTAATAGATTAAAGAGAATAAACCAAGTACAAAATCATCTGCTTTCTGAATCTGAATCTGAATGTTAACTTTGACTCATAAACCCTTGAATCCCAACGCTTCTCTAAAAGAGCCTGTATTAGAAACCATCCTATGTCTTTTACCAAGTTCACAGCAGAATGAAATATTCTAACCCCTACCTAGAAACCGGTGTATGTAGAATATCACCACCCAAAGATCAACAACTTGTGAGTGGTAATATGGCTATGAAGAATAGTATGGATAAGAAATCATCCACTGGTCAAATCACACACTATAAAGTGTAAACTTATCGTGTGTTGTAGTTTGGAAAGATGACCGAACGAGGGTTTATTCTTTTAATCTATTAGAGCGATCCTTGTTTTGTGAAGCTGATTCTGATTTAAACAATGCACGACATGTCTGTTAGTGGTTTCTGTAACCAATTGACGTCTGATGTCCAAGTTTGATCACATTTGACTTTGTTCTTCGTTTTTTGGATCGTTCTAATAGATTAAAGAGAATAAACCATTTTTTACCCTAAGAATACGGGCCGTATACTATTATACGGCCCGTATATACCATGTGAAAAAAATTACCAGTTCATTTTTTACCATGTTAATACGGGCCGTATACTATTATACGGCCGCATAAAGCAGGTGAAAAAAATTAACCGATCGTATACAATGTATACGATAGCTTGTATACAATCTATACGGCCCGTATACTATGGTTAAAATTTGGTAAAAATGGTTTATTCTCGTTAATCTATTAGAACGATCCGTATATACGATCCGTATAAGAGTATGGACCGGACACATGTCACATAGTTTGTCAGTGAACAAAAGATATAGATGTAGGAATATAACTAGATATAGATCTCTGAACCAACCGAAATCCACAATTCTTGCAAGTTAAATCCACAATCAATGTATACAGGTGCAAGAGAATGGCGAGTTATTTCAGTTATTTCTGTTGATCCACAAATTCCATCAAATTGTGTCTAATGCAAGGATCTTTGTGTAATAGAACCGACCGAAGAGGTAGCAAGAACAAGCGTTCGGTTTACTTTGTGTAATAGAACTTCCGAGCTAACATCTGACGTAGCAAGTACAAGGAAAAACACGAGCTCACCCTTGTTATGGATGATTACTGGGAAGATTACAATTGTTTTGAGTTTTGTCAGATAATACTTCATTTGTCGAGAAACCATACTGTCAAGAAACTAACATCTTTTTATACTTCATTTGTAACCGTAAGGATGATGCAAATTTGTACGTAAAGATCTCTACACAAACTCTTGTACATCTTTTAACCAATTGCCCATCACTTAAGACCTTGAAAGATTTGTTGAAATCGAAGATTTGTGTATCTGAATCAGGTTCTCTGCCTTAGATCGGTCATTCCTTGTGATACATGAACGTTGTATTCTTGTCTTTCAACGAATACAGAATCGGGTTCTCAAGACAAGGATCGTTCTAATAGATTAAAGAGAATAAACCCTCGTTTCTTCATCTTCATCTTCAAGAACAATGATGAACATATGATGTTTTTTTCGCTGAATCGTTGGTATATGTCGACAGTTGAGTCTCCTCCTTCGTGGTGGATAAATATGAATAAGATACCTTCGAGATACTTCGTGTTAGTTTTGATTTGAATTTTGAAAGTGACAAATTGATGTATCTGGTGGGGGTGATATAGTAATTTTCGATAATGTAGGAAGGATTGTAGTAGTAGGACATTGGAATCAGGTTCTCAAACAAACCAACAAAATCCTGATAGTGAAAAACATCAGCAACCATTTTTTCTTTTCCTTCAATTTCGAGAACATTCTCCCTGTGTATGTGCTTGTGCTGTAGAAACCGGTGATGAATTTGTGTACACAACTGAACGTTAATTGATATTGTTTTAGACAACAACAGATAATGAACAGATTGTTGGTGGATAACGCAAACAAGTTCTCCACAGTTTGTTATTCAGATCTCTATTCGGTCATCTTCATTCAGATCTCTATTCGGTCATCAAGGGTTGTTTTTCACCCCGTGTTAGCATTGGAAGCCCGACAAACAGTCTTGCAATTACGTCTTCAATCAAGACCGCATTGTTAATTTTAATGATGATTCGAAACATTCCGAATAGCTACCAGAGTAACCCGACACGTCTTCTATGATGATTCGAAACATTCACGAACCACAATGGACTCAAACTCATACTACTCACCCCCCTGAGGAAAGGTTTTCCCGACGACTCAAGATAAAGCAGCTGGTTTGTGTTCATATCAGCGTTGTTTATCACCCTGTGTGAGCATTGTAAGCCCGACCACTAGCAGAAGAACCCGACACGTCTTCTATGATGATTCGAAACATTCACAAACAACAATGGACTCACACTCATTGTTGCGAATTTGGTTTCTTCGGTACAGGCTGATGAAACCGAAGATTCAGGCTCCTTACAACTCTCATCAAATGCCTTACCCTTCCTTTTATTCTATAAATATTAAATAAAGAATAACACCATGCCCGTAATCCCGCGTTGATAGCTTCCGTTTTATTACAGTCATACGACACGTTTTCTTGTTCTTCAATCTTTGTTACTTGTTAATGTTTTATTTTTTTCTACTTTTAGAAAGGTTTGAGCACCTCACGACTATAAAAAATATCTAGTGTGATTTACACCTTAAATCCCTTAAATACTTTGAGAAAAATCAAAATTTCGTTTCATACGGGCCGTATAAAAGTATACGGCCCGTATACACGTTCGTATACATTGTATACGACCAAGCAAACTTATTTACACATGGTGTATACGAGGCCGTATACTCTTATACGGCCCGTATGGAATAAAAAAAAACTGACAAAGTCTGCTGGCACAGATTTTGTTGTTTTTTTTATTTTATACGGGCCGGTATACGGCCCGTATACACCATGTGTAAATAAGTTTTTTCCATGTGTTAATATTACGACCCTTGATAAAATGCCTAAATGAAAGTTAATTGCTCAATAATTTATGAAAAAACCTTAATAAAAACCTCATAAATGGTTGCTAACAAGTATTGATAAAATAGTTGCGTCAATACAACCCTAAGGACCAACTCTATTCAACATTTGTTAAAAACAGTGTTCTCGAAAGTTAACCGAAACCCATCTGCATAATCGGCCCTGTATGGGCTATAAGACGTTTCGTTGGATGGCCAGTTATTGCTTGCACCGGTGCATCAAATCAATGGTTAGACTAGATCATCAAATTTTATACATTTTAAAAAAGTCATTTACTACTATCTTTATATTACTCAACTATTCACATTTTGTTAGAATCGAAAAACACAGAGGAATTTTTTTTTTTTGAAAGGTGAGGATCAAGAACTCGCGTATGTCGGGAGATGTAGACTATGTTGTCTTAACCGGGCCCACGCTACAGAGCCCCCACGCCGACCAACCGACATCAACCCCTCGATGAGAAACCCCTATCACCCAGGTAAACCCGGAGGGGAAAACTCACCCGGCAAGACTCGAACCTGGGATGCCCCATGCCTTATCTTTCCGTGGCCACCACTGGGCTATCCAGTGATGGTTAAACACAGAGGAATTTATATATGTGTTTTGAAATTAGTTATTTAAATATTTACGACTTTATTCAATGTAGAAGGAAAAGACCTCCAAACAATGAACATTCAATAATCACCCCTTTCTCATCTAAAAAAATATAAAATATGTATAATGGTGTCTGACACTTGCTGCAAATAGAACAACCAAACATCCTCCGTCCACCATATCCGTACGGATTGTTTGGTCATTTGAAAATTGAAATTGACTAATTTGTTTTTACATTATTTTAGAGTTTTCATTTGAAAATTGAAATTTACTAACTTTTAATAAGGGTGGAGAATGGAGATACAATAGGAAGTTTATTTGGCTAAGAAAGCTAGGAAGTGATCTTGATCATCCATTTAGTTAATCAATGGCTAAGATTAAATGATGGAACTTGAAGGGAAGAAAATAGGCGCGTGAGTTTGTTTAGGGGTATTCTAGTCAATGCAAGACAATAGTTTCTCTCTCCTCAAATTCCCCCCATTTTTTAAACGTTAATAACTCTTTCATACGACATTATTTTTTTATAAAAATTGCACCAAAAAACGAGCGTTTTTTATCTTTAAAACGAGTATACTATTGCTATATTTTCAAAAAAAAATTTAAAAACCCAGTTTCGTAAAACACAATAGAAAAACCCCCAGTTACGTAAAACGCAATGGAAAAAAAACCTAAAAAATGACATTTTTCTAAAACGCAATGCACAAAAAACACAAAGAAATGTATTATTTGTAAAACGCAATGGCCAGAAAACGCAAATAAATGTCTTATTTCTAAAACACAATAGCCTAAAAACTCAAAAGAAAATGTATTTTCTAAAACGCAATGGACTAAAAACACATAAAAATGTGTTTTTACCTAAAACGCAATGCACAAAAAACACATACAAATGTCTTATTTCTAAAACGCGATGACCAGAAAACACTTAAAATGTCTGTTTTCTAAAACGCAATTGACTGAAAACACATAAAAAATGTTTTATCTAAAACGCAATGCACAAAAAACACAAAAAATGTCTTATTTGTAAAACGCAATGGCCAGAAAACACTTAAAAATGACTCATTCTAAAACGCAATTACCTAAAAAACAAAAGAAAGTGTTCTCTGCAAAACGCAATGGACTGAAAACACCTAAAAAAGTGTTTTACCTAAAACGCAATGCACCAAAAACACTTCAAGAATGTGTTTTTCTAAAACGCAATGGCCAGAAAACACATAAAAATGTTTTAGTTCTAAAACGCAATTGCCTAAAAACACCAAAGAAAGTATTCTCTCTAAAACGCATTGAACCATGACAATAGTTTTGTCTGTGCTGTGAATTGTCTGTGTTGTGAACTGTCTGAACCAATGCAGTTTCCAGAGGCAATTTATAGAAAATTAATTTTTCTGATGCATTTTTATTACAGCAATTTAATCGAAATTTTTTTTCCAGCCAGGGGCGCTGCCCCCGGACCCCCGCCAAGATCGTAAAACGCAATGACTAAATCAAAAACCCAGATCGTAAAAATGAAATTAAAGAATTTCTTACATGGATCGAAGTGATTTCTTCAACAATTGACGAATTTTGAATGATTGAAACACTTATCAGCGCTCGAATCGAACGGATCGAGTGATTATCTTCAAAATCACCGGAAAAAACGAGATTTCGTATGAAATTAAACTGGGTTTTCTTCAAAAAAGCTGAAGAACACGTTGATCGGGTGTTTGAATCGTTGATTGGTGATGAAAATCGCACTATAATGTAGTGATTATTGAGATAGAAAGTGAAGAAATGGTTGAAGATGATGGGTTTTGAAAATGGTGGGTTTGAAGTTACTGGGTTTTGAAAAGGAAGAAGAAAGGGTTGGATTGACTAAAATACCCTTTTTTTATTTTAAATGTTGTCACATGTCATAATCCTATTGCTTCCTACACTTCCTAGCCAAAATAAACTTCTTATTTGATCATTTCCCCTTTTAATAATACCAACATGATGTTATAAATAAACTATAGAGAATATTTTGTATAGATTTTAGTACTAGTAAAAACATGTCATGAAAGTGCTATAAACAAAGCATTAAAATTTATACCTTTATAAATGTTTTAATGCGTCTCATCATACGAGTGAGTGCAATGAACAATCCAAGTAGTCACAATAGAAAATATTTTTTTGTCTTTTAAATGAATAAAAAATGATACTCTTTTTATTTTATCACTCAAATAACAAAATAAGTATATCTTGTTATTCATATAAACAACAACGTAAATGGCATTTATAAAGATCTAAAGTTATTTTATATACTCTTATAATAACAAATATTTATATTAATATTAATAGTATTACTATGGAGTAGTATGGTCAATGGTGGCATTGTACTCCCTACTAAGTTATGCATTTTGTCCCTGAAGCCAATTTCTTTTTGGTCGTCTGTGATTTATCTTTACCATCTTTGGGTTCTTGTTTGACTTTTATACTTGACCAGTCAATTGGACACACACACACAATAGCCAGACAACTTCTGTTGTCTTTCAGATTTTATTGTAGTTCATATTAATTTAACAATGTATTCCATTTGTGTGGCTTTTGACTTAAAGAAAAATTGGTACTTTTGTGTCCGGGTCATCAAATGAAAACATGTCACGTCTAGGGCCGTTTTTGAGATTATGTATTGCGCTATGCGACAATACACACACAAACCCAATAGTAGGATGCCAGCGTGATGAGACGGGGATGAAAATTTAGGTATTTGATTAATACATTTTTGTCTATTTTGGCATAGCCGAGTTCAGATTCAAATGGTTTGGTACCCGAAAATATGCTAAACTACAAGACTAATCAGATTAACTATTTGTCTGCTCAACCCAACCTGAGTCCAACCCATGCTCTTGTTAAGACATGTATCTATCTATTTATCATTTATTCATCTGTCTGCCTCCTCCAACACCGGTGTGCTTTTGGGCTAAAAAAGCAAAAATGGCACGGTCGTCTTTTTTTTTTAACCAATGAGATTTTAACACTTAAACACTAAACTTTTTTTTTTATTATTTATTTACTTTTTGCTTTAGATGTAACCATTTAATCCTCCACGCAAATCATGTTTTTAGACGGTTGTTCAAAATACTATTTATGTAAAAACATTAGTCAAAATGCCCGTTTCCTGATTTTTTGTCTTAGTTGAAATATTGAAACAATTATTGTTACCCAAACAATAAAACTAAAAACTTTAAAAGGGGACGGAAAATTGTACATAGTAGAAAGCTACTTATAATAATTAGGTGCTCATGAATTCAACTTTGGTGTTCTTATTCTGGTTTAATTATATGTATAAACAAAAGATGAGCTCTTAAAACAGATATAGTAGACCTTCATAATATATAAGTATAATTTTTTAAATGGGGCCCTACACAGGAGGAGAAGTGAACAATAAAAGTGAAATTAGGCTATGCGTAGTAGGGTTCATAATCGGGCTATAACCCTCCATAACGCTGGGGGAGGGGTTATAATTCTAGCCGAGATATATATAACGACGCTACACGTTTGCCACTAACCAATAAAATAAAGACACATAATCTTGTGCCTTTATGTCACATAAATTTATTACTTTTGTAAATAAATCATTTTAAGTCACGTCACACCTTTAGGATTAGGTACAAAGTTACGATTAAAAACAATATCAAAATTATTTTCAAAACAAGTAACACATTTAGTCATGTTTGACAATTGACACTAACAAGACCGTTAAGTTTTTATAAAATGACTATTATGCCATTATATTTATAAAACAAAAATATACAAAGAGATAAATTACCCAACCCTATTTTTCCCGTTAGCGGAGTCAGACATTCTTTCTTATGGTGTTATTTTTTGATACTCAGGTTGAATCGACCATAGTCCAACGATGATCGACCTTGACCCTCAACCCTTGACCTCATGACTCTTCAGTTGTTGACTATTCTCGTATACATATTACAAATCGACACGACCCTTTTTTTTTTTTGTTAAATTTAGGTTAAACAATTGAAATTAAATTATTGTACACGAGCCTATAATGATTAGTGGGTTAAAAAAGGTAAAAATTAAACATGGAGCTTTAATGAATGAAAGTCCACCATTAAAAAGTTTAAGTAATTGGTCATAATTTTTAAAATATAAATTTGCTTATTATATAAAATGTTTAGAAAAAAACAATGGTGTCACTCGGAAGAAAACAATGGTGTTGCTCGAAATCTTCCGATTACATGTAACATATGATACGCGAAATTCAGTGGTGTAATGTGGCTCCACCACTGATTTTCCCATGCCTTATTCATCATGTCCCTCTCGTAACGATCCACTCCTATCATCAAGTCATCATCTACAGTGTGTTATACCACCTCATCATTCCTTAAAGAATTAATGAAAATAAATTATGAATAAAATTCAAAGTTTATTAAAAGCTTCAAAATACATTGCAACAATTGTTATGCAAATTCTAGACTAATAAATAACGCAAACTATAATTCATATGTTCTAATCTTCAATCTTCCTTTTAAGATCAAACTCATAAATACGCACTTTGTAATTCCCAATACATGCCAGATTACCGGAGACATATGTGACTAACGCCCAGTGAATGAATTCAATAAAAGACACATATGCGAGTCAAATGTCAACAGATGCAATTAAATCGGCATGCGAAGGTGAGATTTCTTTTGTAATTTGCGGCAAGGAGGCCTAAGATCTTTAACACTTCTTGCCGATTCAAAAGTCAACAAAGCTCCTCTTCGACCCAATTAAAACATGCCACCTAGGACATGTAAGCGACACCAAAATTGGTTTTGCCAGAACCACTCACACAACGTTAGTATCTAGGGAGCTCAACGATACCAATTATCTCCTATGGGTTAAAGAAGCATTCAACATACCATTTGTTTTCATATAATCAACTCACACAACGTTAGTATCTAGGGAGCTCAACGATACCAATTATCTCCTATGGGTTAAAGGTTTTCTGAGTTCGATTTACTCGTAAAAAATAACGCTACAAGCAGTGGTGGAGCTTGAACGGAAAACCAGTGGGGGCCGGACTCTTAAAAATCCAATATTTTACACTACAAAAAAAATTTGGAAAGCTTCGGTAAAATTAACACCATGAGAAAAAAATCAGTGGGGTTCGGGGCACCTCCGGGGCCACCAAGAACCTCCACCAGTGGCTACAAGGGTAGTATTACAAAAAAAAAAAAAAAAAAAAAAAAAAAAACCATAAAATAAAATCTACTTCCTATAAAAAAAAAGCCTTAATATTGAAATGTTATAAAGGGTCGCGTTTGTCTCCGTAACAAAAGAAGCTTATCTTGTTCATGTTAAGGTGTGAATTTTAAACGTAGAATGAAATTTGTGGGTTTGGGTGATCGAAACCCGTAAAGACGTTTAGTTTTTTATTATGTATAAATAAATTAGTTTTGTCGTAACTTAAGTTGATTTTTTTATTCATATGCTAAAATCTAAAAGTTTTAAACATGATTATTTTATATATATGTAGGTCTGTCAAAGAACCAAATATTCAATGAACCGTTTGAAGAGAAGTTCGTTTATGTTTGTTTCGGACAATATTTTTTGTTCGTATAGTTAAACGAATGAGCATAAACACATGCCTTAATCGTTCATTAATGTTCGTCAACATTCGTTATGTTTGTTTCGAACAATATTTTTTGTTCATATAGCTAAACGAACATAAAAACACGTCTTATTCATTTATTCATGTTCGTCAACGTTCGTTTACATTCGTTCATGTATGTTTGTTAGTTAATGTTTGTTTTAAGTATGTTAGTTTGTATATTATATAATACTCTAATTTACAGCATAATTGTGCATATGATGGTTGTAATCTATACAGAACATATGTTTTATGCTATTGTATGTTGTATGTTGAGTAATATTGTTTGTACATTACTATTTTGAAGCCATGTGTCTCTTTTGTATCACATCCACAACTTTACCTTTACTTTCTCTCTCTCTAATAATATAAGAGGACTCGTTCTCAAAGATTCACTCAAATCACAATTCTGAATTGCTAATTCAACAACCGAATTTCATTTTGTTCGAAGTAATCAACATACGACCACAATCGATAGTTACAGGTTTGTCATCTCTACATCACATATTATTCTTTTCACATCGAACCCTAATTCTTGATTTCTTGATTCTTTACGGCAGGACTTTAATTGGGTGTTTAGGACTACCATTCAGAGCAACATGTAGCATCACATGGTCGACATGGTAAGTATCATCTCCCACTGGACTCATAATCTTTTTGCTATGCAATATCAAGTGGTTTTATTGTCTGATACTTTTGAGTGCATATTGAGTAGTGTATTTGTAGCAATTAAGAGTCAATTTGTTATATGGTTTTATTGTCTGATACTTTTGAGTGCATATTGAAAACTATGTATATATAAAATGTAATTAGACAGTAAGTATCTAGCCATTTGTTTGTTTTGATAATTAAATTTTTATTTGATAACTAGAATTTAGTTTATGGCTTTCATTTAAAAATTAAACACATTCATCTTGGGTGGAATATGAGTTTCACTTATTTTTGAAACTCAAATATGGCATTCAGTTGGGTTAAAACCGTTCCCTTTTCTTTTTTAGAGGTTGTTTGACAACTTTTGTTTGGATAAACATGTTATGTATATAAAGAAATAATTAGAGATTTAAGAGCACTCTTTTTAACAATGAGAGCTCTCGATTTCCTGGGCCAGGTCTTGTCCACTCGCAATGTAGATGGCGGAGACGTTGTTTGCATTTGGCGACGGAGAGGGTCCCGAGAGATCGAAAGAGGTCCGACGGATGATGGCGACGGATTCAGAGAGGTAGAATTAGTTGGATCGGTGGTAGAACTGGTTGTGGTCTTGAGGGGTGGTGTGTGTGCATTTGGTAAAGTGATCTTCAGTCCCATTATGGTGTTTAGGTTTTCGTGACTTTATGGTGTCGTTTAGATATTTTAAGTGGTGGTGTGTGTTTTGATATTTCTAAGTGATGCGTGACTTGTGTGTGTACCTGTTGTTCCATACCATAGTGGATCGAAAATGTTGCTGTCTTAAGTTGTTTGGTGTGTTTTCTTCGATTGCACGCAGCAGTTTGTTAACTGAACTGTCAACAAGTTGTTCAGACTAGCAAACAGAAGTTATAAAAAAAGGTGTTTTGAGTTGTGCTTTGGTCTGTCATGTTCGGCTGCATTCAGCACATAGAACAAGGGTAAATTAGCATGAAAGCCACTGCCCTTTCGTTTCAACTAATAAGTATCTCTTAAGTAAACGGCTGCACTTGAAAATTCTTTAGGAGTAACTTTCCATCATAATCCCTGCACTAACAATAAAAAAAGAGATGATGCTGTTGATCAATTGTTCGGTTATCTTTCTACTTTTCTAGCACGATAAACACTCCGGTGCAGATTCGGTTGTGTGAATGAATGGCACCAAGAGTGCTCTAATCTCGTCTATAACTATTACAACCATAAACTCGGTTGTGGCCCAAGAAGATATGGTTTTATGGCTATGGATCTTCAATTAGGGGTTTATAGAAGAGCTTGTATGCCTCCAAGACTTCCAGATACCACATCGCCTCTCGATGGGGAAACGCAGACAGATCGACAATTTTATGAACCTGAAATTTATAAGCATAAATGTTACAACTTGTATGTTAACAGTTGCAAGGCTAATTGCCCAAAAAGAAAAAAAATAGGTAACCAGCTTTAATCACAATTAAGAACAAAATATTAAGGTAACAGACCTTCAAACTTGTAAATAGCAAGTTTGACAGAAATGAAGAAACTGGCATTACCTATGATTAAAACAAAGTTCAAATTTCCTTTCTTTAAGAGTGACATAAATTTGTAGACTAGTTATATTCTTATATCCCATTACCAAAGTCTGGAGGGTATCCGACTCTGTAGATACAGGCCTACGTGAACGTATTATGTAAACAATCAACATACGATACCTTTCATAGGTAAAAAAAAAGTCGGTTAACCAAAATGGGAACCCGACTAGCCCTTGGTTACTCTTTTATACAATTAGCCCTTGATCAAATTGTAAATTTCATTGTACAAGGAGGTCACCCCACTATCAAAAATACTTTTACAGAGCATTCTCATCCAGTCATCCGAGTCTCTATCTCCATCTATATATTTTAACTAGAAAACACTATTTTCTCTAAACTTTGTTTATTTTTTTTCAAGCATCTCACATCTGACTCTCCATCTCTATCTCTACTTACACACAAGTATTTATTTATTATTTTTCTCGGTTTTATACACTCACAGTAATACATTGATTGATGAATGGTAAGCCTATAAATACAGAGGTTCACTTTAGTTTTCTACAAGGCTTGCTCTATTATAGAGGCTACAATATAGTGAGTTTTAGTTGTTTTCTCTATTTTTTCTAATGTGGATGCTTGATTTGGTATAAATGAAAAGGCTACAACGAAACATGTTTCTATAAGGCTTGCTCTATTTAAGACACTTCAAACCAAAAATACGACCCATTGAAGTTCTTGACTCGTCTAGTTGTGGTTCAAGACTCGACATTGACACGGGTTCTTCTTCTTCTTCTTCTTTACAATGAAACATGTTTCTATAAGGCTTGCTCTATTTAAGACACTTCAAACCAAAAATACGACCCATTGAAGTTCTTGACTCGTCTAGTTGTGGTTCAAGACTCGACATTGACACGGGTTCTTCTTCTTCTTCTTCCTCTTCCTCTTCCTCTTCCTCTTCTTCTTCTTCTTCATAACACTTAATTTATACAGAACTTGTTGCTAATTTACCAAGAACACTTCTGGAATCTTCTTCATAGCACTTAATTTATACAGAACTTGTTGCTAATTTACCAACAACACTTCTAGAATTGGATAAATACTTCTTATAACTCGATGTAACGATAAAAGATTAAAGGTTTCCACGACAAGTTGTACTCTTATGTAACTGTAGTCATATTTATAAAAGGTTGATAAACAACAGTGCTTGTTGCAGGATGCCAATCATATACGGATGTAAACATTGACTTTTGAAAATGATTATCTGATCACATCTAGTGTTTGGAAGATAAGAGAAACTGAGCCTAATTATTTAAGTGTGAAACAATCAGTTCTGGATGATCATACAAAATCAGAATAACAAACACTCATACAAATGATTAATCTAAGGGTTATTGGATTTTAATAATCCTAAGTTTCACCGGTTGGCCGATAATAATACCAACTTTAAAAATTCCCTCTAACGATCCCAACTTGTAAGAATTTGGCCCCCATCGATCCTTTTCTAACATATAAGAATTTGATCTCCTCAATAGATTCAAGTGCACTTGTAGCCTCCTTAATAGATTCAAGTGCACTGCAGTTATAAAAGGATCGATCAGGGCCAAATTCTTACAAGTTGGGACCGTTGGAGGGAATTTTTAAAGTTGGGATTATTATCGGCCAACAGGTGAAACTTAGGATTATTAAAATCCAATAACCCTTAATCTAATCATCACAACCAATCACTATCTACAGCAAGCCATACTGTAACTTCTGACTACCATCATAGTCATTTTTAAAAGGCAATGCAAATGGCTCCTAGGCAGGGGCGTTCATAAACCACTGAAACCGATCGAACCACCCAAATCAAAAAAAGTCAGCCGGTTTGAAACCGGCACTGTAAACCAACCAAAGTGGCACTATTTAATTCGTTTTTATCTTATATATAAAAAGTTATATTTATATGTTATATTCATGAATAATCATTATTTTTTGGCAAATTAGATTTAAATAATCCGAACTGGCTGTTTTTTGTTAGTTATTTTAGTGTAATGGGGATTAACTTGGTGATCAAAGGGAATTGTGATATACATCGAACAAGTTAGGAGGTGTGGGAGTGCACGCTTGTTCGAGTGGTTATAATTCCGAGTGTTCGGGCGTAGTTCCAAATGGAGGATCCAAGGGGGCGTTGCCCCCTTGGCGGGAGTCCGAGGGCAGCGCCCCTGGGAGGATGGTCCAAGTGGCAAAGCCCCTGGCTTGGGTCGAGGTAAGTTTTACATCAATCGACTCGTATCCTCGTTCTGATCAAAAGCCCGAAACATTGGTTTGTAATTTGAAAAAAAAAAACTTAACTTCAGTATGTTTTTTTTAAAGACGGTCCATTATACAAACAAAATGAAAAAGTTGGGACCACTGTCAGGAATAAACTCAGTTGGGATTATTATTGGCCAAAAACAGCTGGTTCGGATTATTTAAATCCAATTTGCCATATTCTTATAAAAGATTTTCACAAAACTATGTTTTCTAAAATAACTTGTCTTTTCCTCAAATCACAAAACCCTGCAAACCGAGCGGCGTTTTCAACGGCAAGTTCGGTTTGTATTTTTCAAAATATCATAGTTCTGGTGCCCAAAACTACCAGTCGAACCAGACCGTAAAGTCGTAAACACCCATACGCGTCCTAGACACTAATTATCACTACAATGAGGATCCAATAACAAAATCAATGTGAATTATAATGCAATTAATTAACCTAATTTACCTTTATCAGAGGGAGATCATCATCACGGATAACACATCCTCCAACAACCATCACATATGCACCTGCAAAACAATCAAAACAAGACAATTTCAAATACAATAACATAAAACTTCATTATCATTATCTAGGGTTTCAAACAAACAATGACCTAATTTCCAATCGCGATTAATAAAATCACGAGACGCAACGAGTTCAACGACGCCGGTGCCATCATCGACAAGGAAACGGCCGTCGCCGTCGGCGGTGGACAGTAGCGAGATTATTACGCCCTGAATCACATTCAATCGACGGTGAGATTTCAAAAAAATGAAAAGGTTTACGTTGTGTGTGTGCGGATGAACAGGTGGTGGCGAGTGAGAATGTACCTGTAGCCACGCGCGTTGGAAGAGGATGGGGCCGTACGAGATGGAGGATTGGGATGAGTCGTGAGTCGGACGCGCCGCCTTTAACTGGATGCATAACAGTTTTAGTGCTGCTAGAGTGTAGTCCATTATTCTTGCTGCACGACGTCGTTCACGATGGAACGGTTATATTCATGAATTGAGTGTTCCAATTTAAACTAGTAGGATGGTTTTCTTGTCCGTGCGGCAGATATTCAATCGCTATCGGTCTTGTTGGTTATGACAACGGTAAAACAAAAAGGAGTTTTTTTTTTCCAAAATAGTAGTGTTAATAGAAAAAGTATTTACCATTTTGATGTACCTTCAAAATTATTTACTAAAATGTGTCTTCATCTATTTTGTCTTTGCTTTTCTTTTAACCAATATAATAAACTTATTAATTTTCTATTCAATCAATCCAATGTCCATATTTTTATTTTGTAATTATATCTTTTATTTTCAAACAACCAAATATTTTTTTTTTCAGTCAACCTATTAATATTTTATTTATTTTGTATTTACCTTTTCTTTTAATGATCATAGAAAACTTATTAATTTTTTTTCTATTAAATCGATATTATAACCTTATTCTATCTCGTTATAAATTTTCCATCAACCAACCCATGTAAAAGACAAACTAATAAGATCATATATCGTAAGCTTAAACAATGAAATAAGAAACATACAAAAACACTAATCAAACAATAACCGCAGTGAAACTTATACTAACATTCTTAGGTTGAGATAGCAAGAAAAATCAATTTTAAAAACAAAATGGCTAATTCTAAAAAATGCAGTGAAACTTATACTACAAATTGTATTACTTTTAGGATGTCAAGAAAACCGTTAAGAAAAACTAATGTTTTGAACTTTTGAACAATGAATTTATTCTTTAATATTAACTTAGTGATATGATAAAAAAATGATTACTTGATGGTTTTACTGTAATAATCTAATATTTTTACCAAATCTTTTTACTGTTTTCTTGACTTACTAATGTAATTACAATATTATTTATATTCACTGGATGAGGAATATACTTTGGAAAACAAATAATTATTGTTTTGTAGATGTTTAAGTTTTTAAAAGGTGATATTAATATGTAAGTAAACAGAGTCGACAAGGAAAAAGAAAGAAATAATTTTATTCATGTAAATAAATAGAGTTGACAAGGAAAAGAAAGAAACAATGTTATTCTTTTGCATATTGATTGAATAGAAAAAAAACTATTAAGGTTTTTTTTATGTTGATTAAAAGAAAAGGCAAAGACAAAATGAAGAAAAACACCATTTTGGTAAATAGTTTTGAAGGAACACTAAAATGGTAAATATTTTTTCCACCAACACTATTTTGGGAAAAAAAACTCAAGAAAAAGAAGACAAAAGGATGTTGACACGTGTTTGCGTTATATTGGTAGAAAAAATGAAAATAAATATTGGTAGCGATTTAGTTAGTACGAACTGGTTCATTTCGTCAAGACACAAGCATGGTATTAACGCTCGTATAGTCAATGATACCAAAGATCAGGCGATCGATAAAATAAAAAAAAAACAAAACCAAATTCATTTTTTTAATTAAGGCAAATTGAATTTAAATAATTCAAGCTTTCTCAATTTGGCCGATATTTGCCGATAATAATCCGAACTGGTTCACTTCTGGCCGATAATAGTCTGCGTTAAAAATAGCTTAATGGAGTTAAGTTTTTTTCTGAATTACAAACCAATGTTTTACGGTTTTTTTATTAGAACAAGGATACGAGTTGATTGATGTAAATTTACCTCGAAATATTGTGTCAAACGACGAAAACGGTGCTTCAATGCGGGTGTTTAAACTTCCAATTAACAAAAATCAAGCCGTTTGGAGCACCGTTTCAAGGTAAGTTTTACCTAAATCGACTCATATCCTCGTTCTGATCAAAATCCATAAACCGCAGGTTTGTAATTCGGAAAAAAACTTAACTCCGTTAAGCTATTTTTAACGGCGGACAATTATCGACCAAAAGTGGATCAGTTCGAATTATTATCGGCAAATAACCGAGTTGCGATTATTATCGGTCAAATTGAGAAAGTTTAGATTATTTAAATCCAATTTGCCTTTAATTAATGAACATGATTTAAACATTCAACCTCTTTAATACACTTAATTTTAAGGGAATTTGTCTGTAATAATTTCAACTAGAGGTTATTGGCCATTGACAGCCCCACATTTGAATATTCCCCCCACCCGTCCCATTTTCACCGATTTTTCCTACACCGGTTCCCCGTTAATAAAAAACTTAATGGAGTTAAGATTTTTTCCACATTACAAACAATTTTTTTAGGGCTTTTGATTAGAACGACAATACAAGTCTATTGATGTAAAACTTACCTCAAAATGGTGATCTAAATGACTTGGTTTTTATTAATTGGAATTTTAAACACCCGAATTGAAGCGTCGTTTTCATCTTTTGGAGCACCGTTTCGAGGTAAGTTTTACATCAATGGACTCGTATCGTCGTTCTGATCAAAAGCCGTAAAAAACTGTTTGTAATTTAGAAAAAAAAACATAACTCCGTTAAGTTTTCTTAACGAGGACCGGTGTAGGAAAAATAGGTGAAATGTGGGACTGGTGGAGGGAATGTTAAAAAGTGGGACTGTCAATGGCCAATGATCTCTAGTTGGGATTATTACAGGCCAATTCCCCTTAATTTTAACCTAGTACAATATATATTATCAAGGCAAATTGGATTTAAATAAACTCAACTTTCTCAATCTGGTCGATAATAACCCGAACTCAGTTATTTGCCGATAATAATCTGAACTGATCCACTTTTGGCCGATAATAGTCTGCGTTAAAAATAGCTTGACGGACCAATGTTTTAGGGCTTTTGATTAGAATGAGGATACGAGTTGATTGATGTCAATTTACCATGAAATACTGCCCCGAACGACGAAAAAGGTGATTCAATTCGGGTGTTTAAACTTCCAATTAACAAAAATGAAGTCGTTTGCATCACCGTCGTTTCGAGGTAACTTTTACATCAATCAACTCGCATCCTCGTTCTAATCAAAAGCCCTAAAACATCGGTTTGTAATTCGGAAAAAAACTTAACTCTCTTAAGCTATTTTTAACGCAAACTATTATCGGCCAAAAGTAAAGCAATTCGAATTATTATCGGCAAATAACCGAGTAGGGATTATTATCGGCCAAATTGAGAAAAATAGGATTATTTAAATCCAATTTTCCAATAATAAATAGAAAAGCATAAAAAATCAAATTTAAAATAAATTCTTAATCAAACAATAAACTTTATTGTGATAGAATGAAAGTCAAACAAATAAAAAGTAAAATCTATACTTACTTCATCGTGAAAGCATACGGTTGCAAATAAAGAATCAAAATGAGAAGAGAATTAAAAAGTTGATGTATTCGCTACACAATAATGTTCAGAGTTATGTGTTGTCCTCTCTTTTGTTTTGAAAACTCATACAAAATATTAGGTTTTTCTATTTTGTTTTTAAGTTGGGCCAGGTAGGTCAAAAGAATAAACAAATTATAAAAAAGCCCATAAGGCCATAACTAATATGAACCACATGTCCACATATACACGCATTTAACATTGTCTTCTTCTCTACCCTTCTAACAAATTCGTTGGAGCTTGGTGCCGCAGCCGGACCACCGCACCTTGGCTGGAAAACTTCGAACATGTTCTACTTTGCTCTTTTAACTTTACATACCCTACGGGTAACAAAAAAGGGGGCGGGGGGCTCCAAATCAGGGCCGGTTCAACCATTTTGGTGGCCTTAAGCGAAGTACAAAATTGAGGCCTTAAAAAAAAAAAAAAAAAAAAAAAAAAAAAAACTGATAAAAACCCTCCTCCTTTATCCGGGCTTGGGACCGGCAAAATAAACTAAAAAGTTTATAGTTGGCGGAGTTAAAAAAAAAATGTTGTATTCTTATATATTTGTTGTATGTGTAAAGATATGTTTAGATTAAGTTTACCTTTCTAGCTTTAACTGATGCAAACTTTTTAATAAAATCTTCATAATCAGTTTCTTCTAACAAATCGTTTTCAATTGACAAAGTAGCTAAACCATTCAATCTTTCTTGTGACATTGTAGATCTTAAATAATTTTTTAACAATTTTAATTTCGAAAAACTTCTTTCGCCGGAAGCAACAGTCACGGGAATAGTTAACATAATCCTATAAGCAATATAAGCATTTGAAAAAGAGTTAAAAGTGTTAATATAGTTTAGTATGTTAATAGGAGTGTCACATTCTAAATGTATGATATGTCTTAGAACTTTTAGTTCTTCAAATAAATCTAAACCTTCAATATCTATACTAGTATCATGTTTTAAAGTATTATCATCCAATAATTTCAGCTTTTTTATACTAAACTAGGATTAAGACCCGCCCGCGTTGCGGCGCGGATACATCGTAAATATTGAATGGATTAGTCCAAACGTTATATAATGCATTAACTATATGAAACCATATATTTCGACGTATCCAGTTGAACTCAATGTAACTTGTATAAGCAGTGTGATTGGATCAAACGTAAAGTAAATCAAATTCATATCGAACAATCATAACGTATTATGTGTGATCCAACTCATACATAAAAAACGTAACCGGTATAAAGGAAAATCTGACACATGTAATCGAATGGGATTATTAGAGCTTTCGAATAAAGGGAAAAAAAGAAACCATAATTTGACTCCACTCGGTTCGAAACAAACTTTACGAAACATACATAAAATAAACACATAAACATATTATATTTGACCTAAATCATTTCCCAAAAAAGTTTACGTCGAAACGTAGAACAACTTAAATTTATACCGAAACGTACATAAAAATATGCACGTAAAAATTGTTTCTTAAAACGAAAACGTATTATATTTGACCTAGAGTTGTTTATAAAAAAAGTTTACGTCGAAATGTATAACAAATCATATTTATACCTACCCGTACATAAAATATGCACGTAAAAAAATAGTTTTTAAGTAAAGAATGTATAAGGGTAAACCGAAACAAAGTATTAGTAAAAAAATTAATAGGTTAAAAATGTTCGTAAAACCATGCCAAGTAGCACCAATGCCACACCAGTATCGACTCCCAAGATCGGAAAAAAGTCGTAAAAGTAAATAGATAAAATGGAAAAAGTTACACCGAACGAAAAGCAGATTTAAAATCGTTGAAGCACGCACACCCGTTACAGTGTGTTAATGCGAAGAAATTAAACAGAAACGTAAAATATAGAAAATAATAACTTAGCCGATCAAGGACCCGCCCGTTGCGACGGGCCTATCAAATTCGAAAAAATAGAGCAAAAAACGTTGAACCTCACATGCACGCCACGACGTGTTAACTCACAAAATTTAGAACGAAACGTAAAACAAAAAAACTTGCGAAACATAAAAAGTATGAGGGACCAAAGTTGTATATAATAAAGTGTTGTGTTAAATTATAAAAGATGAAAAACTTTGTGTTAAAAGTAAAAAAATCAAAAAGGGTTAAAATACAAAATAGGAAAATGATTGGGTTAAAAATGAAAAATCAAATTTTTTTTTGAAACACACCCTAAGCTAGGAGTACACCTCCTAATGCACAAAATAGTTGCTAATTTATATTGTATAAATAGAAAACCAAAAATACTTTCAAACATTTTAAATTGATCAAATCTAGTCTTGATTGAAGAAATAGCTTGATCTACTATATATAAAAAGTAATCGGTTTTAAATAATTCAATAGGGGTTTTAGTAGTTTCATTAGCAACATTTTCATCAAATCGTCTATTTCTATGGATGATACGTTTTTCATGAAACATAGGTTCTACATCCATCTCTAAAGCGATTTCTTTTGCATCAATAATAGCATTTTCGAATCCATTTTCTCTATAATTCTCAAAATAACACAAAAGGCTATCTAATTTTTTTTATAGCACTATCAATACACATATCTTTTTCCTGTAAGCTCTTGCTAACACGATTAATAGCACACAAAATTTCATACCAAATAACTATTCCTAATAAAAATTCAAACTTATTGAATTCAAAATATGCCAAGGATTTAGCCTCACTTAGAACTTTTGCATCATCATCACTATATAATTTCATTAGTGCCTTTTTTATTTGTGGTGCTTGATATCTAATTGCCTTAACGCTTTCTACCCTACTTTCCCAACGTGTTTGTGATAAAGGTTTTAGAGTTAATTTTGGTAAACAATCTTGTAGTATTTTCCACCTTTTGGTTGATGAAGCAAAAATTGTATAAGTACGTTGTATAATTCCAAAAAACTCACGAGCTTTTGTACACGAATTAGCCATATCACAAAGAACTAAATTTAAACTATGACAACCACATGGTGTATAAAAGGCTCAAGGATTAATATCTAACAATCTTTTTTGAACACCTTGATGCTTTCCTTTCATATTTGAACCATTGTCATAGTCTTGTCCTCTAATATTATTTATGTCAAGTCCTATATTACTAATTTCTTCAACCATAGCATCAAATAGACCTTTACCGGTTGTATCATCTACTATTATAAATTCAAAAAAAAATTCTTTAACTTCAATCGGTGTTGATGAGGTACCTAAGCATCTTAAAATAATTGACATTTGTTCTTTATGACTAGTATCGGGTGTGCAATCAAGTATAACTGAAAAGTATTTAGCTTCCTTAACTTTGTTAACAATTTTATTTTTAACTTCACATGCTAATAAACTAATTAGTTCGTTTTGCATATTATGACCAAGATAATGATTATGGATTTCTTTGTTCTTTATTCGTCTAACATGTTCTTTCATTACGAGATCAAATTCTGCAATCATTTGAACAATAGCTAAAAAATTACCATTGTTTTTTTCATAAAGTTTTTCGTTATCTCCACAAAATGGTATATTGTTTATGCTAAAAGTTTTTACAACGCCAATAATTCTTTTAAGTACATCTTTCCAATGTTCCTTATCTTTATTTATAAGATTTTGAGTTTCTTTATCAATTGTATTATTTTTCGCTAATCTTGATTCTAACTCAAACCATTTGCTCATATTCATAATATGTTCTTTACTTGATTCATGTTTTTTTAGTTTATCATTCATATTTCTCCAATCCTTACTACCTCCTTTTGCTAATTTACTTTTACAAGAATTCACATCAAATAATTTGCAACAAACACAAAATACCCTATCTAACTTTATTGAGTAAAGCAACCATTTTCTTTCGTATTTTTCCGCATTTGCCATTTTTTGCATATAAAAAGAAGAGCTAAAGTTTCTAGAATATTCATCTTTTGGAAAATCATAATCATAAATCTTTACCGGTCCCTTTTCTACAAGCAAATCTCTTAAATTAGCATTAATGACATTCCATTCAGTTGGATCATCTAAATTTATAGGTTCGTCTACATTCAAAGGTTCATCGCTATTATTTTCATTAGCATTCAAAGGTTCATCACTATTATGCTCATCCACATTTAACGGTTCATCGCTATTATGTTCATCCACATTTACCGGTTCATCGCTATTATGTTCATCAACATTTAAAGGATTATCGCTACTAAGGTCATCCACTTTTAACGGTTCATCACTATTGTTATCTTTCACGGTTGTTACATATTTTAATAAAGATCCTTTTAATGATTCCATTTGAGCTTCTAATTTTTGTTTCTTTATTCTCTTAGAATGACCCGATTCATGCTTTCTATATCTATTAGACATTATGGATTTAAAAACCTAACAATTATCAACAACTAACACAAAATCTAATCTAAGAATTCAATTATCAAATAAATCAACAGTAATCTCAAATTAGGATTTAGGTAAAGTAGTGTCCGAGTACCTTAGAAGTTAGAACTGCAAGTCAGAAATCAGAATCAAGCTTTAGCTTTGCTGCTTTAGAATCTGCGACCACTAAAACAGCCATCCGCCAACAACCGTTCAGTAATTTTAGATTTCGAAATCCGATTGTCAGTTTGCCAGAACTCAAAATCAAGAACAAATTTGCAAAATGAATTCACTGTAGAAGAATAATTCAATGATTATTGCATATATATATATAGAGGGAAAACTGAAGAAAAAGATGTTAACAAAAGGACCGTTAGAACTTAGAAGATGGATACCTAAAATCGGCGCTTCAATTTCTCACATCTCCATTTGCGACGCCGACACCTAAACCTAGCATCCATGATTGTTTCCATTGCCAGTCGCTTCAGCCTTCACGCTGATTGTTTCCTTTGCCGAATGCCGATTAGTTGCCCTAGAAATCTGACATCAGTTCTGTCGTTCCCCAGAATCACGCATTCAGTCATTCACGCTTTGTTTCCTTCTATCCTTCAACCGTCCCATTTATTAGCGGCCCAGTGAATGTTTTAAGCCCACTCTTGTTTATTGTTTATAGGTGTAAGCCCAAAACGCAACATACAGGCTATAATTTTTTTTTTTTGCTGGAGGCCCTATAAAATATGTGGCCTAAAGCCCTAGCTTTAGTTAGCTGGCCCATGGGCCGGCCCTAGTCCAAATGTGAAAAAAAAAATCCGTCGAGTACTCTGTTTAAGGGAAATTTTGGCCGGCGGGGGGTTAACAGACCCCACTGACCCCTTAGATCCGCCGATGTAAACAAACTAGTTTTTGCCCCACCCGCGTTGCGGGGCAATAAGCTGAATATTTCTCTCTCACAACATGTATGTCTGTACAGAGGGCAAAATCGTAATTATATTTTGCACTGGATGCGAAATCATAATTTTAAACTGAGAGCAAAATCATAATTTTAAGCTAGGAGGGAAAACATAATTTTATTTTGAACTGTGGGCAAAAACGTAATTTTAAGCTAAGGGCATAATCATAATTTTGAGCTAGAGAAAAAAACAACATTTTATTTTTAACTGGGGGCAAAAACGCAATTTTAAACGGAGGGCGAAACCGTAATTTTAAACTGGGAACAAAATTAAAAATGAGTTTTTGAACCGAGGGCAAAAGCGTAATTTTGAGCTAGGGCAAAATTATAATTTTATTTTGAGCTGTGGGAAAAAATGTAATTTTAAACGAAGGACGAAAGCGTAATTTTAAACTGGGAATAAAATTAAATAAAAATGAGTTGGTCCAATAAGGAAGTGACAGGCAGCTAATAATTTTGAGATAGGGGGGAAAACATAATTTTATTTTGAACTGTGGGCAAAAACGTAATTTTGAGCTGGGGGCAGAAGCGTACTTTTGAGCTAGAGGAAAAAACAACATTTTATTTTTAGCCGGAGGCAAAAACGTAATTTTAAACAGAAGGCGAAACCGTAATTTTAAACTGGGAACAAAATTATAAATGAGTTTTTGAACCGAAGGCAAAAGCGTAATTTTGAGCTAGGGGCAAAATTATAATTTTATTTTGAGCTGGGGCAAAAAACGTAATTTTAAACGAATGACGAAAGCGTTATTTTAAACTGGGAATAAAATTAAATAAAAAATGGGTTGGTCCAATAGGGAAGTGACTATTCCCTGAACTTGTAAATGTATATGTAGGTAATGGCAAATATCATTTATATTGTATAAAAATATGTTTAAAACAATAATCTATCATTAATGTCGTTTTCATATATATAGAAAACTAGTAAGATTACATGCGCTACGCTGCGGGGTTTTGATCGATATCTATTCTGATTCAGTATAGCAACCGAAACAAATGTGCTCAAAAGAATATTTACACATATTTACATATATTGAAAACCATAAAACTAAATTTAAATTAGACAACAGTATGGGTTGATTTTAAATTTCTTGTAAATGGAAATTTAAATGCTATATTAAATATAACTTTAAAGAAAATTTACGTTTAAATGTAAATCAACCTGAATTTATATGACATGTGCATAAAAATAACTACATGAGAAAATATTGTATTTTAAGTTAAAGAATGCTACGACGCGTTGCGGCGGTGTCGAAACGTGAAGTGACTTGAATTTATACCTTTTAATGAAAATTTACTATATTTAACCCGAGTTGTTGCTGAACAAAATTCACGTCAAAACGTAAAGCAATTGAAAACGTACATAAAAATAAGCAAGAAAATGTATTATATTTGACCCGACTCATTTTCGAAAAAAAAAATTACGTCAAAACGTAGACCAACTGAAACGTACATAACTATAAGCATAAAAACATATTATATTTGACCCAACTCATTTCTAGGAAAAAATACGTAGAAACGTAAAGTAACTTGAATTTATGCCGACACGTAGATAAATATAAACACGTAAAACTCGATTACAAAATTTTTAGAAAGTTAAGGGATTGTAAGTGTCAATGCTAAAAGTTGAGGGGTAAAAGTATAAAAAACACAAAAAATCATTCATCATCATACTCAGTAAATACCCCAATAGCGAAGCTAAAGTGGGGTCTGAGGAGGGAAAGATGTATACAGCCTTACCTCTACCCCTTAGGAATTGAGAGGCTGCTTTCGGTGAGATCCCCGGCTCGATAGTAGTTTTGCATCAAACCTTGGACATAAAGCACATAACACTCATCAAAGGCTGATTAGTGCATGTACCCCTTTTGTCTTTCGACTATCAACACTACTACATGAGGGATGATTAACCGTCACCCATTTTTTAACATTATGTTTACGAAATTAGTAAAACAACGTTAAAACTAATGCATTTTCACTTTTGCCCCCGATGACCCATACATATATATACACATTATATGCACATACCGTAAGTGAGGCGTATTATAGTTCAAGACAAAAAAAATATCAAAAAGTGGAACACTATTCATAAAATTTGCTAATTGTATTATAGTTAATAACTAGTAAACGATTCATAGTAATTATATTGTAAAACACATGTTATTTAGACTACTCATAGCCTAACTGAATTTATGATATTACTATTAGTATTAAGAGTAAATTACAAGTTTTGTCCTTTACCTTTAAATTTGACGAGTTTTGTCCTTAACGTTTCAAAATCTTGCACGTTATGTGTCACACCCTGGCTTTGCGGAAGCGTGGTTAATTTTGGTGTGACTTCTTAATACCATAGCTTAACCATAACAAAGCTATATGAAATAAAATCATGCAAGATCATCCATTTGATTAAGTTTTAAAACCAGAGTAACATAACATTGTCTTAGGGACTTACAACCTTATAACATAAAACATTGTCTTTACGAACATAACCATCAACATGAAATAAACGCAGTTTAAGATTTGTGACTTGTCCAGGAAAGAGTCACATTTCCTAAACTGGGATGACCTTGGAACCCTTATGCAGCGGGAAAACATAACATACCGCGCCAGATCTTTAGTTTCCTGAAATACATGTAAGTTGAAAAATCAACAATAATGTTGAGCGAGTTCATGTGTAAGTGAGTAAACCTTTGTGAGTATAAAAATAGTCTTGGTATGTAGCAAATAAGGGAATTGAGATCACCAATGGTTTGCAAGGCCACTGATATATGTGAAGTGCAAATAGGGAGACTCAAACCTAGCAGATTTCGCCACGGCATTAGTATGTGGACAAAGTCACCCCAAGGTCCGTTTCTAGTTTGGCCTGGGGCTGGGCTCGCTACACCCAGATAGATCTACCGCTCCTGTCCCTCGGTCCCGACATGAGGACTAATGGCCTCATATTGCTCCTACCCACTCACATGATCTAAGTAGTAAACCTCCTTACGCTAACCATACCGTGTATAAAGTACTTGTAATCAAAGTAACATGTATTTCACCCCCGCAGTTAAGAAAACTGAAAACAGTTAGAGAAAAGGGGGACATGAACTCACCGTGAAGCGTCTCTACCAAGTATCTCCTGCTCACGCAGCTGTGTGACGACCTACACGTACTAATTCTATTAGACGGACGGCCGTGCCTTAGCTTCATGGTTTATGCTTTTGGGAAATAGTTAGACAACTATTTCGTGTTTACATTTTGTAAATACTTGGTAATTATTTTCCTTCCCAAGGATGGGGGATTCAATACATGTGCGTTCATAAATATTTCCGTAAGTGTGTAAGTTACGTTTAACAATCGAGTGGTAATATAATCACCGGTGTAACTTATATATTTATGGTGAAAGCGTTCGTATTATTTTGGGATCGTTAACGTTCGTAAATATTATTTTTACTCTAAAATAATATCTATGTATTTTCACAAAATAATCATAAACAGTGTGTGAAAATATATATTTATCACGTTAAATTTTGTGAAAATCCCACCTCCGAATATTTAGTAAATAAAGTCATGGCGAAATTTATATTTCGAAAACATGTCAAAAATAATTCTAACACTTGTAGTGTAAATAGTTCTAAGTGTTAGGTTTTTAGAAAAATTTCGCCAGAGTTTCCTCTGTAACTGAAAGAGCCGAAAGAGGGTTTTTTTTATGGATTTGAATTGATGTTACTTTATAAAATTTTATGTTTTGAATTTTGTTTTTGATTGAAGATGTTTGGAATGACTTCAACGACTGTTTTGGAAGTTATTTTACATTTTGGATGTTCTTAAAATTAAACATTTAGATGACATTGTGTTAATTTTTGTGAGACTTTTTATGTTTGTATTTTTGTTAATAAAACTGAGCAAAAGCGAACCGAACCGAGCGGCTCGGTTCTAAACCGAACCGAGCACGAGCATAACATTTCCGCTCGATTACCTAAATCCGAACCGAACCGAGCGGCTCGGTTTCAAACCGAACCGAGCACGAGCATACCTCCGTTCGGTTCGGTTCGGCTCATGAACACCCCTATTCCAATCCGTGACCTCAACAGGTTCTTCAACGAAGTGGAGCGTGTCGTCAACATGAATCTCGTCGGTGGGAATGGCAACGGTGACTTGAGTTGGACTTTTCTTTAGATTGGATACATGAAAGGTGTCGTGAACACCATTCAGTTCAGCAGGTAGGTCCAACTTGTATGCTACTAGTCCTATTCTTTCCAGAATTCTGAAAGGACCAATGTAGCGCGGATTTCACTTCCCACGCTTCCCGAAGCGTGCCACACCCTTCCAGGGTGAGACTTTCAATAACACCATTTCTCCAACTTGGAAATCCACATGTTTCCGGTTTGGGTCCGCATAGGCCTTCTGTCTGTGGCGAGCTGCTTCGATGCGTTTAAGAATCTGCGCGATCTTGTCTGTCGTCTCTTGGACGATTTCGGGACCAGCAAGCTGCCTATCACCTGCATCAGCCCAACATAAGGGTGATCGACACTTGCGTCCGTAAAGGGCTTCAAATGGCGCGACACCAATACTGGTGTGGTAGCTGTTGTTGTATGAAAATTCGACCAAAGGCAAATGTTTGTCCCAGCTACCGCCCAAATCCATAACACACGCTCTCAGCATGTCTTCCAAAGTTTGTATCGTTCGCTCGCTCTGACCGTCAGTTTGCGGATGAAACGCAGTGCTCAGATTCAATTGTGAGCCAAAGGCTTCTTGGAAGGATTGCCATATCCTTGACACAAACCTTCCGTCTCTATCAGAGATGATTGAGAGAGGTACTCCATGGCGCGCGACGATCTCTCTCATGTAAATTTCAGCCAATTTGCTAGTGTTATCCTTCTCTCTGATAGGTAAGAAGTGTGCTGACTTTGTTAATCGATCCACTATTACCCAAATAGTGTCATGGCCTCTCGGCGTTCTTGGCAATTTTGTAATAAAATCCATTGAGATTTGTTCCTATTTCCACTTGGGAATCTCAGGTTGTTGCAGAAGTCCTGAAGGCTTCTGGTATTCCGCTTTAACCTTAGCGCACGTTAAACATTTGCTCACGTAAACAGCAACATCGCCTTTCATCCTAGGCCACCAATAATAATCTTTGAGATCCTGGTACATCTTATCCGCTCCAGGATGGATAGAGTACCGTGATTTGTGAGCTTCATCAAAAATAACTTTCCTTAAACCACCAAACAGAGGAACCCAAATCCTTTTCTCGAAGCATAACGTTCCTTCCTCGTTTGGTACCAGTAGCTTCTCCATCCCACGGAGATATTCTTCTTCAAGGTTTCCTTCCTTGAGAGCTTCTTTCTGCGTGGCACGAATGCGCAAGGAAAGATCGGGTCGGATAATCATTTCTAAAGCTCTAACCCTTATGGGTTTGATCCTCTCCTTCCGACTTAGGGCATCGGCGACTACATTCGCCTTCCCTGGATGATACTTTATCTCGCAGTCGTAATCGTTCAGCAACTCAACCCATCGTCTTTGCCTCATATTCAACTCCTTCTGGTTGAATATATGCTGTAGGCTCTTGTGATCTGTAAAGATTGTACACTTCGTACCATAAAGGTAGTGTCTCCAGATCTTTAATGCAAAAACCACTGCGCCAAGTTCCAAATCATGTGTGGTATAGTTCTTTTCGTGCACTTTCAGTTGACGCGATGCGTAAGCAATAACCTTTTGGCGTTGCATCAACACACAACCTAATCCTTGACGCGATGCGTCGCAGTATACCACAAAATCATCTGTACCTTCCGGTAGTGCTAAGATTGGCGCATTGCAGAGCTTATCCTTCAGTATCTGGAATGCTTCTCCCTGTTTGATTCCCCAATCAAACTTCTTATCTTTCTGGGTGAGGAGCGTCAAAGGTTGAGCGATTTTTGAGAAATCCTCAATGAACCTTCGATAGTAGCCAGCCAAACCTAAGAACTGTCGAATCTCGGTTGGCGTCTTTGGCGTTTCCCAATCCTTGATCGCCTCGATCTTGGTTGGATCCACGTGGATTCCATCTCCATTTACCACGTGCCCAAGGAATTGGACTTCACGTAGCCAAAACTCGCACTTGGAGAATTTGGCATACAGCTGTTCCTTCTTTAGCAGCTCCAAAATAGCTCTTAGATGCTGTTCGTGCTCGGTCTTTGTGCTTGAATAGATCAAGATGTCGTCGATAAACACAATCACGAACTTGTCCAAGTACGGCTTGCAAACTCTATTCATCAAATCCATAAAGACTGCAGGTGCGTTTGTCAAACCAAACGGCATAACAAGGAACTCGTAGTGTCCATAACGAGTTCTGAAGGCTGTCTTTGGGATACTTTCCTCTTGTATCCTTAACTGATGGTATCCAGATCGAAGATCGATCTTTGAATAAAAGCTTGAGCCTTGCAGTTGATCAAACAGATCATCGATTCTTGGCAGAGGGTACCTATTCTTGATCGTCAGCTTGTTCAGCTCCCGGTAGTCGATGCACATTCGAAAACTACCGTCCTTCTTTTTGACAAACAGGACCGGAGCTCCCCAAGGCGAGAAGCTTGGTCGGATAAAACCCTTGTCTAACAACTCTTGAAGCTGTGTCGACAGTTCCTGCATCTCAGACGGAGCAAGTCTATAAGGTGCCTTAGCCACAGGCGCGGCGCCTGGAACTAAGTCAATGCGGAACTCTACTTGTCTCTGAGGTGGCAGTCCAGGTAAGTCCTCTGGAAAGACTTCTGGGTATTCCCTCACGACAGGGATGTCTTCGATTTTTGGCTCAGCAGCCTTCTTATCCACAATGTGTGCCAGGAAGGCAACACATCCTTTCTGCAAACACTTTCGCGCTTTCAGGCAGCTGATAATTCTTAACGGCGTATCACGCTTCTCTCCGTGAACCACAATTGTCTCGCCATCTTCGGTTGGGATACGAACAATCTTTTCGTGACAAACTATCTCTGCCTTGTTGCCTGATAACCAATCCATTCCTACCACCACGTCGAAGCTTCCCAACTGGACTGGTAGTAGATCTAAAGCAAACTCACGCTCTCCTAATTCGATCACACAACCTCTGATAACTTCATTGGCTTCAACTAACTTCCCATTGGCCAATTCGATTGAGTACGGAATATCTAACTTATTAGCGGCTAACCCAAGCATATTCTTAAATTCTAACGACACGAAGCTATAATCGGCACCAGTATCAAACAAAATGGATGCATAGCGTTGATTTACAGGGAACGTACCAGTAACGACATTGGGGTCCTGGCGCGCTTCCCTTGCTTCGATTTGGAACACTCTTCCACGGGCTTGGTTTAACTCTGGGCAGTTCTTCTTAAAATGCCCGATATCACCGCAGTTATAGCATCCAAGTCTTTGCCCGTTTCCACCTCCATTTCCAGCTTGGTTGTTGTTTTGGTTTGCATTGCCAGCTTGGTTCGCAAAGTTGCCTCGATTCCCGTTTCCTCCATAGTTTCCTTGTGAGCGATTACCACCACGATTATTATTCCTATTCCCAAATCCTCCCTGGCCTCCCCGGCCAGCACTAGCCCAACAAGAATCCTTCAAGTGGCCCGTCTTTCCACATGCTTCGCATACTTTCACACTACAATGGCCAGTATGATGGCGTTGACAGGTATTACACTTGGGTTGGGTGCCCTGATATCCTTTTCCTTTCTTTCCACTACCAGCTGTAACCTGAGCTGGCGTGCCTGATCCTCCTTTCTTAACCGCCACACTGGCGCCCTGCTTGAAGTTTGAGAACTTCCGTTTGCTACCTCCTGATGACTCGACGTGAGTCTCTTTCTTCTTATGCTCAGCATCATCAAACTTGTTCAGGCGAATGGCCTCCTCTGTGAGAGCCACGCTCAAATCGATCGCTTCAGTAATGGTCGCAGGCTTGGATGAGGTTACCATGCTTATGATTTGAGGAGCTAGTCCCCAAATGAAGCGTTCAATTCTCTTGAACTCAGGAGTGACCATGTAAGGTACCACATGCGATAAGTCATGGAACCTTTGAACGTATTCCGCGATCTTTGGACCGTCCATTTTCAAGTGCCAGAACTCGGTTTCCAATCTCTGGATTTCTGCGCGGGAACAGTACTTTTTGCGCATAAGTTCCTTCAGTTCGGTCCAGGTCAGCGCGTAGGCAGCAGCTTCGCCTAGTGTCTGAACTTGTAGATTCCACCAGGATAGGGCTCCATCTAGAAACAGCCCTGAGATATAGGTGACTTGCTGATCCAGCGCGCACTTGCTCATGCGAAGAACAGATTCGGTTTTCTCAGCCCAACGAACAAAGGCGACAGCACCTCCTGTGCCATCAAAGTTTACGGGCTTGCAGTCTAAGAACTGCTTGTAGGTGCATCCTGCACATACGTTATAACATACGTTTGGCATTAGCATCATTGCTAAAGATATCCAATTAGGTCATGGTATGTCTAAATTACTTAGTATTACCATGAGGTGGATTATTGTTGCCAGTGTTGCCAGAGTTGCTTCCACTAGTCCCTCCTTGAGAGGCGGCGTATTGTGCAATGGCAGCAGCGATAATTTGCTGGAGTTCTGCCTCATTAGTAGGCATGTGTGTCTCGCGTCTCGGCGGCATCTTCTAAAAGATGGTTTACGTTGGTCAGGCCATAGTAAAACGTACGTATATAGTAATAGTAATAGCACATAACATCTCATGTTATCAACACATCACAAATACCAATCACACAACATCCCATATCATAAAAATATAAATAAGCAATCAAGCGAATCAAATATGGTGAGAATACTGCGATTGCCATATATCGAGACCACATAGTAAGTGTATCAGTACATCCCTGTGTCATACAATCATCAATCAACTAGGGGCTACATCACCCCTGTCCAAAAACTATATCATGTCAGTGTCAAATACGTCAAATACATGTCAACAAAAGTCAGGATCATAGAGTAGTCTCCAAAAATGCTGTGCAGTCCAACAATCGCCGTCTTCTCACCCTCGTCTACCCAAACAGCACTGATGAGCTCTATACAGATGGTGGTGGAGGAGGGGGAAAGTGGGTGTAAAACAAACGACGTAACTGGAGCCAGTCCTCCTCCATGGCTCGCTGGGTACGAATGATAGAAGCAACCTGCTGCTCTAGTGTAAAGAGACGGGCAGCATAATCTGGAGGTAAGGGTCGAAATGGCTGTAGAGGAGAGTGTGTCTGACCATGGCACTGGCATGGTGGCTGCTGAGCTCTCTCAAGCTTCTGGATGCGCTGCGTGTGTGACTCGTGCTGGGCGACAAAAGACATCAAAACGTCCTCGATAGTATACCCCATGTGGAAAGAATGGTAGGGGTCAGTAGGTGGCATAGCAGAGTGTTGGACCGTTGTATGACCCTAAAATGTCAGTCAAGGCAGTTCATCTTAGTTTACAGAGGCGGAATCAAAGTAAACTAAGTCATAACAGCTCTAATCCTTTTAATCTTTCTTTTCTGATTGATTTGAGTGCTTGTACAAGGTTTTCTGATACAAATCCGTCAGCACTTCGTCACACGTACAATGACCACTGTTACAACTCTAATGACCAACACACCTATTTATAGATCACATGATTTCGCTTGAGGATGTCTGAAGCGAAATCATCACCTCTTGATTTCGCTTCAAGCATTCACATAACCTTTCAAGCGAAATCTTGTGTTTAATACATAAAAACTCTAACTTAAACCCTAATGTGTGATCATACAAACAATCCTAGACACAAGACTTGATAATGATGTAATCAACAGACATTCAGTGCACCAACAGACTCCCCCTTGGATGTTGATGAAGTCTTTGGCTTCAAGTCTTTGTCTTTCACAATCTTCAAACATTGTAAAAACTCTCATCAATCTTTATCTTCAAGCTTTAAACTTTAAACTTCAATCTTCCCTTTGACTTTTGATCCAGACTCCCCCTTTCACAGACTCCCCCTCTCAATATGCTAGGATCTGAGATATCTGGTTCAAGCTTTGTCAATAAGCTTCCGTAGGAAATAATGAAGATTAAACCTGTTTCTCAACAAACAAACATAACCATTCTATCTTCTTCAACAATAAAATACAAACTCAATCAGCTTTAACAATCCACTCAAGTATTCAGGTTCAAGTTAATGACCCTGATTACTCAATTAATCTACCAAGTCCAAATTAATGACCTTGGTTGATCTTTTGACGAATCAAACTGATTTTAAAACAACATTTTCAAACTTTTTCTGAAAATAACAAGTATCAAGTTAATGAACTTGTTTTTGTCATTTCAAAACAAATCAAAACTTCTTCAAAGTAAGCTCTCCTCATTCTTCAGCTCAGAATCTCCTGCATCTGCTTCAAATATCTGAGAATCCAACAATCAACTTTCCACTTTGGTTTGTCTAAAATAAAGCAGAAATAAAATCTTTTTGGATTTTATCAAAGTATTCTAAACTAAGAAATGAAATACAGAAAACTTAAATTGCAGAAATTAAACAAAGTAAACTAATTACAAACATATTTTTGGTGAGCGTGTCAGGGAATCATATCAGCTTTTTCAGACAAATCACAAGTACCGTTAAGCTATATTTCATACTCAGACTTAAACAATTTACCTCGATTGTCGATATACTGATCCATCTTAAATTCTCTCACAAATTTCAACTTACTCAGGATACGATTTAGATGAATTAAGAACTTAGATCATTCATGTGTCCCACCTCTTGAATATACTCCCGTATCCAGAATCCTAATAATCAGTCTTACAGGTGAGAATACTACAATGATGTCTGTATATAATTTAGGTATGCGAGGGCCGAGGGATCTCAGATCGATACTTCCGTATACGCAGAGAGATATCAGCTTCGACTTTTCAGTGTGTCCCCTTTAGAGGATCTTTTTGCTTACAACAGCAGCATATATCAATTTTATTGTTTCAGCATGCTGAGGGTGAAATGCTGTGTTTCAAGCATTTAAGCAAGTATTAGCCAGGGACTAGGTCAGAACTACCGTTCAGCAGAAGTCCCGGAATAATACCCCAGACATCATAGAGTATAAAGACCTAGTATATCAAATTAAGAGACCTTTCAAACGAGATTTCAGGGGTTACCTATATATCCAAGTAGTGTTCCCCACGAATTCACAAGTTTGAATTTAGGTTTATATCCCGAATAAATCTACTAAATGTGTGAAAACCTATCGACACATCATCAGTAAGATTGTTTAACTCTTTTAAACTATCCAAATCTTTAGCATACCGTGATCGTCTAGCCAATGTACTATCATTTTCCCATATACACAATCTCTTTTTTAGATTTTATCATGTTTTTGTATTTTTGCATTTTTTACTGTTTTTGTATTTTCTGAAAATAAACTATGTACAAAACATCTACTCCCCCTAAATACCAAAACAAGTAAAAATTCGACAAACCATTGCAGATTGTTTCTCGTCTTCATCCGCAACAGTACCCTCATCAACGCCAATAATGCCATCCGACACCAACAGAAGCTTCATACCATTCAGTTTTAACAAATATTTAAACCGATTTTTATCAAAAGCTTTGGTATGTAAATCAGCTTTCTGTTCGTCTGTGTGGATTTTCTCAATTCGTATCAACTTTTTCTCAAAGCAATCACGAATAAAGTGATGACGAATTTCTATGTGTTTCGTTTTAGCGTGATGTACTGGATTTTTAGTTATATTTATTGCAGCCTCATTATCAACAAAAAGAGGTGTGTTAAGAAACTGCAAACCGTAGTCGCGCATCTGTTGCTGTATCCACAAGATCTGAGAGCAGCAACTGCTAGCAGAAACATACTCCGCTTCACATGTAGATAACGCTACAGACGTTTGTTTCTTACACTGCCAGGTAACCAATCTAGGACCAAAGAACTGGCATCCTGCAGTTGTTGATTTTGAATTGACTTTGCAGCATCCGAAATCTGAATCGGAATACCCTTCGAGCGTAAAATCACCTTTTCTAGGATACCACAACCCCAATGAAGGAGTTCCTTTCAGGTAGCGCAATATCCTCTTCACAATAATCATGTGCGATGCTCTCGGGTTAGACTGAAATCTTGCTGCGAGGCACGTTGGGTACATAATATCAGGACGTGAAGCAGTTAGGTACATTAAAGAACCTATCATGGATCGATAAAAAGTTTCATCAGCCCTGTCTCCGGTGAGATCTGGGTGAATCCCATGATTTGTTGCAAGTGGGGTAACAGCTGGAGTAGAACTTGACATCCCAAATTTCTCTAGAATATCATGAACGTACTTTGACTGATGAATGAAAATTCCTTCAGGAAGTTGTTCAACTTGTAATCCCAGAAAGAATTTCATCTCCCCCATTGATGACATTTCAAACTTCTGCTTCATCACTGATTCAAAATCTTTGCATAGATTTTCATTCGTCGACCCAAATATTATATCGTCCACATAAATCTGTACTATCAGCAAATGACCATCAACGACTTTCGTGAAGAGAGTGGCATCCACCGTTCCACGAATGAACTTGTTAGCGAGTAGGTGTTGAGACAAAGTCTCGTACCAGGCTCTCGGTGCCTGATGTAGACCATACAACGCTTTGTCCAATAAGTAGACCTTGTTTTTGTGGATTGGATCAGTAAAGCCCGGCGGCTGACCGACATAAACCTCCTCTTTAACCTTCCCGTAAAGAAACGCCGATTTAACATCCAACTGATATACTTTGAAATTCTTCCAAGACGCAAATGCTAGGAAAATTCTGATAGCCTCTAGTCGTGCTACAGGAGCATAGACTTCGGTAAAATCAATTCCCTCCTGTTGACTAAAGCCCTGAACAACGAGTCGAGCTTTGTTCCTTACGACAACTCCTCTATCGTCCCTTTTACACTTAAACACCCACTTAGTGTTAATTTTCCTTTGACCATCCGGCAAATCAACTAACTTCCACACTCCCAATTTCTCGAATTGACTAAGTTCCTCCTGCATAGCATTGACCCAAGAGTCTTCAGTAAGCGCCTCTTTGTAAGTTCTTGGCTCAACCTGGGAGATAAAACAACTCAAAGAAAATTCAGTTTGCAAAGGAGCAACTTTTGTATAAAAACAAGTAAGCCCTTTATCAATCTGATTTCGAGTGCGAACTCCAGCCTGTAATTCTCCTATGATCAATTCCTCTGGATGATATGAAAAAGTTCGCGGCATCACTTCACTTTGAACATCTACATTTCCCTCCAGATTAGTAACATTCTGCTCTGCATCTTGTTCACCAACTTGGTTTGTTTGACTTGAAATCTGAATATGCTCCCCCTCAGAATCTGAATCACCATGATCAAATACTGGCATGTTTTCAGCTTCTAGATCATCATTCTGAACCGACTGATTATCTTGAGCAACTTCATTCTGTTGGACATCATCATGTTCACCAGCATTACTTGGACCTGCTTCATCATCATTTGAAGTTTCCCTTGGTCTTCTCGAATACTCAGCTGGGAACCTTAACTGCGACTCATATTCACGCAAAATATCCAACTCATCAAAGAAATCTTCTTCATCCTCTGATTCTTCTCTCATGTCAAACGAATCCCAAAGTTTGTCATAATGATAACGCCATGAATCACCAGGATTCTGTGGCGGCATTGTATAACCTTGACATTCAACATTTGCAGCTTCAATAATCCGTTTCTCACTTGGAACGAAGACACGTAGCAATGGATTTGAATAACCAACAAATATACCCTCAATGCACTTCGGACCAAACTTTCCAAAAGGCTCTATAACCGTACAAGGTGACCCAAACGGTTCTAGATACTTCAAATTCGGTTTGCGATTATTGATTAGCTCAAAGCATGTTTTGTTAAACTTCTTGACAGTAAGAACCCTGTTGAGCGTATAGCATGCGGCAGACACAGCTTCAGCCCAAAAATTAATCGGTAACTTTGAATCTGCGAGCATAGTTCTAGCCGTCTCGATTAGTGTCCGGTTTTTGCGTTCTGCGACTCCATTCTGCTGCGGAGTGTACGGAGCACTAAACTCATGCAAAATACCTCTTTCATCACAAAATTCTTCCATCTTACTGTTCTTGAATTCAGTACCATTATCACTACGAATTTTCTTGATACGCCTTTGGTACAAATTCTCAATCTTCCTGAACAGCCCCATCAAACTGTCAAATGTTTCATCTTTTGTCTTCAAGAAAGAAACCCATGAAAATCTGGAATAATCATCAGTAACGACCAAACAATAGTAATCTCCTGTAACACTTTTAACATTCACTGGACCAAACAAAACCATGTGAAGTCGTTCCAGAGGTCTCGAAACTGAATTGACTTGCTTTGTAGGGTGTGACTTTTTCTTCTGCTTGCCTTTGACACAGCTAATGCACTCCCCTTCCAGATGAAAACCTTTGATATTAACTCCCAATACCAAATCATTGTGCACCAAGTGATTCATCTTCCTTAAGTGAATATGCCCCATCTTTCGGTGCCACAATCTGGATTCTTTCTCAGTTGCTCTAGACACGAAACAATGTGCTTGACCAGTAGTTGTAGTTGCTACCGACATATCTAACACATATAAATCATTTACTCTAGGTGCCCTCATAATAATCCATTCTTCAGGAACAACAAAACCAGGTTTCAGAATCAAACATTCCTTATCAGTGAAGTGAGTAGTATACTGATTGTCACAAATCTGCGAGATACTAAGCAGATTGTTCTCCAGCTCAGTGATGTAGTTAACTCTCTCAAACGTCACTATCCCATTGGATAACGTTCCTTCACCAACAATTCTACCACCTTCATGACCAGCAAATCCCACATAACCACCATTAATGTTTCTCACATCATACAGCAATGCAGTTTTTCCTGTCATATGTCGAGATGCACCGCTATCCATAATCCATCTGGATATTAGTTGTGGAAGATCCTGCACAAAACAAACTACAATTTAAACCACTTCAAGAAAAATGCCGATTCATGCTTCGCGATCCAGGAAGCTCCGGCAATTCAAATTGCTTATTCAAACATGGTGTCCACCCAGGCCTCATCAGCCTTAGGTGTAGCTTTGACTCTCGCAATTTGAATTTTGAAATTTTTAGCCTTCAAAGGTGGAAAACTTGCATCATAATCAACCGAAATTGATTCTTCAGCCTTTTTCACTTCAGAAGTTGAAATTTTCATTTCAGTTTTTGGTTTCCAAATTTGTTCAGTTAATGCAACCCGTTTATAAAACTTGTCATTTTGAGTTACCACTTTCTTTACAGGTTCATTTTTTGCTTTTACATTGTTGATTTTAACGTTTTGCTTCTCAACCACTTTCTTCTCAACATACATAGGTGATTTACCCTTCACATCAACCTTCTTTTGTTGAACCTTCACAGCTTCAGTCTTAGACTTCACATATGTACACTTTCGTGCAATATGGCCAACTTGTTCACATCTAAAACAAGTACGAGTATCAACTACTCGACTCGTGCCTTCAGACTGAGCCTGTGAAGCTCTTTTCTCAAAGAACTCTTCATTCGATTTTGAAAAGATTTCATTTTTCTCATCAGAAAGTAACCGTGAACCATTCACAAACACCTTCTTTTCAGTAAACCTCTTGTTTTGAAAATTGTTCTTCCGATAACTATTACCACCCCGATAATCACCCGACCAATTGTTTCGATTGTTATTGTAAAAACGTGGTGAATAAACAGTTTTCTTGTTATAAACCCTGTCTTTCTTTCGACTCAGATTATTTACTTCTGACAATTCGACTTCAACGAGTTTGAAAACATTTGTCAATTTGTTCATGTTAACATTCTCAATTGGAAACTCTGAATCCGAATACAACTTATCAGATCCAGCCATCTTGTACATCACAAGACCCGGTTCATCACTTAAGTTGTTTTTGGACTTTTGTTTCAGAATGTATTTATCAAAGAAACACCCATCCTCCTCAGAAGTGTCACAATCCGGTTTAAGCACTTTGTCTACCACACTTTTCACCACATTACTTTGGACACCCTCTTCATTGGAAGATGTAAACGTGACATCAATGTTTTCAGGAAGTTTAACTTCACTTTCTTCCTCAATTTCCACCAAACTAGACTGCTTTTTCGTGTAGTTGTCTAAAATTGGAGGTGGAACTTTGTGAAAACCTATACCCGTTCCATCAGAAAACACATCCTCGCCATCTTTGTTTTTCCCTATAGGTTTAGGAACAATATGCTGCAAAACAAAGCTTGCCGATTTATAGCTGTTAAGCTTCAACTGGATTCGTTCATTCTCAATTTCAGCTTCTTGAACTTTAAGTTTCAATTTAGCAATTTGATCCAGTTGTTCATTAATTGATTCTTCTTTTAATCTCAAAACAGCTCTTAGATGTTCATTTTCTTTAAAAGTTTTTCCATTACGATCATCACTATCTTTGACAATGTTTTTCAATTTCTCAAACTTTTCGGAAATCTGACGGTTTTCAAGAATTAACTTTTCATTTTCAGATTTTAGTTTCTCATGTTCCTTTTTATCATTTTCAATTTTAGCCGTTAATTCTTTGTTCCGTTCAGTTGAAGCTCTTACACTTTTGTCACGATCAAGAATCTGATTTTCAACATTTCTAACCTTTGTTGTCAGATTCTGAATTTTCTCATTGTTAAGATACGTGACAGTGCTACAAAAATTGCATTGTTTGGTGCAATTTTTGCAGTCAGCATTTCCATCAATCTTTTTACCTGACTCCTTCTTGTTACCTGACGCATTTTTGTTACCTGACGCATTTTTACTGACCGACTCCTTTGACTCAGTAGCAGAATTAGAATCTACCTCAAGTGCTTTTGCAGCTAGCACTTTGTCAGCCATCACTCCCAGGTTCTCAGCTGTCAACTCTTGCGTAGTATCAATTATGCCTGTATCAATCTGCTTTTCTTTCTTCTCTTTCTCTTCTTTCTCCTTTCTCTCTTTCTCTTTCGCTTCTTCAATCATCTTTGATGTTGGTGTTCCCCACCACTTATGCTGCCAATATTCATCTTCTTCTTGATACTCCTTGATGATGGCTTCGATATCAATCGTTTTGTCATCAATTGCAATGTTGCCATATCTATCAAGATAGCACTCTCTATCTGGATCCCATCTGTTTGCTCTTCTAGCTTCCAGAAAGATACCAGAAAGTCTAATAATCTTTGTTTCAGCAGTCATCTTCCGGTATTTATATTTCTGTTCTTCAGTACGATCATCTTTCCATGGCTTAGGTTCATCATTGCTTGCCATGAATGCGTAACCAACCGCATCTTCCTCCGGTAGAACTTCCTTACTCCAATCATACCCCTCATCATCATAAATCACAGCAAGAGCCCTTGATTTGTCTCTGTTATCTTCAGACTGCTTCAATCTAGGCGGCTCAAATTTATTCTGATGATAGATTGCCTTTTTGTAATAATCATCTCGAAACGGATTCTCTGACTCATCAGCATACGCATTCCTGCATTCCCGTTTGAAATGACCCTTCTGCTTACATTTAAAACAAGTCACTTTTGATTTATCGAACCCCAGTTTTGTAGATGGACCACCGATCGTTTTTCTCCCTGTAATCTCCATGAAACGTTGTGCACGTCGAACTGCACTCGCCATTGCCCAACGAATATCGATCAGCTCCATTTCTTCAGGGTCTATCTGATCGTAGTCTTCTTTCGTCAGATTTGTATTCCCGATTTTTCCAGCTACCAATCCTTCGTAGGATTCCAAAACAGACGCTAGAAAGACCATTTGTTGCTTGGCCGACTCTGCATCAAAGTTCTGTGCGTTCTTCAGATCTATAGCGATATTGCAAGAAAACTTCGCATCAGAATGATTTGCAGAAGACGTAGATCCACTGTGATAACCACTATGACTTCCACTGCTTTGACCACTTTGACTTTCTTTGCCGACTGTAGAAACATTCTCAGCAGAAAATGCAGTTTTTGGAGAAGTAGCTTTCTGCATCATACTCTTTGGATAGTATAAATCCAGATTCTGCTGATAAAATGAATTATTGACTTTAAATGTTTTCTTCAGCTCTAGCTCATGACTTTCCAGTCTTTCAATCAACACATCTGGAGTCAACAATTCAGAAGGAATAGTATTTTTAAGCATGAGAGCATAATATCTCCACTCCATCTCGTCTGGCAATGAATCGAACAACTTGTCTACTTGCTCATCATCTGAATATCTGATATCATGTCTTGCTAATTCCAGCTTCAGATGACCGAACCTTTCAATCATTTTACACACCGATTCATTTTTCATACAACTAAACATATCAAATTCTTTCCTAAGAAGTTTCTTTTTGTTTTTTATAATCTCTTTGCTTCCAAGACACTTCTTTTCGAGTTTTTCCCATAAATCTTTTGAATTGGAGTATTCTATCAATGAAATGATGTCTTCACGCACCGATTGAAACAATAATGCCACACATTTTTGCTCAGCCACAAAATTGTCAATCTCTTCAGTTGATCTTAATGCTTCACCATTTTTCTTTCCTTGTTCAAAACCATTCTTCATACTCTTCCAGCTAGGAAAAGCAAATGCCATCAACCAGTCTTCGAATTTTGTTGCCCACCTACTATAATCTTCTATAGCCATCAGCTTAGGAGGTTTGTTAAACGTTCCAAATGCGCTTTCAGACTCCCAAGCTTCTTTCTTTCTTTCTTTCGATGGACTTTTGTTTGCATCACTTGAAGACGTTTCGTTGTTTCCTGAACTACCCGTGAATGCGTACATGTCACTGAAGGGATTCATGAAAATATCATCCATTTTGATCGTACCTGCAAAATCAATTAAACACTTAGAAAAATTTTTATGTTTTGAAAATTTATCAAGTTCAAGCGAAATCCTTGAAGTAAACAGCTTCAAGCGAAAACAGATGACACAAAAATTCAAGCAAAATCCTCTATTTCGCTTCAACAACACAATTTTCAAACCAAACAGTTTCAAGCGAACCCAACAATTTCGCTTCAGCAGATCATATCCTTCAAGCGAAAACAAGCAATACTATTTCGCTTCAGCTAAACAGTCCTTCAAGCGAAATCTAAGAGAACAGTTTCGCTTCAACTGTTCAAGCGAAATCCACAATTTCGCTTCAGGAATTCAGTTTCGCTTCAGGGTTTCAATCGATATAGTCCAAACAGTCTAATTTGAAGCGAAATCAACCTGCTATCTTCGAAATACTTTCAAGCGAAATCTGGTTCTAGGTCAATTTTAACACCTTTTAAGCTGAATTTTAATCCGAAACTTTGTAGGCTTTGTTAAAACACAATTTTACACGTTATACTCGAAAGTTAGACCATTTTGACCGTTGGAACTTGTTCAGATTTGAAAAATGTAAAAAGAAGTGAGTAGAAAGAAGATAATCCGCTGCTATGGTATGAACTCCTCGTCCTGAGCTCTGATACCACTTGTTGGACCGTTGTATGACCCTAAAATGTCAGTCAAGGCAGTTCATCTTAGTTTACAGAGGCGGAATCAAAGTAAACTAAGTCATAACAGCTCTAATCCTTTTAATCTTTCTTTTCTGATTGATTTGAGTGCTTGTACAAGGTTTTCTGATACAAATCCGTCAGCACTTCGTCACACGTACAATGACCACTGTTACAACTCTAATGACCAACACACCTATTTATAGATCACATGATTTCGCTTGAGGATGTCTGAAGCGAAATCATCACCTCTTGATTTCGCTTCAAGCATTCACATAACCTTTCAAGCGAAATCTTGTGTTTAATACATAAAAACTCTAACTTAAACCCTAATGTGTGATCATACAAACAATCCTAGACACAAGACTTGATAATGATGTAATCAACAGACATTCAGTGCACCAACACAGAGTCTGGTGCCCAAAGGAACGGCTCACTGGTGGGATCAAAAGGTGCCACATGAAATGGAGCAAAAGAGGGTGGAACAGATGACATCTGGGGCATGAAAGGGATAGACATCGGTACATGCCCAAAAGGGTGTGCCGAAGAACCTTCTCCAGCTCGTGCTGGAGGTGTAAACTGAGGAACTGAAAAGGAAGTATCAATGTGACGTGTATCAGGGATCTGTGGAGGAAATGGTGGAACATCCTCATCAGCAGGTATCCAACCGTGCTGTGCATGCTCATCTGGTGGATCCATGTGTGCCGCGAACAGTGCATGCTCGGGCTCTAGTGGGATGGGATCAGGTGGGGGAGCAACAAAAGGGTGAACAGGTGCAATGTGCTCAACAGGATGGTCAACAGGTATATCAACAACAGGTAGAGGCACAACAGGATCAACAACAACATGATCGCCCTCTAACAAAGGAACATCCACGGGGAGATCATCAACAGGTGGGTCTGCTATAACAGGCTCAATAGGGATGCCAGCATGTACGGGGTCATGCTCAAGTATGGGGTCTAGAGCGGCTGCCTGCTCAGGGGCGACGACAGGCTCGGGATCATCAAAAGCCATCTCGAAGTCAAACTCGGGGTCGATAGGATCTACTGGGTCAGCTGGATCCTCCATGGGCTGATCCATAGGTATAAACTCGATATCACGATCCGGGTCGTATCCCGGGGGAAAGATAGGATCAGAATCCTCTATGTCATCATGGTCAAACGCAAAACTGGGAATAGGTGCAACAGAGGATGCCTGGTCAGGATCAGAATCATGCGCAAAGTGCTGTGCGCTCAATGTGTGAGAAGGTGCGGATGCCACAGACTCGAAGGAGTCTGGGACAGGAGAATGTGCAGGCGAATCCTCAGCGGGAACGTCAGCGATCATCAGAAGACCGTCTGCAGGAAGAAGGGCCTCGCCCTGGATCTCCTCCTCAAAGGGCTCATCCTCAAACAGGTCAATATCGCCATCAGCCTCGGCGTCAAGAAGAAGATCATATGCTGGATAAACGGCTAAGGGTATGGGGGCCGGAATCTCTACTAGAGGTAGGTACTCAGCGGGAGGGTCATCTGCAGGCTCATCAGCACCATCGGGTAGTGCGAAAGGCTGGAAATCATCCTCGTCAGTACTGGTATAGTCAGATGTGTACACCTCATGCTCGGAGGATGTGAGGTCATCAGATACGATAGGTATGGGTCCAGTGGTGTCCGAAACGCCAGTACCGGCTGAATCCATGAGTCTGTAACATAAACACAAATATGCTCAAATAATCAGTCACACAATCAGATAATCACATAAGTCACCAAGTAAGGTATTACATAATTCTCCTAGTCTCACTAGCCAATTTCTCCCAGTCTTTAAGACTGCTCTATCCTCCACCTCGACCTCTTAGATCGAGCCTCGGTCCCCTTGACCGAGCCTCAGCCTTCATGACTGAGCCTACTCTTCCTAGCCTCACTAGCCAACTACCTCGGTCACCTAGACCGAGCCTCGATCCTCCAGACCGAGCCTCAGCCCTCCAGGCTGAGCCTATAATAAATCAACGTGCTCAACTACCTCGGTCACCTAGACCGAGCCTCGATCCTCCAGACCGAGCCTCAGCCCTCCAGGCTGAGCCTATAAATAATAAAATGTGCTCAACATTTGTTTGTAAAAAGTTTTGGATCTGGACTTAAGTGGTATGCAGTAAAATGTTTTCGTGAGAGCCCTAGTGATCATAGTCTAGACTCGAGAAAGAATCCTAGTTCGCTATGATCAGAGCTCTGATACCAAGCTGTCACACCCTGGCTTTGCGGAAGCGTGGTTAATTTTGGTGTGACTTCTTAATACCATAGCTTAACCATAACAAAGCTATATGAAATAAAATCATGCAAGATCATCCATTTGATTAAGTTTTAAAACCAGAGTAACATAACATTGTCTTAGGGACTTACAACCTTATAACATAAAACATTGTCTTTACGAACATAACCATCAACATGAAATAAACGCAGTTTAAGATTTGTGACTTGTCCAGGAAAGAGTCACATTTCCTAAACTGGGATGACCTTGGAACCCTTATGCAGCGGGAAAACATAACATACCGCGCCAGATCTTTAGTTTCCTGAAATACATGTAAGTTGAAAAATCAACAATAATGTTGAGCGAGTTCATGTGTAAGTGAGTAAACCTTTGTGAGTATAAAAATAGTCTTGGTATGTAGCAAATAAGGGAATTGAGATCACCAATGGTTTGCAAGGCCACTGATATATGTGAAGTGCAAATAGGGAGACTCAAACCTAGCAGATTTCGCCACGGCATTAGTATGTGGACAAAGTCACCCCAAGGTCCGTTTCTAGTTTGGCCTGGGGCTGGGCTCGCTACACCCAGATAGATCTACCGCTCCTGTCCCTCGGTCCCGACATGAGGACTAATGGCCTCATATTGCTCCTACCCACTCACATGATCTAAGTAGTAAACCTCCTTACGCTAACCATACCGTGTATAAAGTACTTGTAATCAAAGTAACATGTATTTCACCCCCGCAGTTAAGAAAACTGAAAACAGTTAGAGAAAAGGGGGACATGAACTCACCGTGAAGCGTCTCTACCAAGTATCTCCTGCTCACGCAGCTGTGTGACGACCTACACGTACTAATTCTATTAGACGGACGACCGTGCCTTAGCTTCATGGTTTATGCTTTTGGGAAATAGTTAGACAACTATTTCGTGTTTACATTTTGTAAATACTTGGTAATTATTTTCCTTCCCAAGGATGGGGGATTCAATACATGTGCGTTCATAAATATTTCCGTAAGTGTGTAAGTTACGTTTAACAATCGAGTGGTAATATAATCACCGGTGTAACTTATATATTTATGGTGAAAGCGTTCGTATTATTTTGGGATCGTTAACGTTCGTAAATATTATTTTTACTCTAAAATAATATCTATGTATTTTCACAAAATAATCATAAACAGTGTGTGAAAATATATATTTATCACGTTAAATTTTGTGAAAATCCCACCTCCGAATATTTAGTAAATAAAGTCATGGCGAAATTTATATTTCGAAAACATGTCAAAAATAATTCTAACACTTGTAGTGTAAATAGTTCTAAGTGTTAGGTTTTTAGAAAAATTTCGCCAGAGTTTCCTCTGTAACTGGAGGTGGCCACGCTTTCAAGCGTATCATTTTCTTTATCAAATCAACTCAACAATTTTCTTTATTTGATCAAAACAACTTTTCTCTGTTGGTGCACTATATGTCTGCTGATTACGTCATTATCAAGTCTTGTGTCTAGATAGGTTGAATGTACACACAACAGGATTTATATTAGGGTTTGTATAGGTTTAAGTTGAAGGTTTCGCTTGAAACCAGTTCAAGCGAAATCAACAGCTTATGATTTCGCTTCAGGGATTTCGCTTCAGGCCAGTTCAAGCGAAATCTTCACCACTATAAATAGGGTTGTGGTCATTTCACTTGGTACGCAACTTCTGAAGGTGTAACGAAGTGCTGCCAATTTCTGTTCAGGTTGTAAACATTGTTATTATCAATACAAGCAACAGATTAAAGAGTACAAGCTGTATACGTGTCCGGTTTACTGATTCCGCCTTTAAACTGGATGTAAAACTCTTCCGAAAGACTCAATAGGGTCATACAACGATCCAACAAGTGGTATCAGAGCTCAGGACGAGGAGTTCATACTACTACAGCTTGATTCTACTGTTTTTTCTCATTTCTACTCACTTCTTTTCTCATTTTTCAGATCTGAACAAGTTTCAACGGTCGAAATGGTCTAATTTTCGAGTATAACGTGTAAAACTGAGTTTTAACAAAGCCTACAAAGATTCGGACTGAAATTCAGACTAAAACATGTTAAAATTGACCTAAAACCAGATTTCGCTTGAAAGTATTTCGAAGGTTTTAGTTGATTTCGCTTCAGATCTGACTGCTTGGACGATTTCGCTTGAAACGCTGAAGCGAAATAGTGTTATTTGAGACAACTTGAAGCAAAATAGTGGTTTCGCTTGAACAGTCGAAGCGAAATAGTTCTGTCAGATTTCGCTTGAAGGATCTGATAAGTTGAAGCGAAACTGTTGGTCTCGCTTGAAACTGATTTGTATTGTTGAAGCGAAGTAGTTGATTTCGCTTGAATTAGTGTTGTTGCTTGATTTCGCTTGAACAAGTATTATTGAGCTGTTTCGCTTGAAGCTGTTTACTTCAAGTATTTCGCTTGAATTTGTTAATTTTTCAAAACCTAAAAATTTTTCTAAGTGTTTGACTGATTGTTCAGGTACGTTCACGATGGATGATAATTTCATAAATCCGTTTAGCGATATGTACGCGTTCACTTCCGAATCGTCAGATAGAAGATCTGAGATGAAAGAATATTCAAAAGAGATTTCGGAGAATTTGAAGTTTGAGAACATGTACGGGAGTCAACAGAAGCCACCAAAGTTAATGAAAGTGGAAGATTATCACTGGTGGAAAAACAGATTTGAGGGTTGGGTAAAAGCTTTCGCTCCTGAAAGTTGGTTAAAACTGACAGATGGATACACTGAACCAGTAAAAGAGGGAGGAGAGTTAATAGAAGCAAAAGATTTCACAGACATAGATACAAAAATTTTTGTAGCTGAATATAAAATGATCACATTAATCAAACAGTCAGTGAGAGAGGATATTATTTCGTTACTTGAACAAGAGAAAACTTCAAAGAGTTTGTGGGAAGCTTTAGGGAAAAAGTGTGTAGGAAGTAATGAAATTGTTAAAAACAAAAAGAAATTGTTGCGTAAAGAGTTTGATCTTTTCAGTTGTATGAAAAATGAATCTGTTTGTAAAATGATCGAGAGATTCGGACATCTGAAAGTGGAGCTGATAAGACATCAAATCTTACCTTCTGAAGAGGAGCTGGTGGATAAACTGTTTGATTCATTGCCAGATGATCAAGAGTGGAAATACTTTGCTCTAATGTTGAAAAATACCATCAAGCCTGAAGATTTGAAATTGGATATGTTGATTGAAAAGCTTGAAAGTCATGAGCTGGAGATAAAGAGATATAAAGTCAACAATCCAGCTTATCAGCAGAATGTAGAGCTTTACTACAGAGTACCGCAGGCTGGGTCTCCAAGAACAGCATTTTCGGCAGAAAGTTCAAGTTCAGTGAACAATGAAAGTCTTCACAGTGGTTTTCACAGTGGATCTTCTTCAAACACTTCAAACCAATCTGCTTCAAAGAATTTGTTTCAGTGTAATATCGCAGTGGATTTGAAGAATGGGCAGAATTTCAGTGAAGAATCGGCAAAACAACAGATGGTTTTCTTGGCATCTGTACTTGAATCGTATGAAAGCCTCGTTGCAGGGAAGATTGGCAATACCAATTTGGCAAAAGAAGATTATGATCAATTAGACCCCGAGGAGATGGAATTAATGGATATCAGATGGTGCATGGCCAGTGCGGTTCGTCGGGCACAGCGGTTCATGGAGATCACGGGGAGAAAGTCAATTGGTGGACCATCTACCAAACTGGGATTTGATAAATCCAAGGTGACATGCTTCAAATGCAAACAAAGAGGTCACTTTAAGCGCGAGTGCAGAAATGCGTATGCTGCTGATGATTCTGAAAATCCATTTAATGAAGATTACTATAGAAAGGCGATTTACCATCAGAACAAGTCTGAGCCACCAAGATTAAAGCAACCAGAAGAAAGATCAAGGGCTCTTGCAGTTATATATGATGATGAAGGGTATGACTGGAGTCAAGAGGTTCTACCTGAAAAAGATGCAGTTGGATATGCATTTGTGGCTAATGCTGATCCTGATAGATATTGGAAAGCAGACTATGCAAGATGGGAAATTGGAAAATTAAACGAACCATTCAAAGAAGCCCAGAGAGCAAAAAGATGGAATGAAGAGTTGGAATGTTATATGGATCCACGGGGTAATCCAGTTGTTGACCCATCAAAAGTGGATTTCGAAGCTGTAATAAATTTGGTTCCAAGACAGGCTACTTTCAACACTCGAAGGTTATCTGATAAAGAATATTTGCCTGATTTGGAGAAGAAGATTAGAGAAGTTTTTGAAGCAAGTTTACTGAAGGTAGTAGAGATGAAGAAGAGAAAAGAAGAAGAACTGAAGAAGATGATTGAAGAAGTAAAGAATGTTGTGAAGATTGCTGCTGAAGAAGAACAGAAAGCTGAAGAAGAACAGAAGAATGCAGAAGCTCAGAAAGAAGAAAAAGTGGAGAACAAAGAGCAAGATCAGAAAGATGAAACAGAAGAACCGGTGCTTAATGAGACCGAGGTTAGAAAATCTTCTGATCTATTGAATGTTGAATTGGTTGATAAAAAAGAAAACAAGTGCAGGAATTGCATAGAAATGTGCAAAGCCTGTACTAAAAAAGATGACATTATAAAAACAAAAGACAATGATATGGTTAAACTAGAAAATGTTTTCACGACAAAATGTAAAGAAATGATTGAAAAAGAAGAAATTTTGAAATTAAAAATTGAAAAGCTAACACAGAAATGTCAAGGTCTTGAAAAGGATAATGATGTTTATAAACAACTGTGTTCTACAAAATGTGTCGATTGTGTTGAAAAAGAATTGAAATTTCAAAATTTACAAAAACAGTATGATTCTTTAAAGTGGTCGAGTCAGAGAATACAAGAAGCTTATGATACTTTGAAGAGCCAAGTCAAAAGTTTTGATCAAAGACTGTCTGAAACTTTAACAACTAAAGAAATGTATGAAAGACAGTTTAAAGGAAAACAAATTGAATTAAACAAATGTGTTGATGAAATTGCAAATCTCAAACAAGTCTTGGCTGAAAAAGAAAAGGTTGTTACAAAACTTCAAAGTTATCATAACTCTTCGTACATTCTTGAACGCATTTTCAACATCACACCAGATGACAAAGATACTAATAATTGCAAAAAGGGTATTGGTTCAGAGTTTCATCAGGTACCACCACCATTGAGAAACAATTATACTTTTTATGATGAGGAAAAGGTGGCAAAGGGTTTGAACATAGCTGACCAGTTACCTGAAAGTATCGATGTGACTTACTCCAAATCTGATGATGCTAATGATTCAGAGGTGGTAAGTAAGGTTGTTGAAAGTGTTTTGAAAGATGAGTCTACAAAAGGTAAGTCTGAATCACAGGATGAAGATGAAGGAAATTTTTATGATGGTTATTCGAAAAACACAAAATCCGAGAAAAGTTTGAATGATGATTCAAAAGGACTGGTTTATACCATGATTGGATCGGATAAACTATTCTTAGATGTTGTTTTCCCGATTCAGAATGTGATGTCAGAAAAGGTCAATCAAGTTTTCAAAATGGGTGAGATTGAGAAGTCTGAGATTCCAAAGTTTGCTGGTAAAGGTCATAAATCTTTTTATAACAAACCTGGTTTTAAGAAGAAAAACATGAAGGCTGGTTTGGGTTATAAAAAGAAACAGAATTGGAATCAAAGTAAAAAACCAAATGTGCAACAAAAGATGAGTTTTGTTCAAGGAAAAAGCTTGAAAGAAGAAGAAAAACTCAAATTTGGACAACAGTCTAATGAAGAGTTTGATGCTATGAAAAAGAAACAACAACAGGCCAAGGATGTTTCAAAGAAAGTGTGTTTTAAATGTGATCAGATTGGACATATTGCACGAAAGTGTCCAAATCCAAAGCCTGTTGATGTTGAAAAACAAAAATCTGAGGATGTGAAATCTAGGTCAACCAGATTTGATTCGAAACAAACTTGGAGGTACAATACAAACAAGTTTGCTTCAAATCAAACTTGGAAACCAAAACAGACTAGGTCTGATTCAAGACAGATCTGGAATTCTCACACACCCAGATTGAGAACAACACAGAGTTGGAGAAAATCTGTTGATATGACAAAACCTCAAGAGTTTTGGAAACCGAAAAATGTTGTTCAAAATCAAAAGGTTCAAAAAGAGACAAATTTTTACAAAAGAGGCACTCCGAAAGGTCAAGTGTGGAGTGCTAAGAAACAAGTGATGTTGGTAAAAGATGAGAAAGTTGAAGTCAAAATTGAACAAGTTTTAAATGACAAAGAGTTTCCAAAATTGAATGATTATTGTATTGAAATGCCTAAGGTCCAACAGACCTGGGCTAAATTGTTCAAATGATTGATAAAGTTTGAATGTGCAGGTGCTCAACGAAGCTGAAGACTGTGAGAATGGTAGTTGGAGCAACCTGGCACAGGAAGAGGTTGCTGAACCCTGGTTTGGTTGAACAGGGAGTTCAGTTTATTTTCTGTATATAAATAAACAATATTTTCAAAATCCTAAAAATTTGAAAAATTAAAAAAAAAAATATGTTTTTAGTTTGTTAAAATTTGAAAAACCAAAAATATGTTTGTTTTTAATTTTGTTTGATTGTATGTTGATTGAATATGCCGAAACCCTCACGGCTGAACAAACATGATTACTTTTATCAGATTGAAAAACGGTTTTCAAACTGTTAAGATCAATGGGTTGTAAATCATGGGGGTACATTATATTTTCTGCAATTCAGTGCACATTAGCAGAAAATGGATGGCGAGACAAAGCTATCAGTGTTGGTTGTCAAATTTTCTTTATATGGTTTTGCATTTTAGGGGGAGAAAATTTGTCATTAGAAAATACAAAAACATTTGAAAAATTTGAAAAAGTCAAAAACATGATAAAATTCAAAAAAATTGAGTTTTGCGTAAAAAGAGGAAATGATAGTACATCAGTAGACAGTTACAGTACGCTAAAGAAATGGAAAGTATAAAAGAGTTAAACAATCTTACTGATGATGTGTCGATAGGTTTTCACACATTTAGTAGATTTATTCGGGATATAAATCTAAATTCAAACTTGTGAATTCGTGGGGAACACTACTTGGATATATAGGTAACCCCTGAAATTTCGTTTGAAAGGTCTCTTAATCTGATATACTAGGTCTTTATACTCTATGATGTCTGGGGTATTATTCCGGGACTTCTGCTGAACGGTGGTTCTGACCTAGTCCCTGGCTAATACTTGCTGAAATGCTTGAAATACAGCATTAAACCCTCAGCATGCTGAAACAATTAAATTGATATATGCTGCTGTTGTAAGCAAAAAGATCCTCTGAAGGGGACACACCGAAAAGTCGAAGCTGATATCTCTCTGCGTATACGGAAGTATCGACCTGAGATCCCTCGGCCCTCGCATACCTAAATTATATACAGATATCATTGTAGTATTCTCACCTGTAAGACTGATTATTGAGATTCTGGATACGGGAGTATATTCAAGAGGTGGGACACATGAATGATCTAAGTTCTTAATTCATCTAAATCGTATCCTGAGTAAATTGAAATTTGTGTGAGAATTTAAGATGGATCAGTATATCGACAATCGAAGTAAATTGTTTAAGTCTAAGTGTGAAATTAAGCTCAACGGTACTTATGACTTGTCATAAACTGATATGATCCTCTAACGCATACTCAAAACAAAAATATTATCTGTAAATATGTTTGTACATATTTCTTTACTGCTTTATGTTTTCGGAAAATACAAAAAGATTTTGATTTCTGCTTTATTTTCGACAACTGATGTCTGAGTGCTGAGTTTCAAAATCTAAGTAAGCTGATTGTGTTTCTGAAAATAAAACCAGTTCATTAATTTGAAACTTGATTTATATTCAAAAATATCAAAAACAGTTTGTGATATCTCCAAGGTCATTAATTTGGACTTGGATGATTAACTGTGAGGGAGTTGGATTCTTTAATACTGCCATATCAGTAAAGTTTGTTGATAGGGGAAGTAGATTAAAGAAGATTGATTGATATCATGAAAATGTTATTACTCATAGTTGGATGAGTGATTGCAGGTTTCAGGAATTCCCACGGAAGCTAAATGATAAAGCTTGATTCAGATATCTCAGATTCTAGCTTATCGAGAGGGGGAGTCTGTGAAAGGGGGAGTCTGAATTGAAGATAAAGATTGAGGAAAGTGTTTACAAGGTTTGAAGAATGTTAAAGACAAAGACTTGAAGCCAAAGACTTCATCAACATCCAAGGGGGAGTCTGTTGGTGCACTATATGTCTGATGATTACGTCATTATCAAGTCTTGTGTCTAGATAGGTTGAATGTACACACAACAGGATTTATATTAGGGTTTGTATAGGTTTAAGTTGAAGGTTTCGCTTGAAACCAGTTCAAGCGAAATCAACAGCTTATGATTTCGCTTCAGGGATTTCGCTTCAGGCCAGTTCAAGCGAAATCTTCACCACTATAAATAGGGTTGTGGTCATTTCACTTGGTACGCAACTTCTGAAGGTGTAACGAAGTGCTGCCAATTTCTGTTCAGGTTGTAAACATTGTTATTATCAATACAAGCAACAGATTAAAGAGTACAAGCTGTATACGTGTCCGGTTTACTGATTCCGCCTTTAAACTGGATGTAAAACTCTTCCGAAAGACTCAATAGGGTCATACAACGATCCAACAAGTAAAATTTGTCATTAGAAAATACAAAAACATTTGAAAAATTTGAAAAAGTCAAAAACATGATAAAATTCAAAAAAATTGAGTTTTGCGTAAAAAGAGGAAATGATAGTACATCAGTAGACAGTTACAGTACGCTAAAGAAATGGAAAGTATAAAAGAGTTAAACAATCTTACTGATGATGTGTCGATAGGTTTTCACACATTTAGTAGATTTATTCGGGATATAAATCTAAATTCAAACTTGTGAATTCGTGGGGAACACTACTTGGATATATAGGTAACCCCTGAAATTTCGTTTGAAAGGTCTCTTAATCTGATATACTAGGTCTTTATACTCTATGATGTCTGGGGTATTATTCCGGGACTTCTGCTGAACGGTGGTTCTGACCTAGTCCCTGGCTAATACTTGCTGAAATGCTTGAAATACAGCATTAAACCCTCAGCATGCTGAAACAATTAAATTGATATATGCTGCTGTTGTAAGCAAAAAGATCCTCTGAAGGGGACACACCGAAAAGTCGAAGCTGATATCTCTCTGCGTATACGGAAGTATCGACCTGAGATCCCTCGGCCCTCGCATACCTAAATTATATACAGATATCATTGTAGTATTCTCACCTGTAAGACTGATTATTGAGATTCTGGATACGGGAGTATATTCAAGAGGTGGGACACATGAATGATCTAAGTTCTTAATTCATCTAAATCGTATCCTGAGTAAATTGAAATTTGTGTGAGAATTTAAGATGGATCAGTATATCGACAATCGAAGTAAATTGTTTAAGTCTAAGTGTGAAATTAAGCTCAACGGTACTTGTGACTTGTCATAAACTGATATGATCCTCTAACGCATACTCAAAACAAAAATATTATCTGTAAATATGTTTGTACATATTTCTTTACTGCTTTATGTTTTCGGAAAATACAAAAAGATTTTGATTTCTGCTTTATTTTCGACAACTGATGTCTGAGTGCTGAGTTTCAAAATCTAAGTAAGCTGATTGTGTTTCTGAAAATAAAACCAGTTCATTAATTTGAAACTTGATTTATATTCAAAAATATCAAAAACAGTTTGTGATATCTCCAAGGTCATTAATTTGGACTTGGATGATTAACTGTGAGGGAGTTGGATTCTTTAATACTGCCATATCAGTAAAGTTTGTTGATAGGGGAAGTAGATTAAAGAAGATTGATTGATATCATGAAAATGTTATTACTCATAGTTGGATGAGTGATTGCAGGTTTCAGGAATTCCCACGGAAGCTAAATGATAAAGCTTGATTCAGATATCTCAGATTCTAGCTTATCGAGAGGGGGAGTCTGTGAAAGGGGGAGTCTGAATTGAAGATAAAGATTGAGGAAAGTGTTTACAAGGTTTGAAGAATGTTAAAGACAAAGACTTGAAGCCAAAGACTTCATCAACATCCAAGGGGGAGTCTGTTGGTGCACTATATGTCTGCTGATTACGTCATTATCAAGTCTTGTGTCTAGATAGGTTGAATGTACACACAACAGGATTTATATTAGGGTTTGTATAGGTTTAAGTTGAAGGTTTCGCTTGAAACCAGTTCAAGCGAAATCAACAGCTTATGATTTCGCTTCAGGGATTTCGCTTCAGGCCAGTTCAAGCGAAATCTTCACCACTATAAATAGGGTTGTGGTCATTTCACTTGGTACGCAACTTCTGAAGGTGTAACGAAGTGCTGCCAATTTCTGTTCAGGTTGTAAACATTGTTATTATCAATACAAGCAACAGATTAAAGAGTACAAGCTGTATACGTGTCCGGTTTACTGATTCCGCCTTTAAACTGGATGTAAAACTCTTCCGAAAGACTCAATAGGGTCATACAACGATCCAACATTCTCACAACAACTAATCAACATATGTGTAACTTGCCAAAAATTACATGAACTTGTAGTTTTCCCAAAACTGTGGTGTAAATCTCCTTAAATTTAGTAGATCTTCATATAAGGTAATTTGATCTTGTAAAAACCTTGTTTTTAGAGAAAATCCATCTTTACAACTTCCCGTCATCTTTTTACAAAAGCTGTTATTTTGTCGGATCTTTTCATTTCACAAGTGTTTACACACTTGTGGTTTATAAAAATCATGCTTGTTAGTGTAAGATCCATCTTTTAAAATACATGATTTCTTTGATACGTGGTTCTTTGAAAATACCACTTGCAGATGCGTAGATCTGCTAGTTTTAAACACAATTTCACAAGTAAAACTCTTTTACACAAGTTCATGATTCGCGTGTGGTAGAGTTTCACCTTTTAACCCTTGTATTATTCAAAACAAGCTTATGTTAAGATCCATGATCTTACCAAACCGGGTTAAACGATGATCCGAGCTACCACATCATAGATCGGGCCTAAATAATCATACATTTCGAATACTACATCATTTACACAACATATAAGCTTTTAACCACTATTATTAGTGTTTTTAGTAAACTTTAATGCTTCAAAATGCAAGATTCCGAGTTTTAACCGATAAAAATCCTTTTAACCACTTTAGATTAGTTCGAATACGAGTTTTAAGCATTATACCTCTAGCTCGAGGCTAGGGAAGAATCTACGCGCAAAAGAGGTGGATAAAAGCTAAGTAGAGAGGTCCTTCGCGTTCCGCTTACACCAAGCTTCCTGATACGAGACCCTTGATGTTTGTGTAACCTTGGACTATGAAGATCGAACTCAAAAAAATTGATGGGTGGTTAGGGGGGTTCGGCCGAGAGCTCTAGAGAGGAGAGGGAGAGTTGTGAAGTGTGTTGAGTGATGGATGATTATGTTGTGTTAAGGCTCCTACTTATAGACAATTACAAGATCATTATCCAATGGACACTATGTCACTTAGATACTAAACACATTTGATTAAAATAATCAAAATGGTACAAGGTATGTCCCCTTGGGGACGGTTTCGGTTAAGGGGGGGGGGGGTAGTTTGGTTCCATTTCAACTAATCATTAAGCATTAGTTAGATAATTAGGTTAAGTTAAGTGTTTAACTTGGTTACTTGTGTATAGTGTGTTACAATGGGTGTTAGGGCATACGGGGACCCTAACTGGCTCAGAAAAAGATAAATAGTGAAAATAACAATATTTTCATGTCCCGGGTATAGTCCGGTTGTTTGGTTGGATAGTAATCCGTTAAAGCGCTTAACAAAGCTTAAAGTGTCGTTATTACTCTCTTTAGTGACACCACTCATTCCTGACACTTTGGAAAGTGTCTAGTGTTATTTTTCTCATGTTTTGGCACTTTATTAGTTAGCTAAAAGCTGAATTATCATGTAAAGTGCTGAGTTTTGTACTTAGAGTACGTTTTAGGCACATCCAGTCATTGTGACTTATTCCTAGAGACGCAGTTCTACAACCCTTATATCCCTACACTCACCACTAGTGTAGCAAAATATTTCAGGCTCTTACAGGCCTTCAGAGGCAGTGTCTGCCTGATGCTGGCTTTATCAGCATGTTCAATAGGTTATCCGTGTATGGTGCTACTGTGCTTTTTGTGCATCATGTTTGTCACTAAGGTTCAGCATGTAAATAATGTAGTGACAGCAAGTAAAGTATGATGCAAGTAAGTGCATGTATCAGTATGCAAGTAGCAGTTTATTCACAAGTTCAAGCAAGCACAGTAATTAAGCAGTAATTAATTATTAGTTAAGTCGTACGGATACCTGGTTTAGTGAGGGTTGTCACATTATGTCCTTTAGCCCTAACTCGGTCAGATTTTTTTTATTAAATATTGCATATGAGGGAATTCTTGTAATTTTACCTCTCAATGGACTATTGAGTAAATAACTTGTATTAAGGGACTAAATGTGTAAAAAGGTTAAAGAATACGATATTAGTTAAAATCCCACACTCTCTCCTCTTCTCTCTCTTCTTCATCCCTACTCTCTATCTTCTTCATCCCTCATTTTCTCCCGGAGCAGAGCAGAGCACCTCCCCTGCCTTTGACCAAATTCAAATTCGGGTCAACTTCGTGGGATCCATCAATAGCGAGGTCGAGCTTCGGGTCTATATTCCACCAGTTTCCTGTTGGGTGGTGGCTGGTGCTTGTCATGACGGAACCTTAGGAGCGTGCAACCACCGTTGTTTCCTCAAGTCTGAAGGACACTCTCCTCTTTAACCATTTCTAGATATACCAAGAGGAACGTTCCTGTTTAAAATCAAAAATCATTATTAAAACATAACAGAGAAGAATCCTAATATATATCCATGTGTATATAAACGTGTCAAAATCAAAAATCATTATTAAAACATAACAAAGAAGAATCCTAATATATATCCATCTTAGATGCGGCTTATTCTTGGGTTCTTTTTGAAGTAGGTATGCCTACAATGTCTTTGAGTTCGCCTGCAGCGTAAAGCTCACCGATTTTGGTGACGATAAAGGCGGCGGTGGAGCCGGTGCTGAGACCGAGGACCATGCCATATTTGACGTATTCTACAACCTTATCGGCTGTGACTTTTTTTAAATCGTCTTGGGTGAGGGGTTGGATTTGGGTTTGGACGGAGAAGGCTTTGATGGTGAGGAAGCGAGGGGTGGTGGTGGGGTTGCGGTGGTGGTGGTAGCGGAGGAGGGTGGAGGAGGAGGGTGGTGGTCTTGCATTCTAATTCTAAGTCGGTAGATAAGAGATGAAGAAGAGAGAGAGTATAGATGAAGAAGAGAAAGAGAGAAGAGAGTGTGAGTTTTTAATTAATATCTTATTCTTTAACATTTTTACACATTTAATCCCTTGATATATATTATTTACTCAATAGTCCCTGGAGAGGTAAAATTACAAGAATACCCTCATGTGCAAGGCACATGACCATATTTAACAAAAAAAATTGACTGAGTTAAGGCTAAAGGACATAACATGTAGGATTTTGAAACGTTAAGGACAAAACTCATCAAATTTAAAGGTAAATGACACCGCCTGCAATTTGATACAAACATAAAGGACAAAACTTGTAATTTACTATAGTATTAAACATATATTATCTGTAAATATATATGTATACAATAATAATATAGTTTAAATATACAAAGTGAAGTGGTATGGTTCTAAATCACGCTCAAGACATAACAAGATATGCGTGGAGGGGGCCATACCCAAGCTTAACAAAACAACACTCGGCTATCACCAGAGCATGCGCGCAAGCTCTCATCGGCGCACACAACATGTAACAGCTAATAAAAGTATGAATAATATAAATGGCAGGTGTTGCAGCCAATCAACGTGTGTCAGGCCCTGCCCAGACAACTCCCACGATGACCAATTTGAAGAAGACAAAAAGTACAAAAGGACATTGACGTGTAACCAATCAGGTTGCATCGTTCACTACTACACGATCTCCACTTGCGGCTGGTGACAAACTTGACAACAGGGACAATTGTCAGGTCACGTGACTCCAATCACCGTGCGCCAAGGTCTCAATCCTCTACAAACACTAATGATCGTGCTAAAAGAGACAAACAAGATATTCATTGATGGCGGCGTTTGGCCCATGGCCCATCAGGCCATCTGTTTCTCACTTTTCGGCTATAAATACCAGTCTTCAACCACAGGTTTAAGGATCGGCTCTCTTACTATCTTGTTATTAACACACACTTGCTTAGTGTTCTTAAAGGATACATATTCTCACGCCGGTTGGTGGTTACGAGGAGAACCCCCACCTCTCCTCCTTGTAATGAGTATCACAGTGTATTAGTTTGAAAATCGAACCTTCGGTCATCGTTGGAGGAAAGATTAAGGATTAACTTTCTTGACGAGACCATTCTCTCATGGATAAGCATGAGGGTTTAGACTTGGTGTTTCTTCACAAAGGCATAATAATATTTCCCAAGGATCTTTAACACTTTTAAATGTATCAGAATTGAGATACGTGGTGAATTAGATTAAATAATAATTTGGTGTTATAAAATTGATCTGATTGGTTTCTAACGTTTGTTGCTATTTTTTTATATGTTTGTTATTTATTAGTAATTAATCGAATATTGTTGCAGGTTTATGTCCTATGACATTAAATGTTGCTATTGATTTTACCGGATGAAGTTGACCAAGTTCGAACAATAGATTATACATAATGAACCATTATTAGCCTCGTTTTGAGACGTTGAATGCACGATCAACCTCTAAGGTGATAATAAGTGTATATATGATTGCAGATAGTTGAAGATCGTTTAATCAAATCTTTTACTGTAGGATGTTAGACGTCTTTAACTTGAGTCACAACATATAAGTGACTTGAGTCGCAACATTGTTCATAATGATGAAGAAGTAATGTCATTCGTGTTTCAGCATGTATCAAAAGTATAATTGTTTGTCATCTGTATCTAATGATCTGACTGATGTGACATCTTTCATCAAATACTAGTAGGGAACCCGCGTGTTGCGGCGAAACCGAGATTGGCTAGAAATGTTTCGGCCGGAATAGGAATGGGTCAACTACTGACCAACCAATTCAACAACCGATTATCGCAGTTTAGTCAAAGAGATAAGTAGGATTTTGGTCAATTTGTTCACAATCAGTTTATTTATGCGTAGAAATATCGCCAGGCACGCGCACCATGCTAGGCTAGTGCGGATATCAAACATGTTTCAAGCAAGTTGGTTTTCATTTGATCAAAATTTCAAGCCATTAGCTACAAGGCACTCGTGTGTAGTATGTCAGGTATACATTGCTTGATTTGTCTTTTAAAGATCAAGTTTGTGGCCGCATGTTTTTAACTCAACTGGTGTGAACTGTTATTTCCACAGTATTAAAGGTAACAACTTACAACACTTATCCATGCCAACTTTAGGCTATAAAAATGAATATACTATTTCCAAAAAAAGAACGTTTTTGTCATCTGAAATACCTTCCATCGGTTCTAAAAACAGGCCCTGCATTCTCCAACAATATCTTGAGCAACCCCAAGGCAGATTACATCAAAAGCACTACATACAACCTATAATACAAACAACCTGGTACGGTTTAGAAACGGGTCAGAATGACGACCGAATACATTCCAAAGCTTGACAAGAAATTATGTGAAAAAAATACCAATCATCTTTCCACCTCTAAAAAAAACCATAAAGGTGAGCTTTTTTACTCTTCTCTGTTAGTCTGTTTATTGTCATGAGAAAACCTACAAGAACGTGCACTCACACATGGATGTATATATGATCTTACTAATCTATAGACAGTTAATCCTTTTCATGTGCATTAATTGACTATATCATCAAATTTGTAATGCTTGAAACATAATAAATTCTAATCAAACCATAACAAAAGTTGTTGAAAAGGGTACCTTGTCCATTAACCAGAATCAAACAGATGGCACGTATTACACCAGGTACATAACTGCTAGCATATGCTACAAGAATAAAAAAAGGTATATGTTCATATAAACTAATGCTAGAATAAAACTACATTCTGATACGTAGATAGAAGAATCTGAAAGCAGACGATGATAACAATAACAATAACAACAATAATAATAATAGTATTTACCATATTAACATTAAGAAAAGAGAAAAATGCAATTTGCGTCCCTGTGGTATGTGTGAAACATCAACCTGAGCCCCTAAATTCATTTTTTGGTTTTTTGAGCCCCTGAGCTTCTAAATTCATAACAATTTGAGTCCCTCCGTTACACTTCCGTCTGTTTGACTGTTTGACAATTGTGAAATGTCCTTTATACCTTTAATGATAAACATATATAATCCCTAATTCCCTAAATTGATCAAACTGATTCATAACACAACTGATCTCATACGAACCCTAGAACCCGAATTCCCAAATCGATCGATCCAACCTGATCTATTGTGAAGATGTCTCAAAAATCCGCTGCAAGCTCCAACAAGAAATCATCTCAGGGCGGGGAAGCTTCTCAATTCCTGATTGATGTGTTTTTACAGAAGCTAATCCAAATCGACGCTTCTTATGCTGTGTAAGTTAAAATTATATAAGAAAGATTGAAGTTAATTATATGGCTATTTCCTAATTGATGTGTTTTTACAGAAGAAAGATTGTGGTTTTATACGGTGGGCTGATACACCTTCATCTCCACCTTCATATTCATGCTCTGGTTGTGAGAAGGTAATACCCGTATTGTTAAGGAGCATGGAAAACAAAGATGATTTGGCAATTAAGAAAGCTAAGGAAGTGATGTTTTTGAAGATGTGTTTATTGTTTACTTGGTTAATGATTGTGGTGGTTTATGTGTATTTTTAGTTTAATGTAATGAATGTTGGTTATGTGTCTTTTTTTGGTTAATGTAATGAATGTTGGTTATGTGTCTTTTTTTGGTTAATGTATGAATGAACATTGAACAAGTTTAGTATCAGTTTAATGATATGAATGTTGCCGTTGATGTGTAGAATAACGAATTGGTTGAGGAAGTGGCTGACAATGAGTTGGACTTAGTGCCGTCTGTGCTGAAGGAAGAGTGGTTTGATGACTATGATGCTGTGATAGAAGTGTTGAAAGCAGAGTATGAAGCGTCTCTTCCAGATCTAGCAGCGGACTACAACTCAGAAGAGTTGGAATGGACTAGGTGGGAATGTGCAGTTCAACCACCGGAGGATGATTGGTACCATGATCCGTACCCGGGGGAGCATTCTTCTAACTCTGAATGGTCAAATGATGATGCTCATTGGAAGTAGATTGTTAGGGTTTTAAATGTTTGTATTGACCGATTGGATGAGACTCGGCATGTGTTTGATACGTTTAATGAAATTTAGTTGTGGTTGAGACTCAATGTGTTTGATACATTAACTGCATAAACTTGCCCTCTAAATTACTATTATGCCCCTCACCAGAACCCAAAGTAGGATTAGTCCCAAGACAAATAACTCGGAACCTCAACTTATCATTTTTTAATATATAAATCTGCCTTCTACTCTTAACAACATATGTCTTAACCATGCCATTCAACTGTTGTTTATCTGGTATTAATTGACCAATTGAAAATGGGAGGTATGAGTCACTAACATGACCTGTATTTTTTCTCTTCTTCCTTACCTTTTTCGCAACCTTGTCCAGCAGTGTACAGTTATCATCTTTATCACTAAAATCCTCATGATCACAAGTTACATCTTCCTGCCTAAGTTCTTCTTGACTATTCTCATTTCTAGCATCCTTAATTGTCTCATTGACTTCTTCAGGATCAAAGTCAACACATGCCTTGAACTGACTCATATCTACTTCATAATCAAACACTGGATTATCTGGTTCCTGATCAAATGTGTAATCTGGATCGTCTTCATCACTACTTTGTGACTCACCCTCAGAAACTACCTCGCTACTTTGTGACTCACCCTCAACCACATTATCTAGTAAAGCCAGGCTCATTGCAGTTGAATCCTTGATTCTAGAGTCTCCTATTTCAACATACAAATCTACTAACTTGCATCCTTTTCTAAGTTGGTCATACACATACTCTAACTCATCATAACCAGTCAAGTGTCTAAGACCAAAATCCAAACACACATTAGGATCTTTAACAAAATAATTGAACACATCATCTATAGAGTAACCTATATCTTTCAGCATTTCACGAAGAACAGCAACACTTAACTTTTCAAACTCAACCCAGTCAATGTAACTAACCTTACCGTTGACATACTCCCTTCCTGGATAATCAGTAAACTCACCTCCATGGTTAATCTTTATCGAAAATAGTCTGGGTTCATTCCCTTTTTAACACAAATGATCAAAACATCAAACTCATTCTCAAAAAACTGAAAACAGACTATACCCCTGAGGAGGAAGACACAATCAACTTACCATATATATCTTCAGGATCGTAGTATTCACCTTGAGGACGAAGTCGCCATATGAACACCATCGATTTGGGGGGGTTTTAGAAGTTTCTCTCTGGCACAATCAACTGTCTTTGTTTTTGGCGGGACTAAATTAGGGCTTAATACTGAATTTTGGGGTTTTTAGAAGGGTAATAAATCCAAAAGACGGTCTTACCCCTGGCTCAAACAGTCAAACAGACGGAAGTGTGATGGAAGGACTCAAACTGTTATGAATTTATAAGCTCAGGGGCTCAAAAAACCAAAAAATGAATTTAGGGGGTCAGGTTGATGTTTCACACATACCACAGGGACGCAAATTGCATTTTTCTCTTAAGAAAATAGATATTAATATATGTAGATATTTGAAAATTATAATGTGATTGTTACACTAATAAAAGTACCCAATAAGATATCCAAACTTCCTTTAAACCATAGCTTGCAACAACTAATTTAAGCTCTGTGCACCTCTCTATTGATACTCGTTTCTGAATTTTGTTGAGTTTTAAAAGAAAACCAATTGAACCATGACACGCCTATAATAGAATATAGTTAAACCCATCTATATTTTAAACCTAATGTATACGAGTCGACCAAATTGCACTTCAAAAGCAAGTAATAAAACAAATATTACCTCGCAAATGTTTCTGCATCTCGAAATCATGACTGCAAATTAACCAAGAGATACTTAATCAGTGGGATAATAATTAGATATTATATGTTATTGAGTTCGTCTTATGTTACATTACATCTCAATCAATAATCAAAATTGGATACCTTGTAACCCTGGTGCCTGAAAACGTCTTTGTCGACTTCGCCCATACAATCCACCATGAAACCTCTGATTTCTTAATAGCCTTCTTCTAGTGCTCGGTACACCGGAAATGTCTCTGAGTTACCGGACCTAAACACATCATGTGCTACCATATGAGAGTTGCTTGTAGAAAGGTTGACATCAAGCACATATGTCAAAAATTGATTTAATCCTTGCCTGAATCGCAAAGGAGGGGTATTGTTCTTGTTTGAAAAACCCAATTAGGAAACGATGTTGTCAACCTTCAACAATCAGGCAATCAAAGAACAATACATAAAGCAAAATTGGCAACATTACCGAACCCAGGTCCAAGGTTAATTCATAAAAAACCAGAACACTCAACACAATGATGTATAGAACCTAAGCAACCGGAGAAACTGAAATTGAAGACTTACTGGACTTATCTTTCGGTCACCAGAAAATAGCCGGAGCCCCCTACACCGACGTCGTCATCACCGTTGGAGTTTAAATCCATCAAACCGGACCCTTGAGTTCCTTAAATTTTTTACTGTCGAGTGCCACCATCGCCGGAGACCATCAAGTGGTTGGAACCCTAGAACGACGGTTCTTCACCTTTTCTCAAATCTAAACTAAAGTAAGTGCAATACAAGTACCAATTAATCGATTTGAACTCCCATGCATCAGTTTCAAGTGCATCTCTGACGGCTTGAGACTTAGATGCGAAATGATTCGATCGCCACATTCAATTTTTGGTGCGGTGAGGGGATGTAGAATAAAGGAAGGTAGGGATGGAATTGCCTTTCCGTCTTCAACTACGGGAAATGGTTTTGGCGTCTTAAAATGTGGGGAAATTACGGTTTTCTCCCAAGGAAATGCTTACATTTAAAGACATTTAGAGATAAACATTTAAAGACATAAAAGCATTCACAATGGATCCTCTAAATTAATGTAAGTGTAACCTCTAAATCTTTTAAAATGATTGTGAGTGGAAGAGAGAGAAAAAAAAGTTACTGGTCATCAGTAAATTTGAAGGAGATAATGTTCACCTATATAGTTTTTTAATATTTTTTAAAAGTGGTTGTGAGTAAATGAGAGAGAAAAACTAACGATAAAAGTATAAAAAAGTATTATTTAATTGAAAATGAGAGAGAATATGTAGTGTTTTTAGTGTAATTATAGAGGTGGAGCTGACGAAGTTGACCCGGATTTGGATTTGGTCAAAGGCAGGGGAGGTGCTCTACTCTGCTTCAGGAGAAGATGAGGGATGAAGAAGAGAGAGAGAGAGAGAGTATAGATGAAGAAGAGATAGAGAGAGGAGAGAGTGTGAGTTTTTAATTAATATTTTATTCTTTAATATTTACACATTTAGTCTCTTGATATAAGAATCTATTATATATAATAAATGAAAGTGATTTGGGCCACGTGTCACTTAATTAGGGCATCCTCAGTTCTGTTTTCCCGCCCAACAGTACCACACTTCCATCCCTTTTATACTCCCTCCGTCTCCTTTTTTCCTTTTCAAAACCCTGAATCTGAATCTTCTTCTCCTTCTCCTGTACTCTTCTCCCTTCTTAATCAAAGATCAAACCAAATCATCTCATCATGAATCATTCAGCCTTTGTAATTTTCATGTCTGATTATACCATGAAGAGCTAATATCTGGCTTTTGTAATTATCATCCCGAGCTATAGCTGGGAATTTTCTTTCATCTTCTTCGTCGGCAAGGTTCTTCCATTTGAAGTTTGATTTGTATGTTTATAGATCTGTGTTGATTTCTTCTTATTTTCATACAAAGTTTTAATTAAACCCTAATTTCTACTCGTAATCTCATCATATGGTTCCAGGGTTGTTGTCATCTGTAACACCCCGAAAACGGGTTTGGTAATTAAACCCTGTTAATACTAAAGACGGGGAAAGTACCGTTAGTGGTAAAAGTAAACTTGCAAGTATTAGGAATTAATTGAATAATCCTAATATTTATTTAAAGTGAATAAGAGCTTTCAAGAAAATAGAAAGATAAAAGGCCCGATTTAACGGGACTTAAAGTAAAACGGGTTACGACTTCCCGAACCTACTAAGCTAACTAGGAATAATTCTAACCTAGTTAGATAGTGACTTATGAGTGGGTTAAAACACTTAAATTATGAACTAAGGAAAATGGAGGGGCCAAAGATGTTAAAATTGAAACTTATGTTGCTAATTTTAATTAAAAACAAAACCAAACACCCCATTTGGGATGTCTGGTCGTACAAGAACAAGCAGGGGCGATCCCCCACTCTCCAAAACCCTAAACATCACTAAACTTTCAAATTGAAGGCTCAATCCAAGCTGAAATCGAAATTAAAGCATAGATTATTGATCCTCATCACAAGAGGATTACAAGGTATGTAAAATTTGATGAAAACTCTCAACTCGAAATTCTCACGAAATTGGGAATTTCTGAAATTTATGGTTGCATGTTAGTTTTATGATGAAATAAGAACAATACAGTGTCTAGGGACAAACCCTAGACCAATACAAGTTGAATTCATGTGAAAATCTAGTAAAATCCATAAACACCATTGTAGGTGATTAGTGGGTTATGTAGATTTTAATAAACACTAGGAAATTGGGTGATATTCTAGTGTAATTTGACAATTGTGAAGTGACTTCAGAATTATAGAAGCTAACAACTTTGTAAGATGGTTGATTTATGTGAAATTAGGGCTAAGAGATAAGCTAGAGACTTGATAAATAAACATGTAAAATTCTGCCCTTAAAGTGTTTGTTGAAATGCCTCAAAGAAGGCTCGAAACTAGAATTTTTGTAGTTAAAACACCTAATTGTGATGTTTTGGCTATTATGCAAAATGTGATTAAAAAGAGTTCTAAGTGTGATAAACGTGGTTAGAACTTTGGTTAAAACGGTGGTCTAAAGATAACGCCTACCGGGTAATTAAAGAATGCTAAAACTAGTTGATGAACTCGAATATGCAATTAGTATACTAATGGACATTTGACTTTTAAAAAGTCAAACTGACCTATAATACGATAAATGGTAATTTTTGATATGAAATGCGTAAGGTGGAATAATCGTATTAAATTATGATTAAACTAACCACCTTGAAAACGATAATGATAGTTTGACGCGTAACAAGCTAGGTGGAAGCTTGATGAGGGAGCGGGTCAAACGAATCAAGAAGGAAAGGAAAAGCGTAGTTCGGATGCGAAGTAAGTAAAGCTTACGCCCCTTTTCATTATTTACAAATGACATGATTGCAAGTATAGTATATGAATGCTACTAAGTGGTTGGCATAGGATGTTCCGACACGATTCAATGAGAGTCGGAACGAAGGGAAAATGGTAAGAAATCATAAGTTATGGACAAAGGGGTAAAATGGTAAATTAGTCATGTAGTGACGAACAAACAAAAACGGTTTTAAGTAAAACGAGTACAAGGAAAACCGGGATAGGTTTAAAGGGGATGAAGTGGTACTTAAATACCATCTCGTACGGACAAATGGTCAATTTGACTAAATAGGTCAATTGGTGTGGGTAACGCCATTTGACAATAACATTTGATAATTTCTTGTTGAGTTTTGTAATCACAGGAAATAACATAAGCTTGCGTTGCTTTAACTATAAAGATTTAAAGCAAAAGTTAAGTAAACGGGTCAATACTTTGACCCGAGCCAGGTACGTATAACTAAGCTTTTTGGTTAAACATACAATTTTGGTCAAAATATTTAGCGAAAGTCCTTCGTCGTGAAGTGAGGGACTAAAGTTGACCAAAACACCCTTGAAGGGTATATTGGGCAAACGACTCATAAGGGTCGTTTAGGAACTTGCATAAAGATTATGGAATCATTAGACATGAATAAAGGTCATAGGAATGCACATTCGCGGGTCAAATGCTCAAAAGTGGTCATTTGCGTAAAATAATCAACCGATGGGTAAAATTGGGAAAAAGGGGTTCATTATGATAAATCCACCACAAAATAGTTGTGGTGGAATATTTGTAGTTAATTAGATATTGAACTTTTGTAGCGACAAAAAAAGGCACAAGTTCTAGACTAAAATGCATAACTACCCTTAACGGGTCAAAATATGCATTTAAGCGTAAACGGGATTTTATTACTTAAGAAACCCGTGATTTGAGATTAATATAATAGGAGATATTGAAATAATGAATTTCATGAGTTTAACGATCAAATAAACTTGTTGGTGTGATAAAATTATGAACGGGTCAATATTTGGTAAAAAGGGTAGTAAACCGAAGACTTAAAAGTCTGAAATTATGTTAATCCGGATGTCGGATTTTAACTCCATAAGATGGAAAATTAAATTACGGACGCGTAGGAAAAAAAATCGGGTAAAACGGATTAAAAACGAGAGAGTTTTGCTCGTTTCCGTGAAATCGGGTTATGCTGGGAATGTACAGCAGCTGTAAGCAACAGTCTGTGAAAACAGGGGCTAGGCGTCGCGTCGACGCGACGCCCCCCTGTTCTGGAAAAAAATTATTTCGTTGTTGTTTGACCCATGTAACTTGTTTATACTGATTATTTAACTATCAAAACTAACTTTTAAGTTGGTTTTTATCATAGGTGATCGCCAAGAGTGCCCGGATGAAGATCAAGCTCGATAAGGAACCGAACATGATAAAGTACAAGCTTCCGCACGATGTTTCGTCATATCTTTTAAACGACGAACTTATTTATATTATGTTGAAAACTTTTAAGTTGTAAAAGTTTTAGATTACTCGTAATTTCTAAGGATACTTAATCGTAATTACATGTTTATTTTCGTTATATATACGAAAACCTTTAAAATAATAACAAGGGTGTTACAAGTTGGTAATCAGAGCTCATGGTTAAAGAATAAAGTGTGTTCGGTTCGAGGCTTGATCGCAAATCCGGTAAGTACATGTGTGTTAATAGTTTAGCATGCTAAAGTGTTGTAAACAACACATAGGGCTATCGTGTGATACACGTTACCCTAATTAAAATGATTGATATAGTTGATGAAAATACGCACGTTGACGCGTATAGTAGAAAATGCCTTGTATTATAATACGGGTGATTATTGAAGTTGACGTTACTAACTTTTGTGAATGTTTTAATTGAAGGACACTCGCGTTTGAAGACGACGGGAGTCAAACGAATTGTGGATATGATGATGGAACGGTCCGAGATATGGCAAGAAGAGCATAATCATCAAGGACCTAAATCGCGTAACGATCGCAAATAAGTAATGGCAAGAAAGCCCGTTAAGGCAAGCATTACCAGGTGCACATTTTAAATATAATTGCATAAATAGTAATATGCAACAAATATGTAGAAATTGAAAGTTGCATATGTAGATTAAAAACTTGGAAAAACCCGAATAGAAAATGTATTCGGGATATTGTTTCCAAGAGAAACAAATAGAGGCATTACTTACATAGGGAGTGATGTGAAAACTATAAAAAGGTCATGCGTGTCATGTGTTAATCGCTTACTCTGGCCAAGTAAGTAGTGGCATATGATACCATGAACTTCTTATAGCGGACACATTTACATCCGATGTAGTAAGGAAGGGGTGAATGGGAAAAATTAAAAAGTACCCAAATGAACAAAACAGTTGAAAATAATGTAAACGCACAGCCGGGTGACGGAAGCGTATTACATTAGGATAATGAGCCCGATAGAAGGGACAAGGATTAAGGTAAACGATGATATAAATGAATGATCAGAAGAAAATTCACGAAAATAAGTCATCTTGGACGAAAGGGCCATGGTGAACAAAACGGGCAAGTAAAACCAAAGTATAGATGACCGCCGGGTTATAAAAACAAAGGTGTTGCCCACATGAAAAAGATAATCAAGGTTGTTAACTTTAGTCGTAGTAAAGCAAGGATAATGATGATAATCATCACTCATAATTAATGAGGCCGCCAATGGTGGTTGTCACGACCCACGACCCGGTTTGACCCGTTTCAGGAGCCGCGGCAGAAAATACTGCGGTATTGATTTAATTGAGTTTAACAGCGGAAACAGGATCGCTTAAAGCTAAAATTTTTCCCCGATTATTTTATTTCACAATTCGGGATAAAACCTTGATAATTTACAATAGTATGTTTTTACTATAAAAGCGTGATATTACAAAAGTATTTATTTATTTTATATTGAGCCACTATCAATAAGCTTGGAATGCTTCCCCAGCACTTTTCCTGATTTACAACAGATCACCTGAAACATGTTTGAAAAAGGTTTTGTCAGCGGGAAATACTGAGTGAATCATTCTATTTACTAAAATGACACAATTGTTATAATATACAGTATTAAGAGCGATTACAATGTTTCTGATATCAACCCAATTACCCACAGTATTTGTCACTCGAATCTTTACGGTGACTGTGGTCATATCACCATTGGCTGCCCCAATGAATGACGAATATCACTAAATTTAGGTTCGCCCACCTAAAGTGATAAAACTGTAATACTGTGCACAATACCCCACATACCGGCTGTAATTTGGTGATTACAAAGACTTAATCCCCGTAATTATAACTTTGAATAAAACACTTTTTGTAAATAGATTTGATAAAAAGAGAGAATGACTCACATTGCTGATTTAATATGGTCAGAGTCTAATCTATGATTTAGCCTTGTTAACCTAATATAAATACAATGCACACAAAACTGGGTTAGTAATCAATCCAGCAATTACGATAATTTACGAAATCAACTATCACAATGAATGTCAAAATGCAATACTTTGTCCATCGAATTAACGATGATCCATTGAATTAACAATGAACGACAATGTATAATACTTTACCCATCGAATTAACGATGATCCGTTGAATTAACAACGAACGATAAAGTATAATACTTTATCTATCGAATTAACGACAATCCGTCAAATTAATGACGAACGATAAAGTATAACCCTAATGTGGGCGGCATTTAAACATGCATTGGATATCTTGATCTTCGAATAATTGAATCGTAGCAGCGATTGTGCTAATACCCTGTTTTGTAGCAGAATTTCGATACCCGGGGGTGTAATTTCGAAATAACAGAATGTAAGCAGTGTATTTGTGAGAATTTGGTCGACGTAAAGTGTTCAGAAGTCGAGTGCCAATGTCTGCTATTTATAGGTAAAATTTTTCTAGCTTACGGACCGTAAGCTTGTCAACGTTGCGGTCCGTATGACTGCTTACGGACCGTAAGGTTGAGACTGTTGCGGTCCGTATGGAATCAAAATAGGCTATAGGGTAGCCACGACTGAAACTAGCTTTGCTGAGTTAAAATTTTCGAATTTCAGTAACTTGACAGCAAATTAAGTGGATAATCGTCCACTAGGGTTTACCCCCCTTGAGTTTTAGGGGCCCTAATCCTGATTCTGAAAATTATGAAAATTTCAGGGTTTGTTCAGAATCACTTGGGTCTCTCAATTAGGGTTTCCTTTTTGACTAATTAATACTTTAAATAGTACTTTTGATGAGAGTTGTTACATTCTACCCACCTTAAGAAAAATCTCGTCCTCGAGATTTATTGGAACAAGTGTGGATACTTTTTCTTTATTTCTGATTCCAGTTCCCAAGTGTATTCAGCTCCTCTCTTTGAATCCCACTTTATTTTGACTAAAACTAGTCGTTTGTGCTTGAGAAATTTGATCTTTCGATCCTCAATTTGAAGAGGTTTCTCAACAAATTTCAACTTTTCGTTTACCTCTATATCTCGAAGAGGTACTACCAGAGATTCATCTGATAAGCATTTCTTGAGATTGGATACATGAAATACATTATGTACTCCAGATAATTCTTCTGGTAATTGTAAACGATAAGCTACTGGTCCTATACGTTGGATCACTGAAAATGGTCCTACATACCTTGGACTTAGCTTTCCTTTCTTTCCAAATCTGACTACTCCTTTCCAAGGAGAAACTTTCAATAGTACTCTGTCTCCAACTTGGAATTCTAATGGCTTGCTTCTATTGTCTGCATAACTTTTCTGACGATCTCGAGCCGTCTTCAGTCTTTCCTTGATTTGAGTAATCTTATCAGTTGTTTCTTGCACTATTTCAGGTCCTGATAACTGACTTTCTCCTATTTCTGCCCAGCAAACTGGGGTTCTGCATTTTCTTCCATACAGTGCCTCGAATGGAGCGGTTTCAATGCTTGAATGATAACTATTGTTATAGGAGAATTCAATTAATGGTAAGTGATCATCCCAACTTCCACCAAAGTCTATTACACATGCTCGGAGCATGTCTTCTAGAGTTTGGATCGTCCTTTCACTTTGTCCGTCTGTTTGTGGATGATATGCAGTGCTCAGGTTTAGTCGAGTTCCCATAGCTTGCTGGAAACTTTTCCAGAAATGGGAAGTAAAACGACTATCTCTATCCGAAACAATGGAGAGTGGAACTCCATGTAAGGATACAACTTCATCTACATACAATTTAGCCAGTCTTTCCATGCTAAAGGTTTCTTTCATAGGTAGAAAGTGAGCTGATTTGGTTAATCGATCCACAATTACCCAAATCGCATCATTACCTTTTCTGGTTTTAGGTAACTTAGTAACAAAATCCATTGTTATAAGCTCCCATTTCCATACTGGCATCTCTAATTGCTGTAGTAATCCTGAAGGTTTCTGATGTTCTGCTTTAACTTGTGAACAAGTAAGACATTTAGAAACATAACTGGCTATGTCTCTTTTCATTCCTATCCACCAGAAATTCTTCCTTAAATCTTGGTACATCTTATTGTTTCCTGGGTGCATAGTGTACCTAGATTTATGAGCTTCTTCTAAAATCTTAGGTCTTAAGTCTCCCTGCTTAGGTACCCAGATTCTACTTTTATGGAATCTCCAAATTCCATCTGCTCCTTGCTCTAATTCCTTGATTCGTCCTTTCATCCCTTCCGCATCATCTTGGATTGCCGTAGTTTGAACATTCTTTAATTGTTCCATTAAATCTATTTGTAGATTTAATCTGAGAGCACGAACCCTTCTTTGGTTCTCATAATACTTACGACTTAAGGCATCTGCAACTACATTTGCCTTTCCTTCGTGATACTGAATATCACAGTCGTAGTCACTTAAAATTTCCATCCATCTTCTTTGCCTCATGTTTAACTCTTTTTGCCCAAATATGTATTTTAAACTTTTGTGGTCTGTGTAGACAGTAAATTTACTTCCGTAAAGATAGTGTCTCCAAATCTTAAGGGCAAAAATTACGGCTCCTAATTCTAAATCATGAGTCGTATAATTCTCTTCGTGCTTTTTCAACTGCCTTGATGCATACGCAATTACCTTCTTGCGTTGCATAAGCACACATCCATATCCTAATTTTGAAGCATCACAATATACCTCAAAATCTTCAGTTCCTTCTGGTAAGGCTAAGATTGGTGCATTGGTTAGTTTCTGTTTCAAAATCCTAAAGGCTTCTTCCTGTTTAGATCCCCATTCAAACTTAGTGGCTTTACAGGTTAACTTAGTTAATGGTACGGCTATCTTGGAAAAATTCTTAATAAACCGTCTATAATACCCAGCTAAACCTATAAAACTTCTAATTTCCATTGCTGTTTGTGGAACCTTCCATTTGGTAATTGCCTCTATCTTAGCAGGATCTACATGAATACCTTCATGATTCACCATGTGTCCTAAAAATTGCACTTCCTTTAGCCAGAATTCGCACTTCGAGAATTTGGCGTACAACTTTTCTTTTCTTAACAAAGTTAAGAGTGTATGAAGATGTTCACAATGCTCTGTCTGACTTTTGGAATAAATAAGTATATCGTCTATAAAAACGATTACAAATTTATCCAAATACGGTTTACAGATTCTATTCATCATGTCCATGAATGCTGCAGGTGCATTCGTTAACCCGAAGGGCATGACTGTAAACTCGTAATGACCATACCTAGTTCTAAAAGCAGTCTTAGGTATGTCTTCTTCTTGTACCTTCAATTGATGATATCCAGAGCGTAAATCTATCTTAGAAAAATATCTAGCCCCCTGAAGTTGATCAAAAAGATCATCAATCCTAGGTAATGGATATCGATTCTTAATTGTAACTTTATTCAATTCCCTATAATCGATACACATTCTCATTGAACCATCCTTTTTCTTTACAAACAACACTGGCGCTCCCCAAGGGGATGAGCTAGGTTGTATGAATCCTTTACTTAGTAATTCATCTAATTGCTTTTTCAATTCTAACATTTCTGTGGGTGCTAACCGATAAGGTGCCTTGGCTATCGGTGTAGTTCCTGGAATTAAATGAATCCTAAATTCTACTTCCCTATCTGGAGGTAATCCTGGTAAATCTTCTGGAAATATATCAGAGTATTCCGATACTACTGGTATTTCCTTTAGATCTTTTCCCTTAGTGCTAATGATTACTGAAATCATATACACTATTCCTTGTTTTCGTTCATAATTAGCAACTTTCATTACTGATATGAACTTCATGGGTTTCCGTGGTTTATCTCCTGTAATCCTAATCACTTCTTCGGAAGGTGTTTGAATTTCTATGGAATTCTGATCACAAAGGATTCTGGCATGGTTGGCTACTAACCAATCCATTCCTAATACAACATCAAATTCAGCTAAATTCATCGGTAACAGTCTTGCAGAGAATTTATGTCCTAAAAGTTCTATGTTTCCTTCTTGCAACACTTTGTCTATTTTAACTGAATTTCCGTCGGCGGTTTCAATGGTAAAAATCTGCCTAGTATTGGTTAAAGGTAAACTAAGAGCTTGACAGAATGAAGTATTTATAAAACTTTGGTTTGCACCAGAGTCAAATAATACTTTTGCATAGACGTTGTGAACTAGGAACGTACCCGCTATCACATCCGGAATAAGTTCGGCTTCTTGAGTGGTCAGCTGAAATGCCCTGGCATTCTTCTTAGTAGTTCCTTCGGTCGCCTTAGGTTTGTTGTCTACTGGTTTGACCAATTTAGGACATTCTGTTTTATAATGCCCCGCTTCTCCACAGTTAAAACAAATAACTGTTTTCTTTTTACAGTTCTCTTCACGATGTCCTACAGCTTTGCAAAAATTGCAAGTAATATTGCATCTTCCAAAATGCTTCGTTTTGCATTTCCTGCAGAATGACGGACCTGAAGATTGTCCTGTTCCTTTTCTCTTGAAGCTGTTATTATTACCCACACGAAATCCTTGGGTAATTTTCTGAGCTAGTGCCTTCTTCCTATCTTCATCTCTTGTGCGTACCAATTCATCGGTCAGAGTGTTGGCTAATTCTACCGCATCGTCAATAGTGCGAGGTCTCGCAGCTTTAACAATATTGCGGATTTCGCTTATTAGCCCCCAAATATAGCGAGAAATAAGTACCGGTTCTGGCGAAGCCAAGGTTGGTACTACTCTTGCATATTCGAAGAATGTCGAGGTATAACCGCGACAATCCATACTCATCATCCGATGATTTAGAAACTTATTTGCCATCTGTTCCTTCTCATACTCGGGACAGAATTTTCTTTCCACCAAACCTTTAAATTCTTCCCAAGTCATAGCATAAGCTATTGCTCTTCCTTTTGATTGTAATACAGTATTCCACCACTCGAGTGCTCCTTCTTTAAACAGATTGGATGAATACATGACCTGATCATCTTTACCACATTTACTTATTGCAATAACTGCTTCGGTTTTCTCTAACCAACGCAGTGATGCAGTTGCTCCTTCATTGCCTGCAAATTCAGTGGGTTTACAAGCAATGAATTCTTTGAAAGTGCAACCAGGCGTTGCAGTTTTCATTTTCTTGGTTAAAGGAGCGTGATGTGGTTCCTTATTATGATTATCATGCTTATTGCCTCCATTTACACTATTACTGAAATTATCTTCAGTAATCTGTTTGCTCGGAACAAGTTGTTGCGGTTCGGGCGGATTCTTTATAGCAGCGACGAATGCTGGAATAGCATTGGCTATCCCTTGAGCAACAATGGTTTCGATATCTTGCCGAGTCATATATTGATCTCTGGAATGTTGTTCAGAATGATTAACTTCATTAATAGGTTCATCATTACTGTTTGCCATCTGATAATGTATATATATAAATTTTTTATTAGTAACTGACAAATAATAATTATATACAAATAATCAGAAAATTGCATAATACAAATATAGTCAAACAATCGATCTTTCGATTTTATTTATATATCTATTGTAATATGCATCATTACTCGCAGATATCATACAAAGTTTTATTGTGTATTTACAGACTAACTTGATTAGTACTATTATACAGCTATCATTTTGTCCTTGTTACCATCTCTCGTTTCTTGCTGTTTTAAAAACGCATTTCTCTCTCGTCGTACTTCCACGCAATCTGTCCACCTATCTCCCTCATTCTATTTCCCATATCATATAACTCTTCGCCAAAGTGGCGAAGTTCGGCCATATTTTCCGTGCTCATGGGTGGATTAGGTAATGGCTCTGGATCGAATTGTGGAAGAAAAGTGAATGGATCGTTGACAATATTTTGAAATTGCCAATCGTTGGTCCACCATTCGTCCATTCCTATGGGTTGGGAATGAACTATTGGATCGGGAATTGCTGCTGGTTCCCAATTCATAGGGAATTGGTTTTCAATAGGATAGGTAAAAAGATTTGTCTGGACAGGCTGAATTGTCTCACAGTTTTCCAACAGAAAATCTATCTCGTCTTGAAAAGTTCTTTCCTGGATTGGATTGGAACTCTCCCTGATTTCTCTCTGAGCTGGTATAGACCCTTGCCCAACTTCCATTATTACTTCTTTAGTAATCTCCTCCATTTGTATTTCTATTTCCTTACCCTTCTTTTTATCTCCAGTTTCAATTTCTTGTGGTTTGGAATTCTCTCCGGTTATGACTTCTTTTCCCTTTAAAGGATTATTTATTTTGGGTAGTTTCTTAGCTGGCTTCTTCTTACGGATTTTCCTCCATCCTACATAAGTTCTTTTCTTCTGTTTTGGCTTGCTCAGGGGTGGAACCTTGAATTCTACTGGTTGTTCAACATCAGGATAGTAGCTAATATATTCTTTGGAAGCTTCGACAGTTACGGGATAAAGATTAAGATTCTGGAAATCTTCGGTTATCTCACTCATGCTGATGTAGTATATATGCAAAATGCATAAAATACTAAGTTTAAAATTTACAGATAAACTTTGTAATTTATTCCATAAAATGTACTAGTTAATTACAAAGATAACTGACAAATACACTCAGGTTTTATTTATCACACAAGGTTTCTAGATTTATGAGAGTAGGGTGCTTTAAAGATTTATATTTTCTGCTACGGTGGCTAGCATATATAAATTAGCCCATTTCTCATCTAGTTTATCTTCCCAAGGTGATTTATCAATTAATTCTTGAGTTTCCCGTTTAATCCTCTTTTCTCGGATTTTCTCTTTACTTTTCTTAATAATCATCTCCCTCCTTTGAGGAGAAAGTGATTCCTCGTATTGTGCCTTACGCACGAATATTCCTTCTTCAGGAATTTCCGACTGACTTGAGGATTTAGTTCGGGATGAACTTCCTTTTTCATTAGATGATTTCTCTAATTTAAGATAAATGCTTGACAGCTTTTTCTTACCCATACTGTAACTAACAAATAATCAAATAGTCAGTTAATAGTACAAATAATCACATAATAGTAATCAGGAAAATTAAGTATTTCCAAATACTTAATTAGTTTAACCCAGTGGCTGTAATCAGGAAAAATGGAGCATTTCTAAATACTTAGTCAGCTTAACCCAGTGGCTCTGATACCACCTTTTTCTGTCACGACCCACGACCCGGTTTGACCCGTTTCAGGAGCCGCGGCAGAAAATACTGCGGTATTGATTTAATTGAGTTTAACAGCGGAAACAGGATCGCTTAAAGCTAAAATTTTTCCCCGATTATTTTATTTCACAATTCGGGATAAAACCTTGATAATTTACAATAGTATGTTTTTACTATAAAAGCGTGATATTACAAAAGTATTTATTTATTTTATATTGAGCCACTATCAATAAGCTTGGAATGCTTCCCCAGCACTTTTCCTGATTTACAACAGATCACCTGAAACATGTTTGAAAAAGGTTTTGTCAGCGGGAAATACTGAGTGAATCATTCTATTTACTAAAATGACACAATTGTTATAATATACAGTATTAAGAGCGATTACAATGTTTCTGATATCAACCCAATTACCCACAGTATTTGTCACTCGAATCTTTACGGTGACTGTGGTCATATCACCATTGGCTGCCCCAATGAATGACGAATATCACTAAATTTAGGTTCGCCCACCTAAAGTGATAAAACTGTAATACTGTGCACAATACCCCACATACCGGCTGTAATTTGGTGATTACAAAGACTTAATCCCCGTAATTATAACTTTGAATAAAACACTTTTTGTAAATAGATTTGATAAAAAGAGAGAATGACTCACATTGCTGATTTAATATGGTCAGAGTCTAATCTATGATTTAGCCTTGTTAACCTAATATAAATACAATGCACACAAAACTGGGTTAGTAATCAATCCAGCAATTACGATAATTTACGAAATCAACTATCACAATGAATGTCAAAATGCAATACTTTGTCCATCGAATTAACGATGATCCATTGAATTAACAATGAACGACAATGTATAATACTTTACCCATCGAATTAACGATGATCCGTTGAATTAACAACGAACGATAAAGTATAATACTTTATCTATCGAATTAACGACAATCCGTCAAATTAATGACGAACGATAAAGTATAACCCTAATGTGGGCGGCATTTAAACATGCATTGGATATCTTGATCTTCGAATAATTGAATCGTAGCAGCGATTGTGCTAATACCCTGTTTTGTAGCAGAATTTCGATACCCGGGGGTGTAATTTCGAAATAACAGAATGTAAGCAGTGTATTTGTGAGAATTTGGTCGACGTAAAGTGTTCAGAAGTCGAGTGCCAATGTCTGCTATTTATAGGTAAAATTTTTCTAGCTTACGGACCGTAAGCTTGTCAACGTTGCGGTCCGTATGACTGCTTACGGACCGTAAGGTTGAGACTGTTGCGGTCCGTATGGAATCAAAATAGGCTATAGGGTAGCCACGACTGAAACTAGCTTTGCTGAGTTAAAATTTTCGAATTTCAGTAACTTGACAGCAAATTAAGTGGATAATCGTCCACTAGGGTTTACCCCCCTTGAGTTTTAGGGGCCCTAATCCTGATTCTGAAAATTATGAAAATTTCAGGGTTTGTTCAGAATCACTTGGGTCTCTCAATTAGGGTTTCCTTTTTGACTAATTAATACTTTAAATAGTACTTTTGATGAGAGTTGTTACAGTGGTCACGTAAAGAATAAAAGACATGGTCGAATAAAAGCGACGGATTTCGCTAAGATGACCAAGTAAATCGATACAAAGTCTTAATGCATACCGGAAGGGGGTGCAATGATAACGATTTCGGTAAAACACCCGGTTGATGGGTAAGGAATTAAACGCAAGCGTAGACTGAGAAACAGGAACGCGAAATAGAAAGTCAAAAGACTCGGAATATGAGTCATGACTAAAAGATGACAAGACTTTTCGCAAACATAAATTTTGGTAATTACGTTCAACCATTTCAAAGTTGGACGGGTCAAATAAAGGATGAAGTTTGACATTCATAAGTGATGAAAATTCACCCAAAATGAGTCAAACGAGTCAATTAAGGAATAACGCTTAATATAATAGGAAAACGCAAACCGATGAAACCGGAAAGCTAAAAACAATAAGATAGAAGGACCCGGGTAATGGGTGGTAAAGGAGTATAAGTATGAACCGGGTAACGGTAAGCATAGGACAAACTGACGTGTAAATGACGCTAGAAGTCGTAAAGTCGGAAAAGATAGTCCGAAAGTAAAGAAATGAAACCTTAGACTACGGTCAAGGTCAACTAAAGTTCAAAAGCAAAATTAAATGATTCCAAACATAACAAAGGATGCTTTAAAGCTATATATGTATAAATAGACAATGGAATAAAGACTAGAGTAAAAGATGATCTACGGGATCATCATAACCTACGGGATATTAAATAGTGTAAAGGTCTACGGTGCCAAAACGACCCACGGGTCATGAATTTAAGCAAAGGGATCATAAGGGCCTCGTCTTAAAGAGATGAAAGCTTAAGGAAATAGCCTACGAGGTTAAGTGAAGGAACCTACGGGTCAATAGTGTAAGGTGAGGGAACTTGTTACGATTCCCCGCGTAAAACGAGAACGGAAAACAATAAATTATGGGTTGTCAATTTCCTTGATATGAGTAATTGACATAGTTAAAGAGAAAAACGTTAGACTAAAATTCAGTTTTAGTAAGAAATAACATTTTTACAAATATAAATTCTGATAGGAAGTTGAATAGCATGCATGAAAGATTCAAGTCTTGACGCTGATAGGCGCAAGACGATATATTCAAAAAGCGATCTTTTCGAAAATGAAAGGTTGATATAAATTAAACATGACGTGACACGATCACGGTCAAGAAATGCAATGTGAAGTGGAATCACATTATAACCAAGCGAGCGGTAAAAAGTAACTCGACTAATAAGTCTCGTTAGTGAGACCGGTTAAGGTCATTTAAGTAATTTGGTTGTTTGTAAGCGGTGGATTCGGTATAACTGAACCGAATAAATGAATTTGAAAACAAAAGAAATTGTTGCTAAAAGTGAAAGATTTCACTAAAGACCTTTAAACGGGTCAAAGTAACGGATTCATAAGGAATTCGATAGTATATGAAAGCGATGGATATCGCTAAGTTAACTAAACTAGTGGAAATAACGAGATTACGTTATTTCGAAGTTACACTATGTCGTATGAGATATGTAGACAATTAGTAACCAAAAAGATGTTACCATACTTTTCGGGTAATACTAACGATTGGTTAAAAAGTATAAGTAATGTTTAAAATATTTCTCGGATCGAATACATTGAGTTTAAACTCAATGAATTATGTAAGAAAAGGTTTCGAGGACGAAACCTCTTTAAGGGGGGTAGACTTGTAACACCCCGAAAACGGGTTTGGTAATTAAACCCCGTTAATACTAAAGACGGGGAAAGTACCGTTAGTGGTAAAAGTAAACTGGCAAGTATTAGGAATTAATTGAATAATCCTAATATTTATTTAAAGTGAATAAGAGCTTTCAAGAAAATAGAAAGATAAAAGGCCCGATTTAACGGGACTTAAAGTAAAACGGGTTACGACTTCCCGAACCTACTAAGCTAACTAGGAATAATTCTAACCTAGTTAGATAGTGACTTATGAGTGGGTTAAAACACTTAAATTATGAACTAAGGGAAATGGAGGGGCCAAAGATGTTAAAATTGAAACTTATGTTGCTAATTTTAATTAAAAACAAAACCAAACACCCCATTTGGGATGTCTGGTCGTACAAGAACAAGAAGGGGCGATCCCCCACTCTCCAAAACCCTAAACATCACTAAACTTTCAAATTGAAGGCTCAATCCAAGCTGAAATCGAAATTAAAGCATAGATTATTGATCCTCATCACAAGAGGATTACAAGGTATGTAAAATTTGATAAAAACTCTCAACTCGAAATTCACATGAAATTGGGAATTTCTGAAATTTATGGTTGCATGTTAGTTTTATGATGAAATAAAAACAATACAGTGTCTAGGGACAAACCCTAGACCAATACAAGTTGAATTCATGTGAAAATCTAGTAAAATCCATAAACACCATTGTAGGTGATTAGTGGGTTATGTAGATTTTAATAAACACTAGGAAATTGGGTGATATTCTAGTGTAATTTGACAACTGTGAAGTGACTTCAGAATTATAGAAGCTAACAACTTTGTAAGATGGTTGATTTATGTGAAATTAGGGCTAAGAGATAAGCTAGAGACTTGATAAATAAACATGTAAAATTCTACCCTTAAAGTGTTTGTTGAAATGCCTCAAAGAAGGCTCGAAACTAGAATTTTTGTAGTTAAAACACCTAATTGTGATGTTTTGGCTCTTATGCAAAATGTGATTAAAAAGAGTTCTAAGTGTGATAAACGTGGTTAGAACTTTGGTTAAAACGGTGGTCTAAAGATAACGCCTACCGGGTAATTAAAGAATGCTAAAACTAGTTGATGAACTCGAATATGCAATTAGTATACTAATGGGCATTTGACTTTTAAAAAGTCAAACTGACCTATAATACGATAAATGGTAATTTTTTATATGAAATGCGTAAGGTGGAATAATCGTATTAAATTATGATTAAACTAACCACCTTGAAAACGATGATGATAGTTTGACGCGTAACAAGCTAGGTGGAAGCTTGATGAGGGAGCGGGTCAAACGAATCAAGAAGGAAAGGAAAAGCGTAGTTCGGATGCGAGGTAAGTAAAGCTTACGCCCCTTTTCATTATTTACAAATGACATGATTGCAAGTATAGTATATGAATGCTACTAAGTGGTTGGCATAGGATGTTCCGACATGATTCAATGAGAGTCGGAACGAAGGGAAAATGGTAAGAAATCATAAGTTATGGACAAAGGGGTAAAATGGTAAATTAGTCATGTAGTGACGAACAAACAAAAACGGTTTTAAGTAAAATGAGTACAAGGAAAACCGGGATAGGTTTAAAGGGGATGAAGTGGTACTTAAATACCATCTCGTACGGACAAATGGTCAATTTGACTAAATAGGTCAATTGGTGTGGGTAACGCCATTTGACAATAACATTTGATAATTTCTTGTTGAGTTTTATAATCACAGGAAATAACATAAGCTTGCGTTGCTTTAACTATAAAGATTTAAAGCAAAAGTTAAGTAAACGGGTCAATACTTTGACCTGAGCCAGGTACATATAACTAAGCTTTTTGGTTAAACATACAATTTTGGTCAAAATATTTAGCGAAAGTCCTTCGTCGTGAAGTAAGGGACTAAAGTTGACCAAAACACCCTTGAAGGGTATATTGGGCAAACGACTCATAGGGGTCGTTTAGGAACTTGCATAAAGATTATGGAATCATTAGACATGAATAAAGGTCATAGGAATGCACATTCGCGGGTCAAATGCTCAAAAGTGGTCATTTGCGTAAAATAATCAACCGATGGGTAAAATTGGGAAAAAGGGGTTCATTATGATAAATCCACAATAAAATAGTTGTGGTGGAATATTTGTAGTTAATTAGATATGGAACTTTTGTAGCGACAAAAGAAAGACACAAGTTCTAGACTAAAATGCATAACTACCCTTAACGGGTCAAAATATGCATTTAAGCGTAAACGGGATTTTATTACTTAAGAAACCCGTGATTTGAGATTAATATAATAGGAGATATTGAAATAATGAATTTCATGAGTTTAACGATCAAATAAACTTGTTGGTGTGATAAAATTATGAACGGGTCAATATTTGGTAAAAAGGGTAGTAAGCCGAAGACTTAAAAGTCTGAAATTAAGTTAATCCGGATGTCGGATTTTAACTCCATAAGATGGAAAATTAAATTACGGACGCGTAGGAAAAAGAATCGGGTAAAACGGATTAAAAACGAGAGAGTTATGCTCGTTTCCGTGAAATCGGGTTATGCTGGGAATGTACAGCAGCTGTAAGCAACAGTCTGTGAAAACAGGGGCTAGGCGTCACGCGATGGCCCTAGGTGTCACGCGACGCCCCCCTGTTCTGGTAAAAAATTATTTCGTTGTTGTTTGACCCATGTAACTTGTTTATACTGATTATTTAACTATCAAAACTAACTTTTAAGTTGGTTTTGATCATAGGTGATCGCCAAGAGTGCCCGGATGAAGATCAAGCTCGATAAGGAACCGAACATGATAAAGTACAAGCTTCCGCGTGATGTTTCGTCGTATCTTTTAAACGACGAACTTATTTATATTTTGTTGAAAACTTTTAAGTTGTAAAAGTTTTAGATTACTCGTAATTTCTAAGGATACTTAATCGTAATTACATGTTTATTTTCGTTATATATACGAAAACCTTTAAAATAATAACAAGGGTGTTACATCATCGATGGTCATCAAAGTTGAAATCCGCTTACCTGCGGATAGATTTCCGCCATGAACTGGTATGTTTGAATATGTTCAGAAACTAAGCGTTTTTTTCTTAACTGTGATGATATGAGTACAACATCTATTGATTATTGATCTTTGAATATGTTCACTGATTATTCTTTTTGAAATTAGGGTTTCATTTGCTTGAGATTTGAATCTTCTGATTGTTGAAGCCTTTGAAGCCGATCCTTTTAAATTTCCAGTTCCCGAGGTATTATCTGTTTGTAACAGCAGTGGTTCAGCATCTACAGTGGATTCAACATCTACAGTGGATTCAACATCGGGTGTTTGCTATTATTGTTTGATGTTGTTTGCTATTGTTGTTTGCTATTGTTGTTTGATGTTGTTTGCTATTATTGTTTGATGTTGTTTGCTATTGTTGTCAAGTAAGGTAAAAATGGTCATTCTAATTACCTGAATATTGCGTATGATATCCTTTTAATTTTAATCGCCCAACAAGTTTTTTGGTTTGTTTCTTTCATATTTCATTATGATTTGTATGCTTTTACGGTTTGATTTTATATTGGTCATCACATTAATGGTGAGTACTCAAGAATATTGGATGGTTTACTTAGTTTTATTTTGGGTATTTTTGGATGATTTCATCCATTTCTTTAGATAGTTCATGATTGAAGATGCAGTTGAAGGGATCATTTGAGTGAAATGAATGTTGGTTTATCAGAAGATGCAGTTGAAGGTATCTTAAATAAGGTAATAATTGCATTACATCCCTGTTGAAAAATAGAATTGATAAATTTAGGAAAAGTGAGGTTGAAAGATGATAACCCAACAGTGGAGGATCTAATTCTACAGCTTCGATAAATTAAGGGTATTCTCATATAATGGTTCCTGGCTGCTTCCAAAGAATCCGCACTTTGGACATCTGTTGTTCTTCAAACATCTATTATCTATTTTATCTATTATATATAATAAATGAAAGTTATTTGGGCCACGTGGACCAAATCACTTTCATTTATTATATATAATAGATAGAATAGATAATAGATAATAGATGTTTGAAGAACAACAGATGTCCAAAGTGCGGATTCTTTGGAAGCAGCCAGGAACCATTATATGAGAATACCCTTAATTTATCGAAGCTGTAGAATTAGATCCTCCACTGTTGGGTTATCATCTTTCAACCTCACTTTTCCTAAATTTATCAATTCTATTTTTCAACAGGGATGTAATGCAATTATTCCTCTCAATCAAATAGACCAACCCTTGCTTCCTCTCAAAGTGTTATGGAATGGTTATAACAGCTGATCATGCTAAGGACTGTTATAACTAACCACTGCTCCTTATAAAGACTGATGGACTTAAATACTAATGAGGCCTATCCACTGTTGAAGACAAATCCCCGTTAAAGTTCCATGTGCTAAGGACTATTATAACTAACCACTGCAACTTATATAATCATCGTTCCAGTATCATTGTTCCAACATCGTCGTTTCAATGAAGCTTCCCATCACACATCAACCTTTCAATATCAATGTTCCAGTATAATTGTTGCAACATCGTGAAAAGTTGCATGTGCTACCTTCTTTGATGGGAGAGTTGTAAGTTGAACGGACGATATGTATCTCTTCTTCTCAATACTCGACATTTGTTCATAAAGGATAAGAGAAAACTGAAGCTCTCTATAACCCATTTTCAGAAAAAAATGTTGTTGATATGTGGTTTCCCTTGATAATGGTATGTGTTTTTGTTTTTGATTTTACTGAAGTTTTGTTATCTGAGTTGTAACTAAATGATGATTGTGAATGATCTGCTGCAGATGATGATGATGATGATGATGATTGTTCTATGGTTGTTTCCAGTATCATTGTTCCAACATCGTTTAAAGTATATGTGTTTTGCTACTCCAATTTTGAATTTTTTTGTTTTTTTATTTTGAAGTGATATACTCTAATTCTCGCTTTATATTTCAGTCTAATCACAGTTGTTTGAAATTCATACAATCTGCTGCGGGTTATTATAGGGTTGTATTAAAAGAAGCATAAAGTTAAATTAAACACAAAGAAATATTTTTAAATCTACATTTATAATAATTTTTGCTGGTGACTAAATGATGATTATATGTGACTCTGGGCAGATGATGATGATGTAGAAGCCGCAGTAGTTCCTACTAAACGCAAGAAAGCATCTGCTATTGCTGTAAGATAAGATTTTATCTTACTAGAGTAATGGTCTTTCTTGCCTTTTTTTTGTATTAAAAGAAGCATAAAGTTTGGTTTAAAGCAGCTCTTTATGAACAAAGTTAAGTATTAAGTATATGAGGACAGGGATACTCTTCAACAGCTGAAGAAGTGTTTTCATGTACTGCATCTTGGTCTGTTCACGAGAGATCCGGTTTCTATAAATCCTGCTGTTGATGCATTGAGTACTTCCGTGGAGTTCATGGCGATTGTCGAAGATATACTTTGATGGAGTTTAAAGCTAAAAGCACTAAATTTTAAGCTAAAAGCACTAAATTTTTGCTGTTAGGTTCGTAAATTTCTTGGTGTTGTTCTTCGATTTTAAATTGTTGCTTTTAGATTCGTAAATTTCTTAGTTTCGTTTTCTTGAATTCTATGTAATTTTGTAAAGTACAATAACAAACAGTGGTTTGAACATCTGTTTGCATTTTGGTCAATAGATAATGGAAACCCATGTTAGGTTGAACAGTGTTTTTAAGAGGAAAATAGTGTGAGAAGACAGTAGATTATATTAAGCTAAACATCTGTTCAGGGTTAAACAGATGTTTGGCCTTTAACAGATGGTTGGCCTTTTATATCAGAGGTTTGGACTTAAACAGTTGTTTGACCTTAAACAGATGTTTGGCCATAAACAGATGTTTGACCTTAAACATATGTTTTACCTTAAACAGATGTTTCGCCTTCTATATCAGATATTTGGACTTAAACAGATGTTTGACCTTAAACAGATGTTTGGCAATAAACAGATGTTTGGCCTTAAACCAAACATCTGTTTAAGGTCAACATCTATTTCACTATTGGCCAACATTTGATTGACTTTTGGTCAACATTTGTTTGAATTTTGGTTAACATCTTATTTTTTAAACAAGTATAAAATCCCAAATCACCCTATCATTTAAGTGCATTGAAGTAAAAGTGGAAATGATATTATAATGGGGTCCTGTTTTGGTTTTGTTTGACCTCTAATATGGGTTCATGATCTAATCCGGTGATTTGAAGACATTGTTGTTTCATGTTTATACTAATAAATAAAAATCAAGTACACTTGGATGATTATTAAGCTCCTCATTTTGATTGTTTGGGTATAGTATTCTTGAAATTGGTCTTTTTTTGCAAACAGATGTTTATGGGCAAACTTCTGTTTATGGCCAAACTTCTGTTTATGGGCAAACATCTGTTTAAGCTCAGACCTTTGTTTATGTTGACAGTGTTTATATGTAACAGTGTTTTTCACATCAGTGTTTTATAATCTGTTAGGTTGTTAGATGTCATCACCTCAGAGTTTTATATGTAACAATTTTTATGTCATCAATGTTTATATGTAACAGTATTTATCACATCACTTCATTGGTTTGATCTGTACTATAAATTGAACAGTTGTTTCATTTTTATGCTAATAAATAAAAATAAAGTACACTTGGATGATTATTAAGCTCCTCATTTTGATTGTTTGGGTATAGTATTCTTGAAATTGGTCTTTTTTTGCAAACAGATGTTTATGGGCAAACATCTGTTTAACCCTCGAAGATTTGTTTAAGGCCAAAAACCTATTTATGGCCAAATTTATGTTTATGGGCAATCATCTGTTTAAGTTCAAACTTTTGTTTAAGTCCAGACAACTGATATATAAGGCGAAACATCTGTTTAAGCCCTAACATCTGTTTAAAAGCCTGTTACAACCACTGTGTTGGTTGAAACATTTGATTGTTAAAAGTTATCCACTGCTGAAATAGAACCTCTGTTTCTTCAATCTTCGTGTTGACCACTGACTTACCAAACATCAGTGTTTAAAAAACTGTTGGGTATCCACTGATAGGAAGAAATAGCCACTGCTCACTTTTTTATTGTTGACATCCATTGATATTGACCATCAACGGTTTTCCTAAAAAACAGTCACTGCTCACATTTTTATTATTGATGGTGTTAATTAGTGATAGATTGAAATTATCAAATAAAAACTAGAATTACAATGAAATTACCATTTTACCTAATCGTTACATTCCAATGAGATAAGAGTTCCTCCAACATTGTTTTCGTGATAAAATTTAAAGTTAAATAAAAAAAAATACTTGATGACTATTTGTTGCAAATCAAATCAGTAATTAATGCTAATTTCTTGAGCTTTGGACATTTAAAATATGCAAAATGTGAATTTCAAACTGACGGTTATTATCTCTTAATTAAAGTTAAAATAAAAATTAGAAAAGTCATCATGACAATTGCTTTCAAATCAGATCACTGATAATATCAGTAATTTTGAAATTCAAAATATGCAAAATGATAATTTAAAATTGACGTTCTCTTTTTTTTTCCTACTTTGCATATCATTTCTTATATTTAAATAGTTTAATAAAGCAGGATATAAAGATATACACTACTTACCTTTCAGTTCCCAATAAACATCATGACAATTGCCTTCAAATCAGATCAGTAATTACTGATAATATCAGTAATTTTGAAATTCAAAATTCAAACCATATATTCTTATCCTATAAATAAGATATAATTATCTGGTTTCACATTCAAATCTCACTCGCTCATATATGTGAGCGTATCTTTCTCTCTCAAATGCATCTTTCTCGTGATGCAGCCGCTAATCTCCGATTACACTTCTTTGTTCGAATGTTTGTTGATTATGTTTACATGTTATCGTTCCAGTATCATTGTTCCAACATCGTCGTTTTAATGAAAATTCGCATCCCACATCAACCTTCAATATCGATGCTGCAGTATCATTGTTGCAACATCGTGAAAAGTTGCATGTGCTACCTTCTTTGATGGCAAAGTTGCAGCTTGAACGGACTATCTGTATCTTCTATCTTGAAAAGTTGCATGTGCTATCTTCTGAAAATGGGTTAGAGTTGCATTGTTTGATTTTCGTTAAATCGAAAGTCATGTTTTCTTGCGCCAGGAAGATTTTCTTCTTTTATAGAAAGTATAGATTCGTGCAATATCGTGAAAACTCAAATGTGCTACAACAGTTGAGAAGAGACCTTTGCATTTTAGGTTTATTTCTTATTTGTGTTGTCAGTAATATAGAGTGCGGTGATAGAGACGTGCAGTTCATGGCAATGCTGAAGGACATACATCGAGAGGTTCAGCAATCGATGGAGTTGAAACTAAAGTTTCTTAATTCTTACTGTTATTCTTAGATTTGAACTTTAATATTGTTCAGTATGTGATGTAATTATTGGACTTTTAGTTTTAAGGTCATGAATAAATGAATAAATTTAATTTTATGAATCCATGTTGTGTTTTATTTTTACTTATTATTTAGTGCTTCAGTAATATTTAGATTATGTTGATGTTGAATTGTGTCTGAACATCTGTTTGGTAAGTCAACAGAGGTTTAATAGTGTCAAGGATTTGTTTGATGGTCAACCTCTGTTTCTTCATTCTTCATGTTAACCACTCACTGACCAAACATCTGTGTTTCAATCACTGTTGGCTATCCACTGATAGTTAAAAAATAGTCACGGCTCAAATTTTTATTGTTGACATCCACTGATATTGACAATCATTGGTTTTCCTAAAAAACATCCACTGCTTACATTTTTATAGTTGATGTGGTTAATTAATTATGGAATGAAATTATCAAATGAAAACTAGAATTAAAATGAAATTACAAATTTTCCTAATCGTTACATTCCAATGAGATAATGCTTCGTAGATTCGTAGATGTTTGAAGACCGACAAATGTTCAAAGAAGCAGCAATGTGGACATTTGTTTGTCTTTGTCGTTCTTCAAACATCTAGGAACCATTATTTGAGAATACCTCTGAATTTATCTGAGCTGTAGAATGAGATCCTCCACTATTTGGTTATCATCTTTCAAATCCATTTTCTCTAAATTTATGGATTCTGTTTTTCAACAGCGATGTAATGCAATGATTCCTCTCAAATGAATAGACGGACACTTGCTTCCCCTCAAAGGGTTATGGTGTGGTTATAACACCTGATCATGCTAAGGACTGTTATAATTAACCACTGCTCCTTATAAAGACTGATGGGCTTATTGACTCATGAGGCCTATGCACTGTTGAAGACAAAGCCCTGTTAAAGACAAGCACTTATGTACCTAAAGCCTGATCAACGAAAGGAAAACCACTGCTTAGTAGCAGCAGTGTTTCGGCATCTACAGCGGATTCAACTTTAGTATTTATGTATCAGTGTTTCTTATGAACAGTGTTTAGTGTAGCAATGGTTCTCTATACTTTATCTCTCGAGACAAACCCTATACAAACTCAAAGACGAACCACTGTCCAACAAAAAAAGTGGTTCAGCATCAACAGTAGATATTCTACCTATGTTTATGTTAACAGTATTTATATGTAACAGTATTTATCACATCAGTGTTTTATACTCTGTTAGATTGTTAGATTTCATATCACTGAGATGTTTATATGTAACGCTATTTATCACATAACCCCATTTTGATTGTTAGATTTCATATCATTTTGATTGTTTGGGTATAGTATTCTTGAAATTTGTCTTTTTTTGCAAACAGATGTTTATGGGCCAACTTCTTTTTAAGGTCAAACATTTGTTTAATTTCAAACATCTGTTTATGTCCAAATATTTGTTTAACTCCAAACAACTGATATAGAAGGTCAAATATCTGTTTAAGGTCAAACAATCTCAAAATAGCTAAAAATGATAGTTTTCACTAATCCTTAAAAGTCTGTTACAACCACTGATTTGGTTCAAACATCTGATTGTTAAATGTTATCCACTGTTGAAAGACAACTTCTGTTTTTTCAATCTTCATGTTGATCACTGTCCGACTAAACATCAGTGTTTCAATAACTGTTGGCTGTCCACTGATAGTTAAATAACAGTCATTGCTCACATTTTTATTGTTGACATCCACTGATATTGACCATCATTGGTTTTCCTAAAAAACATCCATTGCTCACATTTTTATTATTGACGTTGTTAATTATTGATAGATTGAAATTATCAAATAAAAACTAGAATTACAATGAAATTACCATTTTACCTAATCGTTACATTCCAATGAGATAAGAGTTACTCCAACATTGTTTTCATGATAAAATTTAAAGTTAAATTAAAAAATAAAAAAAATTCTTGATGACTATTTGTTGCAAATCAAACCAGTAATTAATGATATTAGAAAAGTCATCATCACAATTGCTTTCAAATCAGATCAGCAAACTACTGCCCATAGCCAAGAAAGTATAACTTAGCAGATGTTTCCTTTGGCAAACATATACCATAGCAGTGGTTTTGAAATTTTATAACGTGTTTAAACACGTTATTAATTGTAATTATAATAACGTGTTTAATTTTATATTTTTCCCATGTAAATGCATTAAAAGCCTAACGAGTGTCGCATCATATTCTTTTGTCTGACGATGTATTTAGTCATAACCGCCTTCATTGGGTATATAAAATACATTGGGCAGAGGTTTTGATCATTGCCGTTTTCATCCATCTACTCAATCATCTTCAAAAATTTTGTTGACGATTTTCACAAGGCTCTCTGCAGAATGGAAAAATTTGGGTTTCAAGTGATTGTTGACGAGATTTTCACAAGGCTCTCTGCAGAAGATATTGGCCGTTTCAAATGTCTTTCCAAGAATTTTTATAGGTAATTGTCAAGTCATGCATTTCAGATGATGCATGCTATCCGAAGTGGAGATTCAGTACAAAAGAAACTATTATCCTTTAAAGACACGTCAATTGTCATTGACGACGTAGTTGGTGGTAATTTGCATGTTGTTAGAAGCAAAACCTTAAGTTTTCCTAACAATGTGCACCCTAGCTTCTTACGTATTCTATCTTCATTTAATGGTTTGTTATCAGTTTGCAATGAAGGGATTTGCTGTCAGTTGATTCTTTGGAATCCAACTATCAGGCGGTATAAGGTTTTGTGTGATGACTACTTCAATTACAATCATCATCGAAACTCTGATACTGGTGGAATTTATTTTGATCAGTTCAATGATCTGAAAGTGCTGAACATCAGATGTTACCGTAATGTAACTGCTGCTCGTGTTTACTCACGACGTCGTGAGTCATGGAGAACAATAAATTTCGGTAGCGTAAACAATTATGGTTCAAGTCGTTATTCATGGTCTACAGGAGTTTATGCTGATAAAACCATATATTTTATGGTTTCAAATTATTGGTATCCACTAGGTGAGAGAAACATCGTTGCTTTTGATGTTCTTAGTGAGACTTTCAGAATACTTCATTTTCCTGAGAGTATTGTAGTCAATCCTTGCCAAGGGCATTTTTTAACCATCGCAAAGAGGTTGCATTTGATTGTTATTGGAAAGTCTGCTGAGCTAACTGCTGATTTGCTCAGATATGAAGAAGAAGGCTGGATGAAGGTGTTTGTTTTCAATAATTCTCGTGTAGTTGATTATGTAGATAGTCGCCGAAGTACTGATATAATTGAAGACAACAAGTGGCTGATAACAAGCATCTGGGGGATATGATTGAAGTTGATCTGAGCAACGAACTTCTGAAATACCTTCAACATGTTGACAACTACAATGGTCCAAAAGGAGCTTTACTTATCGAAACTACTGTTTCACCAATTGATTAGGAATTAGGATCCTGTATTTTATTGAATGCTATTTGCTGTTTTGACAATTGTATTTTTTATATAATTAGTTGTGTTAAAATTATTAATCATGTTTGTTATTTAAATTAAGTAAATGAATACTGATGTTTGAGAGTTGCTTGTAATATTGTCAAAGGTCTGTTTAAATGATCAAAGCTCTGTTATTGGGAACAGATGTTTCAAAATTAAACAGTAGTTGATACATCTGTTGACTTGGGTCAACAGATGGATGAACTTTGTATGCTGTTTGACACTTGTAGTTTTTATATAATTAGTTGTGTTAAAAATATTAACCATGTTTGTTATTTAAATTAAGTAAATAAATATTTAGGTTTGAGAGTGTAAAAGCTTGTAGTATTGGCAAAGTTATGTTTAAATGATCAAAACTCTGTTATTAGGAACAGAAGTGTGAAAATAAAACAGATGTTTGGAATTACTGTTAAGAAAACCGTGGTTGAAACTACTGTTTGGTTAAAATGGTGGTTTAAAACCACTGTTGGGTTAAAATAGTGTTTTGTGGAGGTTGAAGGGGATTTAAACGACTGTTGGGTTAAAATGTAGATTTTTTTGGAGAAGGAACATGCTTGAACTACTGTTTATATAATGACTGTTGTTAAAGCTCAGTGTTTTAATCCACTGATAGGCTATCCACTGATAGTTATAGTCAGCTACTGTTTTCATTTTCATCACTGTAAACTACTGATATTGATTCATCAGTGGTTTCCTAACAACTGTCATCCATTATTCATCAGAGGTTGTGACGTGGACAGTACTTAGCCGTTAGATCCTAACAATCTCTAATATGGTTTCATGATCTAATTCGGTGATTTGAAGACATTGTTGTTGAATCGAAAGAGATGGTTGATGTAATGTGGTCGTATTAATAACAAATAGTAATTAATCTAAATAACTTTCCCGAGCCCGGGAAGCAATCCCGGATAAAAACCTAGTACCCTCATATGCAAGGCACATGACTATATTTAATAAAAAAAATCTGACTGAGTTATGGCTAAAGGACATAACGAGCAAGATTTTGAAACGTTAAGGACAAAACTCGTCAAATTTAAAAGTAAAGAACACCACCTGCAATTTGATACATATATAAGGACAAAACTTGTAATTTGCTCTATGATTACGAATGCTCTAACAAAATATTTTAGGAATATAATCATTTAATATAATAAATCTAATAAAACACTTGACAATATAATAAAAAAATTGTTTTAAAATTTTGATGAATCTTGATGATAGCGAGGTGAATCGGCGTGTTAACCCATCGACGTCAGACCATTGGGTATGGGAGGATAGTCTCCAAAGAGACTATCCGCCACATAGGCGCCACATAAGCTTCGGTGGAGGAGCATCCCCTTGGGGACTACCCAAGGGTGTGGGGGGACTACCCACTTTAATAAAAAAATCAATATATTACTAAAAGGAGAGAGAGGGAGATGGCCCACCTTCATGAAAGCAGCCAACCATTAATAATATTTTAATATATATATATATATATATATAAAGGAGGAGAGAGAAGTCAGATGGGGGCCCACCAGTTAGCCCCGTCTCCATCGTCCAAATTGTGACGGAAGTGCTGCGACGGGCCCTTGAGGGGAGGTGTGCGACGGCCCAAATAGGGGGGACGGTCCAGCGACGGGGCCCGTACCCAATGGTCTCACTCCTTTCGTCTGGACTTCATTTTTTCTTTTTGTTATTGTCCGATGATTAGGGCTGTAAACGAACCGAACGAACACGAACAAGGCCTTGTTCGTGTTCGTTCGTTAAGGAAATAAATGTGTTCACGAACGGTTCATGAACACTTACCGAACGAGATTTTATGTTCGTGTTCGTTCATTAAGAAAATGAGCGTGTTTGCGAACGGTTCACGAACACAAACGAACACAAATAAATACGGCGAACGTGACGAATGATAAAGAAAGATGGCCCAGAGAGAGCACTCGAACTTGAATCCCGTATTATGGAACGGAGGTTGATCGTAGATCGCTGATGTAAATAATGAGAAATGAAAGGGAAATGATGCATAAACAAGGTGAAAGTGGGTTTCCTAGTTTAATTGTTAGGGTAATAAAATATATAAAAGTTTAATAATATAAAAAGTACAAATAAAATATAAGAAAGTACAAAGATCTTCAATTAAAACACAAACATACGAACATAAACGAACGCAAATCAACGAATGTTCACGAACACCTTACCGAACGTTCACGAACACAATCGAACGAACGAGACCTCTGTTCATGTTCGTTCATTTAACTAATCGAACGAAATATCTTGTTCATGTTCGTTCATTTATTAAACGAACGAACATAAACGAACTTCCCGCCGAACGGTTCACGAATCACGAACTGTTCGCTGAACGTTCGGTTCGTTTACAGCCCTACCGATGATTCCTCAATTAAGGTGGCTGCTAAAATTTCACAAAAATAAATGCTTATTTATATTTGTGATAGTTAGTAATAGACTAATACTATAAAAAATGCCATACCTCAGTTTGTCTACGTTTGAACATTTCCTTATAAATAATCACATATTTGTTGGTGATTAAAATGTGGGTGTTTCATAGATATATAAAATGGTTAAAAGGACATTTCAAAGGAGATTTCCTACATTGAATTGTACAAAACTAGTCACACGAGAGCTTTATACAATGTTCAGAGTTGACTTGGTAAGCCCTGAACCAGTATCATCCACTTCTTCGGTGCTCTTAACATCTGTCTTCTGTTCCCCCGAGACCTCGTCAAGATGACCATTAAACTGCTCTAATTCACCATCAAAATTAACACCACCTACATCACCAAACTCACCAGCACTCACCTCGACACTCACGTTCACAAACACAGGCGAAACCGTCATTGCCATTACAATTACTATTACTAATGACATTATAAACAACAGTAGCAACACCACCAACTGCATTCATACTAGAACCACATTTCTCCTCCTCCACCTTATAAACCACCTCACTGCAAAAAATTTCAGCACCATCCATCATCTTGAAACATTTGCGAATCCTGTAGCAGATTGGGATCCGAATTCGGTACGATCCAGATGCAAAAAATCAAATCGAAAATAAACTGAATTGGAATATACCAGATCAAATCGTTGTACGACATTATAACAAAAACTCAACATAATCTACAATATTCTAACTACCTCACCCATAGATTTGTTGAATTATGGCAGATTCCTCAAATATATGATATGAGGCAAGATGTATCAGTAAACCTGCTATATAGACCCCAATACAACACGAATTCCTGACCGTTCAAAGAAATTTAAACAAAATTATGTAAACACGAATGCCTAATTACATCTCACTAACCTGTACAATAACGGTGTACCTCAAAAGAGCGGTTGGTAATGCAGTGTCGTTCTCTTTATAGAATTCATCGCTGTCAAATCTACGTAATTCATCATCTCCATCTTCATATTCTTAGCAAGTGAAATTGTGTCATGAATCGCTGGTCTCGGAGAAATACAAAAGTTCTACATCGTCTTCCTCTGTAAGCCACGGGTTTTTAATTTCAAAATTATGATTCTTTTGTAGGGGAGAGTTACCTGATTGCAGACGAAGGCATAGGAGCAGATGGATGAGTAGGCAGAGTGAAAAGGATGGACCTGGAGGGATGAGCAGGGAGTGAAAAAATGGTTACATAAAGTAATTAAAGTATGACGATAGACTAGTTACAGTCATGTTTTTTTGTTTTGTAATGGCCATTGATAACTTTTAGTCACACACAAAAACTTATAAGTGACTAATAAACATTATTCTTTGTCACCTACATTCGTAAGTGACCACATGTATTATCTTTTAGCTACGTCATTAAAACTATACTGTGGCAATTAGCAATATTTTGCCACACTTTTCTATTATGGCTAGTTTTTGACACATTTTTTTAGATAATATGTGACTAAAGGTTTGGAAGATGATTGTTTTCGTCACATGAATTAAAAAATCGATCAAATTAACATGGCAGTAGGTCATATTTGGCCACACTTTTCAAGTTGTGGCTAGATTGGCTAGTAAATGTCACATTTTTCTTGAAAGTTGTGGCTAAAGGTTTTGAACTATTATCAAATGGCCACATTAATAATAAAATGTGTGACTAAAGGTGTTATAAAATGTTATGAGTGACCTTTCGTCACACTATTTTTCAAATGTGTGGCAGGACGATTTTGAGATATGTGTGGCCGTAGGCCTTTTTTGACGTAGTGTCTTCGTATAAAGTTGAAATAGGAAAAAAATTATTTCTCTATATTTAAGTTTTTCTCATATCACTTGTAATATTTAATATAGGCTAGGATTTGGTTACATAATCCAAATTTTCTAAAAAGTGTAAAAAGTTATAAAATACCAAAATATCAATTATAAACACATCAAAAACGCAAAAATAACAAAATAAAGATTACTAAAATATCATATATGTGGGTTGTGTTTTGGATGATAAAACTCTGATTATCAAATGACAAACATTATTGTGTTTTTATCTTAATTAGCATGTTGTATTTTATATTTGTAGTTCTAAGATTGTATGCTTGAAGTGTGTATGGACTATTATGGTTTGAATATGATATTTAAGTAATGTTTTATCACTTTTTACACTTTTTAGGAAACTTGAACTTTGTAGCTGAACCCCACCCTTTAATATAAATCCATATTTTAGGGATGAGCAAATGGTATCGCGTATCGGAATTGAACTTGTACTGAATTTACGACACTTGACTATTTTCGGTATTCACTTTTTGCGTTTTTTCAGGATCAGTAATTTCGGTTTGGTACGATACCGAGACCGTACGATACCATACCGTGTACCTTCGGTACCGGCACCGGTACCTATTTTTTACGATTTTTGAGATCGGTACTTTTTATATCAGTAGGATACCGAGCTCATTCCTAAATTATACACACATGTTTTTTTAGTTCTTTTGTTCTTATATAAATATAAACTTTATTAGAATACTCAAATCTATGAATACAGGAATACAACCCACTTTAACACATTTAGTTAGAAATGAGGTTACCTTTTATCCCTTTGTGTCCTGTTTTTTTCATCAAGGATAACTTTACCAATCCATTCTAAACTTATAAAAAAATATTTTTATAAATCTTATCTCCAAGAATATAATATATTAAGCATTAGAAACTTGTGCTTCAGAAAATTATAACCTTTTATAAGTTTTGAGAGTATCAAATTTCTCCTTGTAATTTGTAATGAGCTAGTGGTGAAGTAGTAAGGGTGAGACTTGGTGTTCCAAGTTGTCACACCCCCAAAATACCACATGCGGGAAACCCTGCTAGGCGTGTGACGTACCAGAATCCAGTCACTAATCACATTGAACTATTCACAAGGTATTTAAAATAAACTTCCATTGATTAAATCAAACATTCCAAATCATATCACAAGTTTAACAGGTTCAGCGGAAGCAAATAGTAAATCATTGTTTAAATGTTTCAAAACCAAATGTATGTAAAAACAGTAAGCTCATCATGAGTATTCAAGCAGTACGACCCATGACCACTCCAGCAATCCCAGACTGCAAGTTCCATATCCAAGAATCTAACGACCTGCGAGCAAGCAACAAGTGTATCAGACAACGCTGGTGAGTTCATAGTTTTACGAAAACGTTAATTGCCAAGTGTTTAGTTCAGTTCATTGATAATAATGTTGATAATAACTCTGTTAGATAGATTGTATGACTTATATGTATTTATTTAAATTCTTTAGGTCCTTATTTGTAACTTGTATCTCTATATATTGGTTTGTCTGTATCAATAAAATTCATTCAAAGCAAAACCCTTTCATGGTATCAGCCATTATTCACTGAAGTGGTTGAAGTTCTCCCCTCCTCCCTTTCGTTTTCCCTCCCCTCTTCCTCTCCTCATGGCTTCCCCTTCTTCTTCCTCAGCCGAACCTGCACCCATAACCAACATCGCTCCTCTCTTAACCCTGAAACTATCATCCACTAATTTCCTCTACTGGCGAACTCAGATGCGTCCCCTCCTGTCTCTTCAGCATCTTCTGCCCCATGTAGATGGAACTCAATCGGCTCCACCGGAAACAATTACTGTTTCGGAAAAAACCGTTGATAACCCCGAATACCAGACATGGGTACGGGATGAACAGAAGGCTATTGTTATTCTCAATGCTTCTCTCACTGAAGAAGCCTTGTCCGTGACCGTTGGTCTCCCCACGGCTCGAGCCATATGGCTTGCTCTTGAGAATGCCTTCTGTAATTCTTCTGTTGAACGCATCCAGAATCTTCGTGATAATCTCCGAAATCTCCAGAAAGGTGAAAAGTCTGTCGCTGAATTCGGTCGCACTTTCAAAGCTTTGTGTGATCAGCTTTGTGCGATCGGGCACCCTGTTGACCCAATGGATCAACTCCACTGGTTCCTGTGTGGACTTGGTCCCGTATTCGAAAGTTTCTCAACCTCGGTCAGATCCGTTCGTCCCCTTCTTGATTTTGCGGATCTTCTTGCAAGGGCAGAAAGTCATGAACTATTCGTTAGGGCCTTACATGGTTCATCCTCACCTCCTGTTGCATTTGCGGTTCAATCTCCCAATCAGTCCTCCAGTCGCCCTAATCGTTCCTCGTCTCAGCGTGACTCACCAACTTCTCAAGCCCAGTCAAGGCCCAATCGTTCCAACTCTTCTTCCACCACTGTTCGCAGCCCAAATCGGTTTTCCAATGGGCCTCAAAACCGCAGTCGACGTCCTCCAACATGCCAACTGTGTAGGACACAAGGTCACTATGCCACACAATGTTCTAAACTTGCTACCTTTGCTACTTCCATGGCACCAAATGAAGAACAACTGGCGCATGCTTTTCATGCTCAATGTGGCTTGAACCCCACCATCCCGGACTGGACTTGTGACACTGGAGCATCTGATCACATGATTCCTAACCCAAGTAATGTTCAGAACTCCTCATCTACCCAAGGTAACAAACGTGTCTATTTTGGCAATGGTCACTCCTTGCCAGTATCGCATATCGGTAACACAAAAATCCTTGGCTCTCTTTCTTTAAATGAGGTGTTAGTTGTGCCTAATCTCACAAAAAATCTTTTATCAGTAAGCAAACTAACCAAAGATAATTTTGTTGATGTGCTATTCTCATATCCTCACTTTTATATTCAGGATCGGGGAACCAAACAAGTCCTAGCTCAAGGGAGTCTTGAAGACGGTCTCTACGTTCTTCGTAATAATCATGAAGCCCTAATTTCTACCTCTTCGTGTCCTAAATCGTCTTTTGAGTTATGGCATTCACGTCTTGGCCATACAAATTTTGATATTATTACTATGTTAAAAAATAATGGACACTTGTCGTTTACTTCTGTGTTACCTAAACCAGGACTTTGCTCCCCTTGTGAGTTAGCCAAATCCAAACGGCTACCATTTTCTGATAATAATAAACGGGCTTCTTCACCCCTTGAGTTAATTCATTGTGATTTGTGGGGACCATCACCGGTTAAATCGAATGATAATTTTTCTTATTATGTTGCCTTTATAGACGATTTTTCACGATTCACGTGGTTATACCCTTTACGGGCCAAATCAGAATTTGTTGATGCTTTATCTGTGTTTATGCCATTTGTTCAAACACAATTTGCCACAAAAATCAAAACGTTCCAAAGTGATGGCGGAACCGAGTTCACCAACCATAAGGTTCGGGCCTTGTTCGAATCCAATGGCACATTTCATCGAATGTCTTGTCCACATACCCCTCAACAAAATGGACGGGTTGAACGTAAACATCGACATATTGTCGAAACTGGGTTGGCCATGTTATTTCATGCTAAACTTTCGGCATCTTTTTGGGTTGAGTCATTCTCTTCCGCGGTATATATTATCAACCGCCTTCCTACGCCCATTCTTAATGGTAAATCTCCATTTGAACTTTTATACACTAAAACTCCCAATTATGCTTCATTTCGTACATTTGGTTGTCGTGTATATCCTTTTTTACGTGATTATGCCCCAAACAAACTTGCCCCAAGAAGCTTACCATGTATTTTTATTGGCTATTGCTTCAAGTACAAAGGGTATAAATGCTTAGACCCTTGCAGCTCACGTACTTATATAACTCGTCATGCACGTTTTGATGAAACCTACTTTCCCCATGATGCCACTTCCACTGCCAAACCGATAAATGAACTTGAAATAACAACCTTTCTTGATGCATCCTTCACAACACCATCTCCCACCTCACATATCCAACCTCAGCCTACTCCTCATCAAATTCCATCCAATACATCATGCACCAATCCCATAACACCTATTTTTTTCCCTACTACTACATCAACCACACCAACAGTTCTGCCTCAATCGACCCCTATCTCCTCCACATCTACCTCCGAAACAACTACTCCTGCTAGCTCTCCTCCACCATCCCCACCGCCCTCTCCCCCACCGTCACCCTCGCCACCTTCCCCGCCCCCTCCTCCACCATCGCACCCCATGACCACCAGGTCTAAAGCAGGCATTTTCAAACCCCGCCATCGTGTCGACTTGGCACACACTCAAAACCTTCCTCTTCATCATGCTCTCTTCGCCACTTCCGATCCCAAAACTTATCGCTCTGCTTTAAAAGACACTAAATGGGTGCGTGCCATGCAATTGGAACTTGACGCGCTTCATCGAAACAACACATGGACCTTAGTCCCTCGACCACAACAAGCAAATATAGTTGGTTCCAAATGGATCTTTCGAACCAAATATCATTCGGATGGATCTATTGAGCGACACAAGGCCAGACTTGTGGCTCAAGGGTTTAGCCAAATCCCGGGACTTGACTACTCTCTCACGTTTAGTCCGGTTGTTAAAGCCGCAACTGTGCGAACAGTTCTCTCGTTGGCAGTCATAAATAAATGGAACCTACATCAACTTGACGTCAACAATGCTTTTTACATGGACATCTCACTGAAAGTGTCTTTATGGAACAACCTCCGGGATTCGTTGATTCTCGATTTCCTGATCATGTGTGCAAGTTAAATAAAGCCATATACGGTTTGAAACAAGCCCCGCGGGCTTGGTTTCAACGTTTAAGTCTTTTCCTCACCAACAATGGTTTTCTGTGCAGTCGTGCAGATCCTTCCTTGTTCATCCTCAAACGCAATTCTTGTGTCATGTACCTTCTTGTCTATGTTGATGATCTCATTCTAACGGGCAATGATCCTAACGCTCTCAAATCCTTCATCTCGTGTCTTCATAATGAATTTGCTATCAAAGATCTGGGAGAACTCAACTACTTCCTTTGATTGGAAGTTACCTACACATCTAATGGACTCTTTTTAAATCAATCTAAATATGCTTTAGATATTCTAACCCGTGCCAAAATGTTGGATGCAAAACCTGCTCCAACACCTTTAAGCACAAATGTCTCTTTTGTCTCTGCAGGTGAATCTTTTTCAGATACCACTTACTACCGGTCCATTGTAGGAGCACTTCAGTATCTCACGATCACAAGACCTGACATTTCGTATGCTGTTAATCAAGTCAGCCAATTTTTACATGCTCCAACTGTTGATCATTTCCAAGCGGTAAAACGCATTCTTCGTTACATAAAGGGAACTCTTGCGTATGGGCTTCACTACAGTCAACCTGAGCATACGTCTCTGCTGGGCTACTCTGATGCGGACTGGGCTAGATGCTTAGAAACTCGGCGGTCCACCTATGGCTATTCTATTTTTTTGGGAGGCAATTTAATATCTTGGAGTGCTAAAAAGCAACCCACTGTTGCTCGGTCAAGTTGTGAGTCTGAATATAGAGCTATGGCTAACACTGCTGCGGAAATTGTTTGGCTCACCCATCTGCTTCAAGAATTACACGCGCTTCCTTCGGTCAGACCTACTATATTATGTGACAATCAAAGTGCTTTATTTCTTACACAAAATCCTATCTCCCACAAGCGTGCCAAGCATATTGATTTGGACTATCATTTTCTGCGTGAATTGGTCTCCTCTGGCAAATTGATAACTAAATTTGTTCCTACCAAGCTTCAAGTGGCAGACATCTTCACCAAAAGTCTTCCTGCCTCTCAGTTTGCTGCCTTCCGAAAATTGCTTCGCCTTGGTCCGCCACCTTTTCGCTTGAGGGGGGATGTTAGATAGATTGTATGACTTATATGTATTTATTTAAATTCTTTAGGTCCTTATTTGTAACTTGTATCTCTATATATTGGTTTGTCTGTATCAATAAAATTCATTCAAAGCAAAACCCTTTCAAACTCGAGTACCGTACAAGATGGCTCCAGATTATTTTGCCCGTCCCCAATGCCCCTATCTAAGCATTGGTCATGATTAAGGTCATTAGTTCACGCCCGTCCTCTCAGGTACGGTGTGAGGTTGCCAAGCCTAATAGCGCTATCAACTAATACCCCGTTACCTCTCAGGTAACTATTCGGTAGAATATGGGACTTAAGGTGATAGGAAATGAGTGTATTATCTAACATCCCAGTTTTTACCCAAAAGACTTATTCCTCTCAGGAATACCCATTTGATTGTCCCACCCACCGGGACGCATGCCCAAGAGGAATGAACTCACCTTAGTTTTGCTCGGTATGTTAAGTTACCCGTTCCAAGTTGGTCAACCAAACCCTACCGTGGTTACCAATCAAGTCAGTTTCATAGTCAATTAAGGCACGAATTTATCACAGATTGCATTCATCACAAAGGTCACTGTACAACATGTAGCACATATCCAATTCTCATACAAGTCCACATCCCATGTGCATGTCACTTAACAACATATAACAGGTGGGTTTGCTACTCACACAAGTCAAACCAGATTTCTCATTCTTATTAGCATGCAACAGATAGATCTTATAAGCACAAATATCCATCATCATAAACATCATAAACTGTTCTGTTTGTTTACACACATGCAGTATCTCCACGAAAAATCTAGTCTTCGTGGGATACTTCCTTCGCGAAGAATCCTCTGGCGAAGAACCATTCTTCGTCAAAGTGAAGGTGACGAAGAATCATATTGGCGAAGAACTGTACTTCGTCAAGAAGTGACTTCGACGAAGAACCCTAGTGGTTCGTCGAAGGCCAGCCAACGAAGGATCATATTCTTCGTTGTCCTGGATTCTTTGTGGGGAATCCTTTGTTGCTGCACTTCAACAGATAGTGATGATTTCCCACAAACCCTAATCATGGCAGTTTCATGTATCACCGTTCAATTGTTAAGCGATTTCCTTATGAACACTAGTTTCTACATCACAGTTTTTGCAAGCATCATCCAGCCAATAGCAATTGATTCATCGACATCATACATACCCTAGTTATTGATTGGTAACAGTCAAAAACACTAATAGATCAACCCTGATTTATTTGTTTTCAACAAATATTATTGCTCATGTTATGAATCAGGTTAATCAACAACCCTAGATCAACATGGTTCAAGATCATTGTTGCACACATATTCACCAATTACACACAGTCGAGTACAATTAAACAAATTACCACAATCGTATTCATACTCACCGAGAGATGATCGATGCTAGGTACGAGAGATACGCTTCGAGAGGAATGAGACTTCCAACCGGTAACTGCCGTCGAATAGAGAGATAATCAGTGGCGGAGCTAGACTTTAACACCAGGGGTATCCCAAAAAAAAATTACGGTGTATTCATATAAAATCCTTTATATAAAATCGAAAAAAAACAAAAAATTAACACTGCGAACACGACTTTGAGCCGTAGCCCGTGCTACGGCTGTCACAATGCTGTCTCCGCCCCTGGAGATAATGGGGTTCTAGGGTTTTGCATGAAAGATGTATGAGAGCCGTGTGCCATTTTGTGTTGACACAAGTGGGCTGAACCCACTTGGGTTCTGTTCGGAACTGGGCCGAGAGCCCTTTCGGCGAAGAACTCTCTTGACGAAGGACTATCCTTCGTCATGAGTGAAGATGACGAAGAATCCTCTTCGTCGAAGGACCTTCTTCGTCGTGGAGTGGTTGGGGCGAAGATTGGTTGTGACGAAGAACCTGGTTCTTCGTCAACTGTGTTTCTCAATCAGAGTTAAACATAAATATGCTATGACTAAACATTACACAATACTTAAGACTTCATGTAACACCAAAACGTAACAATACTACAGTCAATCAAATATCTTACCCATTGATACAACGTAAAATGAACCGTGAAAACAAGATTGTGAAACAAGTGATGCGTAGAGGAAAGACCTTGAAATCTCGAGTTGTCACACAAGTGACCTATGTTCGATTCCTGTCCTCCTCATTAGTTTCTGCAACACATGGTGATGATGAGAGACTAGGCGGAGATCGCTAGTTCGATCCTTGAATTGAGTGGGTTTTACCTCACCGCACTCTCGTGCCCTCGGGCAAGTGTTCATGGGCTTCGGCCCTAGGTGAGTGTTTTCCCGGCTCGGAGGCGAGTGTATCCCGAAGTGGTGAATTTCGCTAGTAACCCATTAAAAAGTTTAACTTTAAAATTATTGTTCAAAAGGGGAAGGGGTGAAGGGTCTTTTAGCATGGAGCTGGCTAACGGAGGGGTATCAAGCCATCTCAAATGTGGTCCTTCAAATCTATGTTCTTGCACAACATTTAGAGAAACTATGAAGAAACATTTCTCCTATCTTTTCTTAATATATGGATAATTTTTGTTTATTCTTCTAAAAGAACTATTTATCATTTTAATTGGTTTGTAACGAGAAAAGTTCACCCCAAAATTCACTCAGCCCGAGAGATTGAGGTGCCAAGAGCTTCATAATGAGTGCAAAGAGCTTCATAATGAGTGCAGAGGAAATGAAGATATGAAGTGGAGGTTGCAGAAGTGGGTGATGGTAAGAGTAAACAAAAAAAAAGGGGCACGCGAACAACGTCTAAACCCTAAAACAATAGGTGCAACTAACCATTGCAGAAAACACCATATTAGCACAAAGTACAAACAATTATGCCTAAGATTGTTTTAAATTAATAGTATATAAATATGGTTGTTTTATGGTTATGTTATTTCTTTAGATGAGTAGTTAATGTTTTTAAAATGTGTTGGTGGTAATATGAAGTCGAACAATACTCATTAGTCCTATGATTCATGGTTAAGTTGGTTGACGTGAAATTTGTCCAGAAAGCTATGTTTTAGTAACGTGGATTTATAATTTGACTCTCTAGATTTGGTCTAAACAATTATGGTAAGAAAATAGAAGTTTACAACACTTTTAACGAGTGGAGCTTGAACTCGTTCTTATGGAAGCTCATGATCGAGCTCAACTCGGTTTGAGCTTTATTTCTAAAGCTCTGACCCGAATTGTGGGTAGTTTCACAAACTCAAGTTCAACTCATTTATTATAAGTTAATTAATATATATTAGTTGTAACTTGTAAGTATTATTTTTTAAAACTTATATATAACTCATTATTATTATTTAAATATACATATTCAATATATTAATTAAAAATATATATAAATAGTGAGTTTGTTTAAGTTTGCGCAAATAGCGACGTGAAGGAAGAAAGATTCAAATAAAAATGAAAATTAATAATTAGGTAATGATGGGTATGAGCTATATGACTACGCGCTCTAGTGATATAACGCCCCATGACGTGCCGTGATACTTTTCACATAACAACCCAAAATGATGACTGTCATTTTTTTTAACGTCCAACATAAGAATCGCCAGGTACTCTGTACGCGCACCCATTGGCCGAAAGGTAGCCCGCGGCAGCCCAACCTGCACGCACGAAGCCCCTAGCCCACCATGCCACCAGTTCCGGGAAAACCCGACCCTGCACCTGCCCGAGGGCACGACAATGCAGAGCCGGTAAAACCCGGATGGATCAGGAATCGAACTCAAGACCATTCAACCAGGAGTCTTTCCCTCATTTCCATAACGACTGAGCTTGAGCTATAAGACCAAAGGATATGGGGGTCGTCCCCTACCCATCCCGGGGCGTCCTCGGCGTCGCACACCGCCCCCCGGCGGTCCGTCGCGTCCCTCCCGTCTTCTCCAAGACGTTGGAGACGAAGCAAAGTGGTGGGCCCCTCATCTGACTTCTCTCTCTCCCCTTTATTAATATACTAGATTTTTACCCGCGCCGCACGTTGCGGCGGCGACATCACGTCACACGCGTGACGATGATGACATTGATGTGTGGCGCGCCACGCGTGACGTGTGAGTTTACCTTTGAAAGAAATAAACCAAAAAATACCTTGAAGTGACACCTGCGATCCCATCCTAGCTTTGCAAGCTGATTCAATACACAATAATACAAAGTAAAGTTAATTTGAAAAGGCCAAAAAATAACAAACAAAGAAATAAAAACAACAATTCGACTACTAATTTCAAATTATGTTGGTGTGATTTAGCAACTAATAACCAAGTCAGTGATAGATTGGTATGAACAGTTTATATCCATCAATCCTACGAATCTGAAACATAATTAAATAATTTACATTTGGTGGAGTTTTGTGGTTCCTTTAGAGCATTTCACCTAGAGGATAACAAACCCAAAACAGATTACAAACCTACTGGTTGCCATGTGATATCAGGCGACCATCTCCTAGCATCATAGCATGAGTATATTGCCCAATCACTTTGTCAAAACAAAGTAAATCACACGAAGAGGCATTCAAGCTAAGCATAAAGCCAAAACTATTCAAGTAGGGAAAAAATGACCGTTAGCATACAAAACAAAGGAACAATGAGGCTCAGATATGTAAAGCTTATGATTCGCCAAGATACGGAATACCTCATCTTCAAAATGAAGAGGATAAATTGCCATGGCTGCATAGTCCGACTGTGATGCAAGCAATTAAACACCACAGCATGTCGGCTGCCCCGCCAAGACACGGAATATCTCATCTTCAAAATGAAGAGGATAAACCACCATGGTTGCATAGTCCGATTGTGATGTAAAAGCACAGACAAATACATGCCAACACTGAACAGTGCACAAAGAGTAACTTATCATCATAGCCCCTAAAATAAAAAGAAACAATAATCATTGGATAAATTGTTGCCAGTTCTTTCACACATTCCATTAGAACACCACATTCAGGATACCTGTTTAAACATGACTACTTCTTAACCAACTTCTAATAACGAACAACGCGCATTAATTAACATAATCACCAAAAAGATTAAAGTAAGTAGTTAATTACCCATCTTTGTATAACACAACAACCACCCACACATCTGATGAAGCTTGTGACACCTAATGAACAAAATTCGATCCAGAAATCGGTATGATTGAACCAAACTTTGCGATTTTCACACCTTGCTTCATCTCATCTAACTTCTGTCTCCTTCAATAACAACAATATGGATGTGTGCTGAACCACTGTAAAAGTGCTCATTTGCAAAGACAACATATTAATTTCCTTAATTTAAGCAAAGATGAATAAATACTACTACTTTGGGAATTGTATTAGTCAACATCCCAATCCACTCATTATCCTCATGGTTTGCTTTTTTTTTTAAATAAACCCACAATCCATACTGTATATTTTGCATTCAAAGAACCCTATTGCAATTGGAATAATCTTGAAAAAAAAATCTATATCAACCACTTATCCCCACAACTTACGGCTACATCTCAGAATGTATAACATCCCAAATCCCTCTTTCTCTACATCCTGGCCGTAGTCCCCCCATACCACCCTTATATTGCATTATCAAACATATGCAACTGGATCTAATTTCCCCAAATCCAGCAGAATCAATAATAATAATAAGGTAAAGAAACTCTAGAACACAAAGAAGCCTTCATTAGAAGCAAACAGAAAACATCAGTTGAAATTGAATAGATACATACCTGGAGTTTGAAGACTCCTCACCCTTCGGTCATCGGTTTGTGATGGGCCACGCGCCAAAGTACGGTCGGCTCCGCCGAAGCAACGCCGCGGCAACGCCGTGGCGCCGTGTGTGGTTAGCAAAACAGGGTGGTCGGCCTCCTTTACTGTCTCATCTCCGCCTCGGATGCAAGATTAGCGAAGTCTGATGATAGCATCGAAGGTGCGATCTTTGGTTCAACTTGTGTCGCCATTTTGTGAAAGGGGGAGAATGGAGGAAAAGGATTCGGAATTCAGAAGTCTCTGATTGAGGATTAGGGTTTGGTATGATTAAAAGAGAAAGGGTAGGTGAAAAGATTTCTTATGGCAGTTTTGTAATTTGGTTGCTTGGGTGAGGGCAGATATAGTCATTTGGTCATTGCACCGACCTTTGTGTTTAAGATATATATAATTAATATTATGTTATGGATTGGGTAGTCTTCCACACCCTTAGGTAGTCCCAAGGAGATGGTCCTCCACCCTTGATGAGGTGACACCTACGTAGCGAGTGGTCTCTTTGGGGACTAACCTCTCCATACCCTATGGTCTAAGCCGAGGGTTATGATGACTGTCATTTGGTAAGCAAATGAAGATTCTTGAGATGCGGATAGCGACAGCTACCCACGTGACTACATGGGTGCGAGACGCAGACAACTCGTATCCAAACAATTAAACAGCCACACAGACAAATGAGACGCTATCATCCATTTTATAATTTTGTTTTTATATTGCTAAAAAACGTTTAAAAAGTTACAAAAATAATTATTGTGTTAAGTATACTTAGGGGCTGTTTGGTAGCCTCTTAATGACCATTCAGATGCTACCTCTTAATGGTTTAAAACCTCTGAATGAATAAGAGTTAACCTCAAGTCTGAATGGTTAAGAGGTAACCTCTGAATGGTAAATCATCACATGTCACATTCTTCTACCTTCTCATTGGTAAAATTCTTAATGGTTCCATTAAGAGGTAGCCTCTTAATGACCATTCAGAGGCTACCAAACAGCCCCTTAGTTATTATATGTATAGCGGACACAATATTATTACACTAATGTTGTTTTAAAAAATGGGATTAGGATCAAATACAAAGGATCCTAATTGTAAGAAGTGTAAGAAGTAGGGCTGTAAACGAACCGAACGTTCAGCGAACAGTTCGTGAACCGTTCGGCGGGAAGTTCGTTTATGTTCGTTCGTTTAATAAACGAACGAACATGAACAAGAAATTTCGTTCGATTAGTTAAATGAACGAACATGAACAGAGGTCTCGTTCGTTCGATTGTGTTCGTGAACGTTCGGTAAGGTGTTCGAGAACGTGTTCGTGAACATTCGTTGATTTGCATTCGTTTATATTCGTATATTTGTGTTTTAATTGAAGATCTTTGTACTTTCTTATATTTTATTTGTACTTTTTATATTATTAAACTTTTATTTATTTTATTACCCTAACTATTAAAGTAGAAAACCCACTTTCACCTTGTTTATGTATCATTTCCCTTTCATTTCTCATTATTTACATCTGCGAATACGATCGACCTCCGTTCCACAATAAGGGATTCAAGTTCGAGCGCTACTCTCTGGGCCATCTATCTTTATCCTTCGTCGCGTTCTCCAAATTTATTTGTGTTCGTGAACCGTTCACGAACACGTTCATTTCCTTAATGAACGAACACGAACATAAAATCTCGTTCGGTAAGTGTTCATGAACCGTTCGTGAACACATTTATTTCCTTAACGAACGAACACGAACAAGGCCTTGTTCGTGTTCGTTCGGTTCGTTTACAGCCCTAGTAAGAAGGATTTATAGAGTGACAAGTGTCCAATAACCTAAAAAAACCCACTACACAAAAAAACCCACTAAAAAAAAAAAAAAAAAAACTTAAACATCCACCACCACCAAAAACCCCCACCCCCCCCCCCCCCCCCACCCCCCACATCACCCACCAAAAAAAAAAAAAAAAATTTTTTTGCCGAGAGGGTGGGGGGTGGGGGTTTAGGTTTTTGGGTGGGGGTGGGTGTTTAGTTTTTTTTATATATTTTTTTTAGGTTTTTGGGGGTTGGGGGGGGTTAGGTTTTTTGGGGGTTTTTTTGGTGAGGTATAGTTTTTTTTTTTGTTTTTTTGCGGGGGGGGGGGGGGGGGGGGGTTAGGTTTTTGGGTTGGGGGGGGGGGGTTAGGTTTTTGGGTGGTGGTGGTGGTGGGGTGGGGGTGGGTGTTTAGGTTTTTGGTGGTGATGTAGTGGGTTTAGTTTTAGGCTATTGGACACTTGTCACTCTATAAATCCTTCTTACACTTCTTACAATTAGAAACCTTTGTAGAATAACTTGACCATTAAAAAATGTTTGTGGAACTAATGTCAGTTAGCTAAGGGATACATAAATAAGTGTTATCATAGTTAGAATAATATATGCACATTTCTATACGCTTCTAACAATTTTCTACTTTAATTTCGTCTGCCCTGTATTTTCATTTTTGAACGGGAAATTTCTTTTTATTCCTCTTGTCTGTATGACTTGAACACAAGACTTTCCTCTTCCAAGGTGTTTAAAGGCATTGCCTTTGCCAATGGACCACCATCCCATTAGTCTGCCTTTTATAACGGCTACTTTTCATGATTCCAATTAGAAGAATATTAAATGTCTAAACTATGTTTGAATATAAATGATTAAAATTTGAATACTAATCAAGGAAAAGTAGCGGAAATTTAAGAATATTTAACTTTTCTTTTTTACAGCAAATTTGGATCACCGACGAAGCACTGGAATATCGTTGTGCTAAACCGTCCGATCATATCCATCTTCACTAGGCATAATGCATATACGCTAATTCAGGAATTGAACGCATGACATATTGGTCTCAAAGACTTATCCCACCCTTAATATGACTGAAGAAACACAGAACTAATTAAGGGACTAATCAGTTTGGTTTATGTTTCTATCATGATGGTTAATCTTCTTGTAAGTATCCTGAGCTCCGAGTGATCGTGGTTTATCTGCAAAACAAAACACCGTTACTCGTTAAGAGGGGAATGTGGGGGTTTCCCTCTTAACCGGGCTCCGGCGTGAGAATAAGCGACTGCTTGGGGGAGAGATTAAAGTATTAAGTGAGAGTAGAGGGAATGGAATAAATTAACCTGTGAAGTGAATGCCTCTATTTATAGCCGGAGAAGTGTAAGAGGGTGTGGGCTGATGGGCCTTGGGCCGGAAGGCGACAACATGGAAGATATGCTCCTTGTCTCACTGGTGTCGACCGTTAGTGGTTTCTAGGAGCTTTGTGGAGTTGGCGCAACGTGATTGGAGCCACATGTCACTGTTGTCGGCCTGGTCTCCCTTCTGCCATCATCAGGTAAGTGGAGATCGTGGGGCAGTTGTCTCTGCCCTATGATTGGTGCCACATAGGCGTCCTTCAGTACTTTTTGTCTCCTGCATGTCAGACGATCGTGGAGCACGATTGCGCAGGAACAGAAGGACCCTGATTGGCTCTTTTTATTCTGCCACTTGTACCTTGTGTACTATCTGGAAAGGCCTTGTGCCGTAGTCACGCACGATTCTTGCTGAGCACGTTATTATCATGCGCGCGGCATGGGCTTTCAGATGTCCCTTTTAGAATGCTAAGTGTTGCTAACTGGAGTTTACTCTTATGTAGACCTCGCGCCGCGTTACACAGGTATGTTGTAGCTCGCGCGAGGTTGGCGATCAAGAAAATTGTTGATTAAGGAGTATGGTCCCGCGCAACTTTACAGGGGGTTGCGCGGCTTTTTGGGACTATACCCCTTCAATGACACTAGGCTATAAAGCCATGGGCAAAAATATTTAACAAAAGTGTTAACTTGTAACCTAAAAGCAATCATGATTTACAAAAAAAGAAAATATGTTCGTTGTGACATACCCACGTACGTATCAACAACAGTATGAAATAAGTAAGCCCGATATTGAATTACTATACATAACCAAAGTTTAAAAGAATGTTAGCTTGGGCTTTCATCATTTCAATCCCATATCTTACCTTTCAAATTTTTATCACTTGAAAGTATACATCCAACAACGTTTTAAATTAAAAATCTTAATTTTAAAAAGAGTAAAGTGTTATTTTTATTCATACAGTTTGATTACTTTTGTATACATCAACAGTGTTTTAAACTGTTATTATTTATGTATTGGATATTGTTATGCTTTGTTAACTTCTGATACGATGGAACATCATCATCAATAAATAATTAGGTTTTAGGTTGGTATATTTAACCCGTACAATAAGCAGGTCATGTTCGAGTTGACATGCTTACTCAAACATGCCATTTCAGGTTGACATTTCTAACCTGTGTAACTCAACGAGTGGACTAGGACACTAACCCGTTTGTAAGTGGTTTAACACATTTTTTTTTTACAAAACACCAACCCGATTAACATAGTTTACAACTTGATTATTACCCATCAATTCATTTAACACGTATAGATAAAAAGAGCTAAACATGTCATATTCATGTTACGCGATTTTAATTCTGCTTTCTAACAAAAATTTTCTATAAAAGAAAGAACGGACTAGCAAGAAGTAATAACACCCTACACTTACAACCGAAAGAAACCAAAACAAAAACACAAAAAAGACGCAATACACTATTACATCTCTAATATATGCATGTTAGAGTTTAACAAATGTTAGCGTTTAGCAAATGTTAGCGTTTAACAATTCAACCTGTTAACCCACACGATTTACACATTTACTATACAGTATACCATGCCGTTCAAAAAAAAAACTATACGGTATACCACACCGACACAAGAGTTACACCTGTCACAAACATCGACGTGACGTCACAGGTGTACAAAATAACAAATTATTACTATACGTGCAAGAATCTGGATTAAAACGTAAACATGTGTACAAAATAACAAATTATTCCTATACGTGCAAGAATCTGGATTAAAACGTAAAAACATTTTTCACACTCACATAATTAATAAATAAAAAAGTAACAAAAAAAAAAAAAGGAAAAATCAATGTGGCCCACTTCACATCTTCTTCTTCACTCTCACTACTATATAAACACATCCCTCTGCTCCCCCAAAACACCATAAATATCCGCTCAAATCCAATTGACACTCAAAATATCAACAAACACACTCACACTCGTAGATACAGGATGACGTCATCACCACCGCGGCTAGATCTGGACGGAAATCCGATCAATCCGTTAACAATTTGCATGATCGGCGCCGGAGGATTCATCGGCTCGCATTTGTGCGAGAAACTGATGTCAGAGACGAATCACACTGTGTTAGCAGTTGATGTTTATAGTGATAAGATCAAGCATCTTCTCGAACCGGACTCTGTTCCGTGGTCAGGACGCATTCAGTTCCACCGGATTAATATTAAGAACGATTCGAGGCTCGAAGGACTTATTAAATGCTCCGATCTGGTAATGTTTGTGATTATGTTGATAGATTTGGTTAGTTTAAGTTTGTTGAACTGTTTTTGTTTGTCTATTGTGATGTTAATCGTTTTGATTGATTATTTCTGTGTTTGAGAGTGTGAATTGGCTTCATTCTAAGTTTAGAAGTGTTTAATACTTTAATTCGGTGAGATATTCTGTTTTAGCTTCTGTATATATGTTTTGTGCTATTAATCGGTTTAGATCTGCATGCTTATTTCGTTATTTGAGAGTGTGAACTGGTTTGAGTGAAGTTATTTTAGGTTTCGAGTGTTTAATACTTTGATCCGGTGAAATAGTATGCTTCAGCTTCTGTATTTGTGTTTTGGATCTGCATTTTCGTATTTGAGAGTGTGAATTAGTTTCTGTGAAGTTAATTAATGTTTCAGGTGTTTGATAGTCTAATCCAGTGAAATATATTGATTGTTTCATGCTTGAAGTTGAAGGTTAAAGTAGTGAAATAGTAGAGAAAATGTTATTGCCAGATTTGTCTAATTTTAAGTAGTTTCACTGTTTGTGTTTTGTGTTATCAATTGTTTTGGATCTGCATTTTTCATATTTGATTGCTTATTTATCGATTTGAGAGTGCGAATAGGTTTTATGTGAAACGTTATCCAGTGAAATAGTTTGATTGTTCCATGCTTGTAGCTTGAACTAGGGAGATAATATAGAAATTGTTATTGATCGAATGACCGTTGGCTAATTGCTGAGATTAGTTATTGATTACGTGTACTTGTCTCAATGATTGATTATTTTTGTGCAATTTGATTTATCTTGTTTGTTTTGATATCTAGACGGTAAATCTAGCTGCGATCTGCACACCAGCGGATTACAATACCCGTCCTCTTGACACGATTTACAGCAATTTCATCGATGCGCTCCCCGTGGTATGCTTTACATTTATATGGCTATTTCAACAAACTATTCTACTGCTTTTGATCTTCGAATATATGAAGCAATATTGTGATTTATAATTTGTATCTTCGTCGCATTTTAGGTTAAGTACTGCTCGGAGAATAACAAGCGTCTCATCCACTTTTCCACTTGTGAAGTATATGGGAAAACTATCGGTAGCTTTCTTCCACCTGATAGCCCCCTTCGACAGGTAAGGATTCAAATAACTGCCGAGTTTGTGGGTGTGATTCATATTTTCAATCATAGCTACTTATCAAGTATTGTTTTCTTGTATTATATAACCATTTACAGGATCCTGCTTATTACATTCTTAAAGAAGATACTTCCCCTTGCATTTTTGGTTCAATTGAGAAACAAAGGTGGTCTTACGCATGTGCGAAACAGTTAATCGAGAGGCTCATCTACGGTGACCATACTTGTTCTTGACTTGTTAGTGATAATATGATAATATCCAATGTGGCATGCTCTCATCAGTTTAGTTTTCATTGCAGCCGAGGGTGCGGAGAACGGTCTAGAGTTCACCATCGTAAGGCCTTTCAACTGGATTGGCCCGAGAATGGATTTCATTCCTGGGATTGATGGTCCCAGTGAAGGTGTTCCGAGGGTTCTTGCATGCTTTAGCAATGTATGTTCAATTTCAGCTTTATGTTTAAACTTTAAAGTTATCACAAAATTTGAACTATTTAAATATGTTTTCCCCCTATAATCCTTTCAGAATCTACTCAGGCGTGAGCCTCTGAAGCTTGTGGATGGTGGTGAATCACAGAGAACTTTTGTCTATATTAAGGATGCTATTGAAGCTGTTCATTTGATGATTGTATGTTACACCCTTGATTTCCTTTTCTTTTTTTAAAAAAATATTTTCTTAATTAATATATATCTAATTGACGACTGCTGGCATATTTTTCAGGAAAATCCCGCTAGAGCTAATGGTCACATCTTCAATGTGGGTAACCCCAACAATGAAGTTACAGTTAGACAGCTTGCTGAAATGATGACCAAGGTAATATCATTTTTTCAATTCTATTTTTGATGTGAGTTGAAGATCAGGCTTCGGGTAAGCATGTATACCCGCCTACCTATGGATTATGGGTAAAATGAGTAACGGGTCTCCGATGGGTACTGGATCAGCGTTACCAAAACCCGGCCCATTGCCATCACTATTATTGATCACAAAGGTATCGGGAATGGAAGTTTGCTAAAAAACGAGTCTCATATCACAGGTATATGCAAAGGTAAGTGGAGAAGATTCGATAGAGACTCCAACCATTGACATAAGTTCCAAAGAATTTTACGGCGAAGGTTATGATGACAGTGACAAGAGAATTCCAGACATGACCATCATAAACAAACAATTAGGTACTATGCCCACCATATCCTTATTTCTAAAGTGATGTTCCATGAGTTGGTATTATTAGTATGAAGGGTTTGGTAAAAAGCAATTGCATTTTTGGTCCATTTTGATTTTTTAATAAAACTTTCATAATTTTTAGTAATTTAAACGAAATGATTTAGGAGGTTTTATTAATTTATCAATTAAAAATAGGGTGAATTGCATTTTACGTCCTTAACCAACGAAATTACATTACGCTGGATATCCTTTATGTTATTGTTTCTCATCAAGTTATGTCCTTTTGCGCTAACTAGTTAACGTTTTTATGTTAACTCTTGAAAAGTGTCACTCACATGAGGGCATAATGGTCATTTTCACGTAATAAACGAAACAAAATTAAATAAAAATAATAATATATATTAACAACAAAATAAGTGAAAATGACCATTATGCCCTCATCCGAGTGGCACGTTAAGAATTAACATAAAAGACAAACTTGGTTAGGGCAATAGGACATCGTCTGATGAAAAACAGTAACCTAAAGGACATCTAGTGTAATTTTGTTAGTTAAAGGACAACGTGTGCTTACTCTTAAAAATAAGATGCCGGGCGACTATCAACCCATTAAGTAAATCCCCTTTTTGCTAAACTTCTTGTTTTGACCGAAAAACACAACCCAAATCAACCCTGAGAGATCAAATCATTGTTTTTTTTTGTTTCAACTAGTATATGTTTGGAGTGCAGGGTGGAATCCAAAGACATCACTATGGGACTTGCTAGAATCCACACTAACATACCAACACCGCACATACGCTGAAGCGGTCAGGCAATCCATTGCAAAACCAGTAGCCAGTTGAAAGTGTGAATCCTTTTGAATGTTTTAAAGCTGTATGTGCAATATTGGTTCATTTTGTTGTTTCTGTTTCCATGTCTAAAAGTAGTTGATAGTTGCTAGGAGACTTGCACCTGTAATGTGTAGCAATAAAAAGGGAGTCGCCTTGTATCATGAGTTTTCCACCACCAAAGAATTGGCTCGATACTTATCTTCGAGCTCGGTTTTGCTTTTCGTTTGTTTCCTTTCGCTCGCTCGGGAGCATTTTAATAAATTATTGTTGTATGTGTAATTTATGGTATGAATGTCAAGAAATTGGTTATGGCATTAGTAACTTGGCCATATGAACTATTCTGAAGCATTTAATGAAGAAAATGTTGGGTTTTGTTTATGGATGGTCATGGATACATGTTGAAAATCATTATCAGAATTGATTCACTTATTAAGATCAAAGTATAAGAGATTTCAGAAAGAAATTAAATTTCGAGAAATATTATCTTTATTTTTTCCTTAATAATAATTAAAAAATAACAAAAAAGATATTGATTTGATGGTTGAAACTTGAAAGGTTTGTATAAACTACAAATCAATAGGAGATGCCATATTTTCACTCAAAATCAAATCTAAAAACCAAATAAATTTTATCACTCAAAATCAAATCTAAAAACCAAATAAAATTTATGGAAATAAAGATGTTATAATTTTTCTGAAAGATGTTAAAAGCAAATAAATTTTATGGAAATAAAGATGTTATAATTTTTCATTAAGTTAATTTTTAAAGTAATTTAACTTATAAATCTTCTAAAAATTTAGCAACTATTATTATTATTTTAGGTATTTTTTCATTAAGTTTAAAGATTAAACTAATTTTAAAAAGAAGCTAAAGGACTAAAAAGTTATGATCAGAAGTCACTGGTTTAAGATAAAAAAAAAAAAAAGATAAACACGTTTAAAGATTAAATATTTCGAAAACAATATGAAAAAATAGACCAATTTTGTTATTTCAAAGATGCAAATCATTAATGGAAAAAGATATTACGTGACATATATGTGATCAAATGTCACTATCCCTTATATCAAAATCATAAAACCATATTAAAAGGTACAAAAAAAAAGAAGAAGAAAAGTATAACATGGTATCTCGATACACAACAGGACCACACATCGACCAAGCACACACTAATCAAATCAAAGAAAATGCAAATTTGAAGATTTTAAGATCAAAGTGAGAATGAGGCGGTATTGATAATTTTAATCCTACATCTGATTGTAAAGTTGTGGTTCATACCTGTCGTGTACTTGCTGGCATGTTGCTCATTACCCATTGGATTGTCGAGTATACCCTCAAATAATGGTGTACCGATTTATGGCTTTGGAAACCCTTTACTTAGAACCTAATGTTAAAACTCATGTCAAAAGTTTACTTAAAATATTAAATTTTCAATTAAACTTCTAAGAGATCTGTAGTTTACTAATTCAAGTTCGGGTAATTGAGCAGGTGTATCTAATACCATACCCGTCTTAAACCTACGATTTTTTTTTTAAATTAATTCTATACCTAAATACACGTCCCAAATATTTTGAGTTTTGAGTATTCTCGTCATGTTCAGGATCTTTTATGAATCACAGTAGCTGGATAGCTTGACCGGCCATGTGCAGGGGCAGACGCACATAGTTCGGGTCAGGGCCCTAGACCTCAATGTTCTTTCAAAATTTAGTGGAACTGCTATGTATTAGTGACGAGTTGGTTTTAAATGCAAAGCTAGTATGATGGTAAATCCTCTTGTTTAACAACAAAAGGATCCCATGTTCTAGCCTTAGATGACCCGTTTTATGGTTTTTTTTTAACCAAATTAAAACTAGTGTTAATAAAAACAAAGCATGCATTGCACCCTGTTAAATGCAACTATCATTCTCATTTTTTTTTTTGTAAAATCATATTTTTTTCATAAAAGCTATATATATATATATATATATATAGGGGGCCGCTAGAATGAGAACCACCACGAGTTATGAGAACCGCGACCCGCGGGTGGCCGTTGGCCACAAAATTTTTTTTACACCTAGATCCGTATATTTTAGGACCGGGTGTAAATTTTCGGTTCAAACGGCACGCCCGAGGGGGTAGTTTTTTACGCCCAAAGTTTGGGTTTTTTTTATTTTTTTAATTTTTCTTTTTTTTTTTACCAAACTTTGGGCGTAAAAAACTACCCCCTCGGGCGCGCCGTTTGAACCGAAAATTTACACCCGGTCCTAAAATATACGGATCTAGGTGTAAAAAAAATTTCGTGGCCAACGGCCACCCGCGGGTCGCGGTTCTCGTGGTTCTCATAACTCGTGGTGGTTCTCATTCTAGCGGCTCCCTATATATATATATATAGTTGGGATCCTGCGGAAAGTGTGTTTTTCCTAGAAAGTCTAGGAAGCGATCTGGGCCATCGAATGAGTGTGTTTAATGGTTAAGATGAAGTCAATGGCAATCTTGTAATTTTTTAGTTTATTTAATTCATTGATTTAAAAGACTAGGGGCAATTTTGTCAATATATCGTGTTTTAAATCAATTAGATAAACGTCAGTCAAACCCAGTCCCTAATTTCACGCGATTTTCCCTCTCTCTCTGTGACAACCCTCACAAAACCAGGTATCCGTACGACTTAATTAATGATTAATTATTGCTTAATTACTGTGCTTGTTTGAACTAGCTGATGAACTGCTACTTGAGATCTGATACATGTACTTACTTGCATCATACTTTACTTATCGTCACTACATTATTTACATGCTGAACCTTAGTGACAAACTTGATGCACTAAACGCACAGTAGCACGATAACGGATACCCAGAGAACATGTTGACATGACCAGCATCAGGCAGGTACTGCCTCTAAGGCCTGAAAGAGCCTGAGTTAGTTTGCTACACTCATGGTGAGTGTAGGGATATAAGGATTTTAGAACTGCGTCTCTAGGAATAAATTACAGTGATCGGATGTGCCTAAAACGTACTCTAAGTACAAACTTCAGCACTTTACATAAAAATTCAGCTTTTAGCTACCTAATAAAGTGCCAAAACATGGGAAAATATTACTAGACACTTTCTAAAGTGTCGAAAATAAACTGTGTCACTAAAAATAACAATAACGACACTTTAAAGCTTTGTTAATGCTTTACCGGATTTCTATCCAACCGAACAACCGGACTTTACCCGGAACATGAAAATATTGTTATTTTCATTATTTATCTTTTTCTGAGCTAGTTAGGGTCTCTGACTACCCTAACACCCTTTGTAACGCGTGACACACTACTAACCAAGTTAAGTGCTTAACTAACCTACTTAACTTAACTATAACCTAACTATTAGTTAGAAATGGACTAGACCCCCCCCCCCCCCATTCCTAACCGTCCCCAAACTAGGAGGACACACACTTGTCCTTTGGTGATTATAATAATCAACCATGTCTAATATCTAGTAGGCATATAATCCAATGGTTAAACACATTAACTTTGTCTATAAGTATCTCTCATAATCCATCATTCCTTCACTTAACACAAACTCAACATAACAACTCTCTCTCTCTCCCTAAGGCTACGGCCAAACATCACCCACCATCCATCCATCATTTTCGATCTTGATCATCTCATTCCAAGCTTGCACAAGTGATAAGGATCACGTATTAGGAGGCTTGGTGCACTCGGAGTTTGAAGGACCTCGTTATCTTGCTTTTATCCACCCGATTTGCGCGTAGATTCTTCCCTAGCCTCGAGCTAGAGGTATAATGCTTAAAACACCTTCTTGAACTAATCTAAAGTGATTAAAAGGATTTGTATCGGTTAAAACTCGTTAACATGCAAGTTGATGATTTAAAGTTTACTAAAAACACTAAAAATGGTGGTTAATAGCACATAAGTTGTGTAAATGATGTAGTATTCGAAATGTATGATTATTTAGGCCCGATCTATGATGTGGTAGCTCGGATCATCGTTTAACCCGGTTTGGTAAGATCGTGGATCTTAACATAAGCTTGTTTTGTATGGCACAAGGGTTAAAAGGTGAAACTCTACCACACGCGAATCATGAACTTGTGTAAAAGTGTTTTAGCTTGTACAATAGTGTTTAAAACTAGCAGATCCACGTATCTGCAAGTGGTATTTTCAAAGGACCAAGCGTTAAAGAAATCACGTATTTTAAAAGATGGATCTTACACTAACAAGCATGATTTTTATAAACCACAAGTGTGTAAACACTTGTGAAATGAAAAGATCCGACAAAATAACAGCTTTCGTAAAAAGATGACGGGAAGTTGTTAAGATGGATTTTCTCTAAAAACGAGGTTTTTACAAGATCAAATTACCTTATATGAGGATCTACTAAATTTAAGGAGATTTACACCACAGTTTTGGGAAAACTACAAGTTCGTGTAATTTTTGGCAAGCTACACGTATGTTGATTAATTGTTGTGAGAAAAGTTGTTCTGATCAAATAAAGAAAATTGTTGAGTTGATTTGATAAAGAAAATGATACGCTTGAAAGCGTGGCCACCTCCAGTTACAGAGGAAACTCTGGCGAAATTTTTCTAAAAACCTAACACTTAGAACTATTTACACTACAAGTGTTAGAAATATTTTTGACATGTTTCGAAATATAAATTTCGCCATGACTTTATTTACTAAATATTCGGAGGTGGGATTTTCACAAAATTTAACGTGATAAATATATTTTTCACACGCTGTTTATGATTATTTTGTGAAAATACATAGATATTATTTTTAGAGTAAAAATAATATTTACGAACGTTAACGAATTCAAAATAATACGAACGCTTTCACCATAAATATATAAGTTACACCGGTAAGTATATTACCACTCGATTGTTAAAACGTAACTTACGCACTTACGGAAATATTTATGAACGCGTATTTTAACAACGTATTATTGGAGAAAAATTATGTGTAATGAAAATATAATATTTTTGAGAAAAATACTTATATTTTGGAATTGGAAATATATATATGTATTAAGTGAGACTTAATGATATAATTTGAACGCACATGTATTGAATCCCCCATCCTTGGGAAGGAGATTAACTACCAAGTATATATACAGAAGGTAAACACGAAATAGTTGCCTAACTATTTCCCAAAAACTTAAACCATAAGGCTAAGGCACGGCCGTCCGTCTAATAGAAATTAGCACATGTAGGTCGTCGCACAGCTGCGTGAGCAGGAGATACTTGGTAGAGACGCTTCACTGTGAGTTCATGTCCCCCTTTTCTCTTAACTGTTTTCAGTTTTTAACTGCGGGGGTGAAATACATGTTACTATGATTACGAATGTTTCTTACATGGTATGGTCAGCTAAGGAAGGAACTGTTAGGTTATGTGATTGGGTAGGTGAAACCTTAAGAACATTAGTCCTCGTAGTACGATCGAGGGATACGAGTGATAGGCCTATTTGAGCATAACAAGCACCACCCATGCGCCCGCAGGTTGGACCATGTGGTGACCCCGTCTTAACACCACCCATGCGCCCGCAGGTTGGACCATGTGGTGACCTTGTCGTAACACCACCCATGCGCCCGCAGGTTGGACCATGTGGTGACCTTGTCCTATCCCCTCCCATGCGCCCGCAGGTTGGACCATGTGGATACACAATAACTGATATGTTTCCTTATTTGCTTTCATACCAGAGTTTACAAAACATTCATACTTGCAATGATTACAAAGGTTTATTCGCGCGCACATACTAAACACATGAACTCGCTCAACATTATTGTTGATTTTTCAACTTACATGTATTTCAGGAAATTAACGGATCTGGCACGGTATGGCACGTTTTCCCGCTGCACTAGTTACGAGATCATCTGGGTTTGGGGAATGTGACTCTTTCCTGGACAAGTCACAATCCTTAAACTGTATTTATGATATGTTGTTGAACAATGTCGTTAGAATGCGTTTTCGTTAAGACAATGTTGTTGTATTTGGTTTTTAAAACTTGAATCTATGGATGATCTTGCATGATTTTATCTCATATAGCTTTGTTATGGTTAAGCTATGGTATTAAGAAGTCACACCAAAATTAACCACGCTTCCGCAAAGCCAGGGTGTGACAGCTTGGTATCAGAGCTTTGATCATAGCGAACTAGGATTCTTTCTCGAGTCTAGACTATGATCACTAGGGCTCTCACGAAAACATTTTACTGCATACCACTTAAGTCCAGATCCAAAACTTTTTACAAATAAATGTTGAGCACATTTTATTATTTATAGGCTCAGCCTGGAGGGCTGAGGCTCGGTCTGGAGGATCGAGGCTCGGTCTAGGTGACCGAGGTAGTTGAGCACGTTGATTTATTATAGGCTCAGCCTGGAGGGCTGAGGCTCGGTCTGGAGGATCGAGGCTTGGTCTAGGTGACCAAGGTAGTTGGCTAGGAAGAGTAGGCTCAGTCATGAAGGCTGAGGCTCGGTCAAGGGGACCGAGGCTCGATCTAAGTGGTCGAGGTGGAGGATAGAGCAGTCTTAACTGGGAGAAATTGGCTAGTGAAGACTAGGAGAATGATTTGAATGCTTACTTGGTGACTTATGTGGTTACATGATTATATGATTGATTATTATATGTATACGCGTTTGTGTTACAAACATCATGCTTTCATCATATACTAGAAAGATGGACACTACGAACCCCATGGCCATAGTGTCAGACGACATAGTTTCATCGAAGCACGAGGTGTACATTTCCGATACTACCGGCACAGACAATGACGACTTTCAGCCCTTTTGCGCTGCCTGAGGTCGTAGTAGAGCCTACTGATGGCCACCTTGTTGGGAGTTTGCCACTCGCGGTGATCCCTGCTCCTGTGCCCCCTTATCCTGTTGATGATATGCCCCCCCAACGTGGCCTCTAACGACGATAACGACCTACTAGAGGAGGACCCATTCGAGGGCAGGACCCTATTGCTGCTGGTATTAGACTACTGCATGCGGACGCTTCTGCAGGGGAAACTCATTCCCCTATCCCAGACTCATTTGAGTTCCTGACATCCGCATCTTTGCACATACAGGGAGTGCAGCACCACTCACACGACGCCGACCCTGATATGGCGTCATCAGCTGCACCAGTTCTCGCACACAGATTTGAGTTTGATCGCGATATTGAGGACGATTCTGTTTTTCCACCTGGTTTTGATCCAGACCATGACATTGAGTTCATGCACTTAGACCAGTCTTTGGAGGATCCTGTAACCCCTGTGTTTGTTGATCCAGCTGATCTTGAGATGGAGTTTTTGATCCGGAGCCAGCCGTGGCCCCTGAGCCAGGCGTTGCTCCTGACCCCGCATTGTAGCATGACCCTGTTCATGCCGATGCACCTGCTGTTGCTCCTTGATTGATCATCTGCTTGGACGAGAGAAAATTTGGGGTAACTGTGCAAGACAATTTATTATTACGGGGGCCCACGTAATAACGACTTGTAGTGCACAGAAATCCTGGTGGACTCTGCGGGTCAAGCTAATGAAAACCAATGTAGCAGGAAATATCTAAAACACGAATGACCAAGGCGAGGCGATGTAGCCTCGAGTTCATTCTATTACAAGCAACAAGCCAAATGGGCAAGCCTATGTGAAGGCTCAGAAATTTACTTCCCCACTCATACATTGAGTATATTTGCGTGTGAAATTGGGTGATTACATGATGGCTTATGTTGCTATATACACCTCATAGACAATTGAAACGTTGTCTAACCCGCTTCACACCACTTCGACAAAAGGAAATGTCACCCAGACATGACATAAACACTAGTACGTCGCCAAGGACAGAAGCCGAGCTGCAAGAACGCATCTCACAGATAAATGCACGACATGAAGCCCTCCGCTCTAAGTACAAAGATGGCATTACTGGAGATAACCCTCCAACTGGCTGCACCTATAAACAGTTCCTGAACTGCAAGCCTTTGAACTTTGACGGAACAGGAGGCGCCGTTGCATTTGTTCGTTGGTCCGAAAAGACCGACTCCATTCTAAGAATGAGTAACTGTTCGCCCCAACAGAGTGTTACCTATATCTCGGGTATATTTCTAGATGGCACACTCTCTTAATGGAACCTCCAGGTTCAGACCCTTGGCACAGACGCTGCTTATGCACTGAGCTGGGACGAGCTCAAGGAAACGATTGAGAAGAAATGTTGTTTTAGGACTGGAATTTAGAAGCTTGAGGTGGAGTTCAGGAATTTGAAAATGGACGAACCAGAAATTCCTGAACTTATCCAGCGATCGCACGACTTATCTAGGGTCGCCCCCCCCCCCCCCTACTTAGTCAAACCGGAGTTCAAAAGGATTGAACGATTCATTTGGACACTTGCACCCCAGATCAGGGGTATGGTTACTACCTCGAAGCCTCGACCATTGCAGAGGCTAATTTATTTATAACATGAGATCTTATGTGAATGATTTATTGATAGCATGAGATGTTATGTGTTGATATTATTGAATGCATACGTGCATTTTATTTGCGATGACCTAACCTACGTGAAACATCTTTTAGAAAATGCCTCCAAAACGGGGTGTACGCATACCCACCAACGAGGCGGAACTTCAGGGAATCATTGCTGCAGTCATCGCACAATACGAGGCCCATCGCTCCGAGCACAACGGAGATACCTCAGGAAGTAACCCACCCAACGGCTGCACTTACAAGCAGTTCTTAGGCTGCCAGCCCCTACATTTTGACGGCACTGGGGGTGCCGTAACCTTCGTACGCTGGATTGAGAAGACGGACATTGTTTTGCGTGCAAGCAAATGCGCCCCAAAAGATCAGGTCACGTACATTTCCGGGCTGTTCCGAGATGGGGCTCTGTCTTGGTGGAAACTTCAGGTTCAGACAATGGGCGAGGCTGCTGCGTATGCTTTATCATGGGACGAGCTGAAAGAGCTAATGCATAAAAAGTACTGTTCGAGAACAGAAAGCCAGAAGGTAGAAACTGAGTTCTGGAACTTGAAGATGGAAGGTCCAAAAATAGTTGAGTATGTGGAGAGGTTCCAAGTTCTATCGCGTATCGTTCCTTACATGGTTACACCAGAATACAAGCGAATCGAGCGCTTCATTTGGGGTTTAGCTCCTCAAATCATAAGTATGGTAACCTCCTCCAAGCCTGCGACAATCACTGAGGCCATCAATCTAAGTGTAGCCCTGACGGAAGAGGCAGTCAGGATGAACAAATTTTCAACCTCTGAGGAGAAGAAGGAGGCTCATGTGGAGTCATCTGGGGACAACAAGAGGAAGTTGGCAAATTTCAAACAGGGTACCCAGTCGAGTAGCGACGACAAGGCCAAAAAGAGAAAAGAGTACACGGGTATCCTACCAAAGTGCGACAACTGTCGACGACCCCATAACGGGCGGTGTAGATATGGAAAATGTGGTAACTGTGGCAAGGTGGGACATTTCAAGGAAACGTGTCGGCAAGGTACTAAACCTGGAAATAGAGGTCAAGATGGTAACGGAAATCGCGGAGGAAATAACGACGACAACAACTATCAAGGCAGGGATGGTGACAATCAAGGCTGTGGTCAAGCATGCTTTAATTGCGGTGACGTGGGGCATTTCAGGAAGTATTGCCCTAAGAACACTCAGGCACGTGGATAAAAGCTCAACAGCGGGGATAGAATCCGAGCATGGATATCGGTACGTCTCATAATAGTCAATGTTATTGTCAGTATTGTCAAATTTTAGCTTCCGAAAATATAGTTGTTTTAGTAGTAAGTAACCTAGATACCCAGTTCTCGATAGAACAAGCCTAACAGAAGCTTCGATGTGGTAATTGGGATGGACTGGTTGTCGAACAACCCGACGGAGATTGTCATCCGCGCCCCGACGAAGAACGGAGAAATGATTGTGATTCATGGAGCATGATACGCTCCTACAGATTATCAGACAAAGAAGACACGAAAATTTTCGCACACAGGATGTGTTGCATTCTTGGCTCATGTCGTGGAAAAAGAAGCCGAAGAACCAAAACTCGAAGATATCCCTGTGATTGGAGAATACCCCGAGGTCTTCCTTGAAGACTTGCCGGAATCGTCTCCTCAACAATTAGTCGAATCCCGCGTCGATTTAATTCCAGGCACTGCGCCCATAGTCGATGCGTCGTAGCGACTTACATTTTCGGAGATGTAAGGATTGACAGAGAAGTTTTAGAAATGGGTAGAGAAGGAAGATAACAGACCAAAGTTCCCTTTTGGGGTAACCCCATTTCTACTCGTCAAAAAGAAGGATGATGATTTTCAAATAAACATCAACTACCGGGAGCTGAACAAGCTGACGATCAAGAATAGATATCCTCTGCCAAGGATTGATGATCTATTCGACCAACTGCAAGGTTCAAGCTTTTATTCAAAGATCGACCTTCGATCTGGATACCATCAGTTAAGGATACAAGGGGAGAGTATCCCAAAGACAGCCTTCAGAACTCGTTATGGACACTACGAGTTCCTTGTTATGCCGTTTGGTTTGACAAACGCACCTGCAGTCTTTATGGATTTGATGAATAGAGTCTGCAAGCCGTACTTGGACAAGTTCGTGATTGTGTTCATCGACGACATTTTAATTTGTTCAAAGACGAAGGCTGAACACGAGCAGCATCTTAGAGCCATTCTAGAGCTGCTGAAGAAGGAACAGCTGTATGCCAAATTCTCTAAGTGCGAATTTTTGGCTACGTGAAGTCCAATTCCTTGGGCACGTGGTAAATGGAGATGGAATCCACGTGGATCCAACAAAGATCGAAGCGATTAAGAATTGAGAAACGCCAAAGACGCCAACCGAGATTCGACAATTCTTGGATTTGGCTGGCTACTATCGAAGGTTCATTGAGGATTTTTCAAAAATCGCTCAACCTTTGACGCTCCTCACCCAGAAAGATAAGAAGTTTGATTGGGGAATCAAACAGGAAGAAGCGTTCCAGATATTGAAGGATAAGCTCTGCAATGCGCCAATCTTAGCACTACCGGAAGGTACTGATGATTTTGTGGTATACTGCGACGCATCGCGTCAAGGATTGGGTTGCGTGTTGATGCAACGCCAAAAGGTTATTGCTTACGCATGGCGTCAACTGAAAGTGCACGAAAAGAACTATACCACACATGATTTGGAACTTGGCGCAGTGGTATTTGCACTAAAGATCTGGAGACACTACCTTTATGGTACGAAGTGTACAATCTTTACAGATCACAAGAGCCTACAGCATATATTCAACCAGAAGGAGTTGAATATGAGGCAAAGACGATGGGTTGAGTTGCTGAACGACTACGACTGCGAGATAAAGTATCATCCAGGGAAGGCGAATGTAGTCGCCGATGCCCTAAGTCGTAAAGAGAGAATCAAGCCCATAAGGGTTAGAGCTTTAGAAATGATTATACGAACCGATTTTTCCTTGCGCATTCGTACCGCGCAGAAAGAAGCTCTCAAGGAAGGAAACCTTGAAGAAGAATATCTCCGTGGGATGGAGAAGCTTCTGTTACCAAACGAAGAAGGAACATTATGTTTTGAGAAAAGGATTTGGGTTCCTCTGTTTGGTGATTTAAGGAAGGTTATTTTCGATGAAGCTCACAATTCGCGGTACTCTATCCATCCAGGAGCGGATAAGATGTACCAGGATCTCAAAGATTATTATTGGTGGCCTAGGATGAAAGGCGATGTTGCTGTTTACGTGAGCAAATGTTTAACGTGCGCTAAGGTTAAAAGCGGAATACCAGAAGCCTTCAGGACTTCTGCAACAACCCGAGATTCCCAAGTGGAAATGGGAACAAATCTCAATGGATTTTGTTACAAAATTGCCAAGAACGCCAAGAGGCCATGACACTATCTGGGTGATAGTGGATCGATTAACGAAGTCAGCACACTTCTTACCTATCAGAGAGAAGGATAATACGAGCAAATTGGCTGAAATTTACATGAGAGAGATCGTTGCACGTCATGGAGTGCCTCTCTCGATCATCTCTGATAGAGACGGAAGATTTGTGTCAAGGATATGGCAATCCTTCCAAGAAGCCTTTGGCTCACAATTGAATCTGAGCACTGCGTTTCATCCGCAAACTGACGGCCAGAGCGAGCGAACGATACAGACTTTGGAAGACATGCTGAGAGCGTGTGTTATGGATTTGGGCGGTAGCTGGGATAAGCATTTGCCTTTGGTCGAATTTTCATACAACAACAGCTACCACACCAGTATTGGTGTCACACCATTCGAAGCCCTTTACGGACGCAAGTGTCGATCACCCTTATGCTGGGCTGACGCAGGTGATGGGCAACTTGCTGGTCCCGAAATCGTCCAAGAGACGACAGACAAGATCGCGCAGATTCTTAAACGCATCGAAGCAGCTCGCCACAGACAGAAGGCCTATGCGGATCCAAACCGGAAACATGTGGATTTCCAAGTTGGAGAGATGGTGTTATTGAAAGTCTCACCCTAGAAGGGTGTGGCACGCTTCGGGAAGCGTGGGAAGTTAAATCCGCGCTACATTGGTCCCTTCAGAATTCTGGAAAGAATAGGACTAGTAGCATACAAGTTGGACCTACCTGCTGAACTGAATGGTGTTCACGATACATTTCATGTATCCAACCTGAAGAAAAGTCCAACTCAAAGTTGACATTGCCATTCCCATCGACGAGATTCATGTTGACGACACGCTCCACTTCGTTGAAGAACCGGTTGAGGTTACGGATTGGAAAGTAAACAAGACCCGCCGGAGCAGTGTCAAACTCGTCAAAGTTCGTTGGAATGCCAGACATGGTCCTGAATTCACCTGGGAAAGTGAGGACCGGATGAAAGAGAGATACCCCCATCTTTTCCTAAGAACCCTGCATCTACAAGCAGAACTTAAATTTCGGGACGAAATTTATTTAACGGGGGGAGAATGTGACAACCCTCACAAAACCAGGTATCCGTACGACTTAATTAATGATTAATTATTGCTTAATTACTGTGCTTGTTTGAACTAGCTGATGAACTGCTACTTGAGATCTGATACATGTACTTACTTGCATCATACTTTACTTATCGTCACTACATTATTTACATGCTGAACCTTAGTGACAAACTTGATGCACTAAACGCACAGTAGCACGATAACGGATACCCAGAGAACATGCTGACATGACCAGCATCAGGCAGGTACTGCCTCTAAGGCCTGAAAGAGCCTGAGTTAGTTTGCTACACTCATGGTGAGTGTAGGGATATAAGGATTTTAGAACTGCGTCTCTAGGAATAAATTACAGTGATCGGATGTGCCTAAAACGTACTCTAAGTACAAACTTCAGCACTTTACATAAAAATTCAGCTTTTAGCTACCTAATAAAGTGCCAAAACATGGGAAAATATTACTAGACACTTTCTAAAGTGTCGAAAATAAACTGTGTCACTAAAAATAACAATAACGACACTTTAAAGCTTTGTTAATGCTTTACCGGATTTCTATCCAACCGAACAACCGGACTTTACCCGAAACATGAAAATATTGTTATTTTCATTATTTATCTTTTTCTGAGCTAGTTAGGGTCCCTGACTACCCTAACACCCTTTGTAACGCGTGACACACTACTAACCAAGTTAAGTGCTTAACTAACCTACTTAACTTAACTATAACCTAACTATTAGTTAGAAATGGACTAGACCCCCCCCCCCCCATTCCTAACCGTCCCCAAACTAGGAGGACACACACTTGTCCTTTGGTGATTATAATAATCAACCATGTCTAATATCTAGTAGGCATATAATCCAATGGTTAAACACATTAACTTTGTCTATAAGTATCTCTCATAATCCATCATTCCTTCACTTAACACAAACTCAACATAACAACTCTCTCTCTCTCCCTAAGGCTACGGCCAAACATCACCCACCATCCATCCATCATTTTCGATCTTGATCATCTCATTCCAAGCTTGCACAAGTGATAAGGATCACGTATTAGGAGGCTTGGTGCACTCGGAGTTTGAAGGACCTCGTTATCTTGCTTTTATCCACCCGATTTGCGCGTAGATTCTTCCCTAGCCTCGAGCTAGAGGTATAATGCTTAAAACACCTTCTTGAACTAATCTAAAGTGGTTAAAAGGATTTGTATCGGTTAAAACTCGTTAACATGCAAGTTGATGCTTTAAAGTTTACTAAAAACACTAAAAATGGTGGTTAATAGCACATAAGTTGTGTAAATGATGTAGTATTCGAAATGTATGATTATTTAGGTCCGATCTATGATGTGGTAGCTCGGATCATCGTTTAACCCGGTTTGGTAAGATCGTGGATCTTAACATAAGCTTGTTTTGTATGGCACAAGGGTTAAAAGGTGAAACTCTACCACACGCGAATCATGAACTTGTGTAAAAGTGTTTTAGCTTGTACAATAGTGTTTAAAACTAGCAGATCCACGTATCTGCAAGTGGTATTTTCAAAGGACCAAGCGTTAAAGAAATCACGTATTTTAAAAGATGGATCTTACACTAACAAGCATGATTTTTATAAACCACAAGTGTGTAAACACTTGTGAAATGAAAAGATCCGACAAAATAACAGCTTTTGTAAAAAGATGACGGGAAGTTGTTAAGATGGATTTTCTCTAAAAACGAGGTTTTTACAAGATCAAATTACCTTATATGAGGATCTACTAAATTTAAGGAGATTTACACCACAGTTTTGGGAAAACTACAAGTTCGTGTAATTTTTGGCAAGCTACACGTATGTTGATTAATTGTTGTGAGAAAAGTTGTTCTGATCAAATAAAGAAAATTGTTGAGTTGATTTGATAAAGAAAATGATACGCTTGAAAGCGTGGCCACCTCCAGTTACAGAGGAAACTCTGGCGAAATTTTTCTAAAAACCTAACACTTAGAACTATTTACACTACAAGTGTTAGAAATATTTTTGACATGTTTCGAAATATAAATTTCGCCATGACTTTATTTACTAAATATTCGGAGGTGGGATTTTCACAAAATTTAACGTGATAAATATATTTTTCACACGCTGTTTATGATTATTTTGTGATAATACATAGATATTATTTTTAGAGTAAAAATAATATTTACGAACGTTAACGAATCCAAAATAATACGAACGCTTTCACCATAAATATATAAGTTACACCGGTAAGTATATTACCACTCGATTGTTAAAACGTAACTTACGCACTTACGAAAATATTTATGAACGCGTATTTTAACAACGTATTATTGGAGAAAAATTATGTGTAATGAAAATATAATATTTTTGAGAAAAATACTTATATTTTGGAATTGGAAATATATATATGTATTAAGTGAGACTTAATGATATAATTTGAACGCACATGTATTGAATCCCCCATCCTTGGGAAGGAGATTAACTACCAAGTATATATACAGAAGGTAAACACGAAATAGTTGCCTAACTATTTCCCAAAAACTTAAACCATAAGGCTAAGGCACGGCCGTCCGTCTAATAGAAATTAGCACATGTAGGTCGTCGCACAGCTGCGTGAGCAGGAGATACTTGGTAGAGACGCTTCACTGTGAGTTCATGTCCCCCTTTTCTCTTAACTGTTTTCAGTTTTTAACTGCGGGGGTGAAATACATGTTACTATGATTACGAATGTTTCTTACATGGTATGGTCAGCTAAGGAAGGAACTGTTAGGTTATGTGATTGGGTAGGTGAAACCTTAAGAACATTAGTCCTCGTAGTACGATCGAGGGATACGAGTGATAGGCCTATTTGAGCATAACAAACACCACCCATGCGCCCGCAGGTTGGACCATGTGGTGACCTTGTCTTAACACCACCCATGCGCCCGCAGGTTGGACCATGTGGTGACCCCGTCTTAACACCACCCATGCGCCCGCAGGTTGGACCATGTGGTGACCTTGTCGTAACACCACCCATGCGCCCGCAGGTTGGACCATGTGGTGACCTTGTCCTATCCCCTCCCATGCGCCCGCAGGTTGGACCATGTGGATACACAATAACTGATATGTTTCCTTATTTGCTTTCATACCAGAGTTTACAAAACATTCATACTTGCAATGATTACAAAGGTTTATTCGCGCGCACATACTAAACACATGAACTCGCTCAACATTATTGTTGATTTTTCAACTTACATGTATTTCAGGAAATTAACGGATCTGGCACGGTATGGCACGTTTTCCCGCTGCACTAGTTACGAGATCATCTGGGTTTGGGGAATGTGACTCTTTCCTGGACAAGTCACAATCCTTAAACTGTATTTATGATATGTTGTTGAACAATGTCGTTAGAATGCGTTTTCGTTAAGACAATGTTGTTGTATTTGGTTTTTAAAACTTGAATCTATGGATGATCTTGCATGATTTTATCTCATATAGCTTTGTTATGGTTAAGCTATGGTATTAAGAAGTCACACCAAAATTAACCACGCTTCCGCAAAGCCAGGGTGTGACACTCTCTCTCCAAACCCAACTTTGAAACTCCAATCCCTATCAAAAATAACTACAATCATGGAAGAATATAACTTTAGAAAGGATGTAGAACATCGGATCAGTTGTCGGAAGCCTTTCGAAAGACCCCGTAGTCGCAGGTATTAATCATGCAGGGCACCAAGAACATGCTGTTAAAACACAACGTCAAGAAACATCAAGAAAACACATCGTATTAATCTGCTTGCTGTTAAAACACATCGTCAAGAAACATCAAGAAAACACATCGTATTAATCTGCTTGCTGTTAAAACACAACTGTATGAATCTGAATGCTAAAACACAATTGTATGCATCTGCTTGTTGTTAAAACACAACTGTATGAATCTGAATGCTAAAACACAACTGTATGCATCTGCTTGCTGTTAAAACACAACTGTTTGAATCTGAATGCTAAAACACAACTATATGCATCTGCTTGCTGTTAAAACACAATTGTTTGAATCTGAATGCTAAAACACAATTGTATGAATCTGCTTGCTGTTAAAACACAGCTGTATGAATCTGAATGCTAAAACACAACTGTATGAATATGCTTGCTGTTAAAACACAACTGTATGAATCTGAATAATAAAACACAGTTGTATGAATCTGCTTGCTGTTAAAACACATCACCAAGAACAAACTGTTAAAACACAGTACCAAGAACATGCTGATAGATTCCAGCAAGAAAACGAAGGAATGATTGATATTAAGTGAGATCAGAAATCGAAAACAAAAATTTCCGAAATTTATGGATAGTTAGTTATTGAAGATAATTTCCTAAAATAAAAATAGATTGTGAAAGTACATAAATGCCCTTTTAGATAAAATTCTTCAACGCCACATGTCGCGTTCTTATTGCTTCCTAGACTTTCTAGGAAAAACACACTTTCTACCAAACTCCTACTATATATATATAGGGTAGGGTTATATAGAAAACCCTAAAAATTTGAGAAAACCCAACCTCCCGACATTTTTTTTTTGAAAAAAATAACACATGTAATATACATGTTTTTAAGAGTTTTGGGCCAAACAAAACAAAAAAGCGCCGAAGGAATATTTAAAAAAAATAAACAAGTTTCAGCATTTTTTGTCTAACACATGTTAGTCACAAAAGTTGCTGAAATTTGTTTATTTTTTTTTAAATAATCCTTCGGTGCTTTTTTGTTTTTTTTGTAAAAAATACTGATAAAATTGTTTTTTGTAAAAAGAATCAGATTTTAATAAAAAACAATTAATTTAATAGACAAAAAAAAGTAATAAAAAACAATCTATCTATACTATATAATAAAAGAAACCAATAAAATGACACTTGTCATTATTATAGAGCATCCTTAATTATCGATAATTATTATTTAATTTAAATTATTAATTTTTATATATGTTTCAAACATTTAAGAAATTACGGATAAAGTTAAAAAAATAATAAATTTTAAAGTTATATAATTTAATAATTACTGATAATTTATACTTATCTGATTAATTTAAATTTAAATATTATTTTGTAGCTATAAGTTTATCTATTTAGCTATTTGCTATATGCCTAATCTGGACATTTCAACATTTTTTAAAACTAATAAATTAAGACCACTATTATTTAAATAAAACATGGGTTATTAAATGTATGTTCAGATGACTATTAAAACTCGTGAGAAAGTAGATGATAAAGGTGGTCTTCTAATCGATGGTTCAAATGCTTTCATATTTGTAAACTTGACAAACATCACACGTTTTGATCATACATGACACAAAATTTTGTTTGGATATCAGAAACGCGTCTTAAAAATATCGTTTTCTAATTATTAAATCTTCGTTATTAACTATTTGATTTTTTATTTACTTAACCCGTGTAATACACGGGGTTATAACCTAGTATATACAATAAGACAAAACAAGCAAATTTACTAAACTGCCCTTTTGACATTAAAATATTAAAAACATAATAAGACAAAAATAATTTAATATTGTTTTTATAACTTTTAATCTCATCCATCCATCTCCAAAGATCAATGGTTGAAAAGTGGTTCTCGTGGTTCTCTTAACTGGGGGTGGTTTTGATTTTAACACCCCCTATATATATTAGACCATGTGTAGTGGTTAAGAAAAATAATGCCCTCGCCATGGGGCATTATCCAACACGTGGCAGTCCAGTCAGCATGGGGCGTTATTGCAAAAGTGGCGTAGTGGGAATAATGCCCAAATAATGCCCCTTCTAATCATTAAACAAAAAAAAAACAAACTAAATGATCATTGGCTAGTCAAACCCACTTCTTCTCCCATTGGCCACATGCAAGAATCAAATGGAGCTATGCAGCGTTTTCTTAATAACGCCAAAATCAAATTTCTGAAATTTTTTTTTAAATAACGCCTAGTGTAATGGAGGGGGGGCGTTTTGGGGCGTTTTTTTTTCAGTTTTTTTTTAAAAATCACGCCCCACTACGGGTGTTCTTATAACCGATTCAGTTTGATGAAACTTTATTCAGAGTTTGTTACCACATTTATATGTTATCCTAATTGTTTGTTTAATTGACAAAACAGGTAGATTTTTTATTATTAAAAACAGTTTATAATTATTAAAAAAAAGAGTATACAATTTATTAAGCCTACAATAACTAAAATAGAAGTTGTTATGTTCTTACTTCTTTACGCACCTCATGAAATCAACATATTCTTATTCTTACAATAAACATATAAAAAAGTATTAAGATAATACTTTTAGCACATTTCACAATCAAAGAAATTTTCTTAAAACTAGGCCTAAGATTATCATGATATTTTTAAAACTATATTCTATCTATTTTTACAAAAAAAAAAAAAATCCTTTAGAATGTATATGTATTTCCAAAACAATTTTATTTCTCAACATGAACAAAAAAAACATGCTTTAAATACTAGTTCTACCAAAATATAATATCTGATAACAATATGTTAATGTATGACATTGTGAATCCATATAAAATCTTGATGATGATGATGATCTAAAGTACCATAAACAACAGAATTAAAAAGGTTAATTTCAACCAAACCAACATATTCATATGTCTAGAATCATAATATCATATATCTATGACTAAACTCACTTTTTTTCTTCTAAATTTCCTGCTTGAAGAAGATCAACCAACCAGCCAAAATCTCACTCCGAATCTGTAAAATCAACATCGCTACATTCGCTCGCATCCCAAAACCGCCCATCACAAACGGTCCACGGGTTCTGAAAACACAGGATCCTTTCACACATCTCAGCAAGATCACCATTCAACTCCACATTCCAACTCCCTTGAATGTCAAGATGAGTTATTGCTTTACATTTAGTAAGGATTTCGGACAGGCCCGAGTCACCAAACCGACCAAAACAAAGCTCGATCTGCTGCAGGCGTGGCATGGTGTGAGCAATGGTGGTGGCTTCGGAATCGTCAGCAGGTAGTAAGCCTGCGTCGAGTGGAGGCATGTTTCGTTTCAAGTGGAGTAAAGATTTGCAGTTGTTACCGAATGCTTCGAGTCCGGTGCTTGTGATCTTGAGGCAGTGGCTGATATCCAAGAGTGTGAGATTTGGTAGTGGTTTTATGTGTTTCAATACCATTTGGTCAGTGATATCAGTCATTGGCATTTGTAGCACTTTTAGGAAACTCCCACTGAAATAGACATACAATTAACAGGAAAATACCATATTATTAATTGAACTATGTTCTTTATTAAACTATAAAAAAGGTGTTGGACAAGTCGGTCTAACCCAGCCCGACACGTTTTAAGTCGGTCTAACCTGGGCCGACCCGTTTTAAGTCGTCCCGACCCGTTTAAAAGTCAGTCTAACTTGGCCCGACCCGTTTTAAGTCATTCCAATCTGGCCCGGCCCGTTTGAACACGACTACCCCTTCTGACACGTTCACCCCACAGACCCGCCTACTTTAAAGAATCAAGTTAAGATAATACATCAAAGAATCAAGTTAGAAAATACATTCTATGAAACACACATATAAGCAGGCAGGAATTTGCAAGAAATGCATATAGACTTTGTAGTAGTGTAAAGCATCACACCATTCATACAATGACTTGTAAGCGTGTTTAGGGCAGACTCCAAAAAAGTTAAGCCTAAACCAAACAGGCCCTCTAAATGATTCAAACTGTGTGATAAGACCGAATTTGTCGCCCTTAATGTAATAAAGATGAAAATCAGTTGATTTTAAATTGGTAAACACGACGTAAACATGAAACTCAGAGCGTCGATTTTAAATTTTCAAGCATCAAACACGTAGTATATTAATGTTTTGTTTGTCTAGTTTCTACTCTCTAGCATATTTTCATATCACAACAACAAAGTAGAGTCATAGGGTTGATTTCTACTTTGTTGTACATGATAAAGAGTTTGACCAAGCCCAATGGGCTTGACCAATGTGAGCCTGAGCCCGCTAAACCAGGCCTAAAAGTGAGTATGAAATTGCAAGAAATGCGTATAGTAATCAATATAGACTTTGTATTTTGTAGTAGTGCAAAGAGAAAAGTGTCTGGATAGTCCTTGTGGTTTGCCAATTTTTCACATTTAGTCCATAATCTTCTAAAATTACAGCTATAGTTGCAAAAGTCAGAGACTATAGCTGTAATTTTAGAAAGTTAGGGACTAAAGGTGAAAAATGGGCAAACCACAAGGACTATCCGTGCATTTTTCTCTAGTGCAAAACATCACAACAAGACTTGTAAGCAGAATTTATCACCTCTAAATAATTACCTTAGCCTAAAACAAATTGTATTATTAAGATGATGTAAAGTTACCATATAAACATGAAACTTGCAACTTACATATGCTCAACTTTAGTTTCTACTTTAGCAAATATAATTACAAAGTAGACTACTCATAAGGTTGATTTGTATATCATAAAACTTGATTCGCACGTAGAATCATATAGCATAACCTCATGTACTAGTTTCACCTTTTTATAAAAATAGTAAAGAAATTCTCTAACTCATAAATGATTAATTATAATAACAAATAATAACGAATAAATAAATATTATTATTATTATTATTATAATCATCATCATCATTATCAAACCAAGAACAGAAATCACAAAAATCAGAGATTTCAAAGAAGCACACACTACAATTCAAACACATAATAATTGTAAAAGCCAAAGTTTATTCACATTCTTGAGGTGCAAGCTAACCATTAACCTTCATCTATGGAAGGAACATGATCATCCAAAACAAACTCACCATGCTTTCAAGCCAAGAAAAATAATCACAAATATCAGATGGGTTTCCAAGCATCAACAACAATAATACCAATAGTAATAATATTACTATTTTTATGATTACCGTAAAATAATATTATCATTATTATAAATCATGATCAATCATCAAAACAAGAACAGAAATCACAAAAACCAGGTTTATTCTAAACAAAAACAACCCACATTTTAAACATAAACAACAACAACAACAATAATAATAATAATCTTACCAATGAGATAGAAAGAAGAAGCCAGACTCTCCCATCCTATAAACACACAACCGTTGAACCATAAACTTACTCCTCCTCAACAACCCTCTCACCACCCGATCCACCGCATGACTATCATTGCGGCGCCGACACCACGACTGGACATCAACCTCGGACCAGCAGTACGGTCCTCCAACAACCTCGTTCCAACCTTTGCAAACCAATGGCACCCTCCTCATCATTTCTTCTGTGGGTGTTACTTTTCCAAATATGAGTGACAGGATTTCTGGGTTTAGTTGCTCCCAACTCCGCCACTGTTCTTCTGCCACCACCGCCGCCGCCGGTGGTGGTGGTGGTGATGATGACGACGTCGTTTTGTTGGTGGGTGGTGACAGTATTACCATTTTCTTGCTCATTTTTGTTTCTCTGCTGCACTGTGTGTGTGACAGTGTGAGTGTGTGTGTGATCCTCTGGGTTGGTCAGTGATTTTGGTATACTGCACAGAGAGAGAGAGAGTGTGTGTAATGGGTTTTTGACACGTCGCAGGTGAGTGATCTGACGGCTGGTAATAATTAAAGAGACGCCAATGACAAACGAGAATTTTGATATGCGGTTAAAATTCTTGATTTTTTTTATTTTTTATTTTAGACTATACGGATTAGAAAGAGGGCATTGTGCAACATGTGGACGTCACGTTAGCACATATTAGAATAACGACATGGTTTAAAATAGGAGAAGTGAGACGGGGCGGGAAAGAGTGGTGTGAGACATGACACATGACACAGACTTTTTATCATTATTTTATAAAACAAATCTACTAAATAAAAGGAAAAAACAAATCTCTAAACCACACCCAATCATCTTTGCCCACATCATCATCAACAACAATACAGCGCCTTTAGAAATCCTCCCGCACTCTCCCCCAGGCCAGCCACAACGCCACCTCCGGAGTGATGTTCTGGCGTGGTTGTGACTTCTACGTCACTTTTTCACGCGGAATGGTCTTAGTATTTTAGATTCATACATTTTGTTGCTTTTGTATTCTCATGATAATAGTTACATACTATAATTTCATAGTAAAAAAGAAATATGGTTATTTTTACCATATGAAAACGAGATCTCTTTTTATGTATCCTTTTGTTTTAAAAAATGTAAAGAAAACGACATCTCCTCTACGTATCTTTTTATTTTAAAAAAAATGTAAAGAAAATATGTAAATATAAACTTCCAATGTGATAACACGGTTATAATTAGATTTCTGTTATACCAAAACCATAAAAGCTTGTTTCTTCAAATTGTACAAAAAAAGAAAAATTTATTACGGGATGGTCATGGCTAATGCGGTCTAAAGTAATCAATTTTCGGCTTAGTAAAAAAATACTTAAAGTTGATGAATAAAAGAACGAAAGATAAGATGATCAATGTGTGCCCCGGTCATTGAACATTCTTAAAACGTTGAGCTATAAGTTTATCGGGTGTGGGTTGAGGTGGTCGTGGGTAAATAACGTGGAACACCTCGCCCGGAAAATTGGCGTGGAGGAGGTGTTTGTTCAGTTAATGGAGTGGAGCAATCAGGTGTAGGCACGTGGCATTTCCACTAGAGGAACACCACGCCCACCAAATGTGGACACCGTATTGAAATAGTGTGACACGTATATGACAATTTTCACATCCCATAGCGTTAGAGAATCACAGTCAATGAAGGGCTTGGTATAGATCAATGGTATGTGGTACCTGAACATAATCTGTCAATATAAGTCACATTATTATTCATGTCAAAATCAAGGTACACACACCCATAAAAAACGAACGTTACATTTTAGCAACGGCAAACAAATTGTGTTATAATTGTTAAAACAGGCTTATAATATCACAGGCTTTTTTATATATTTCTAATGCTATAAAAAAGAGGTGACAATAAATAATTTGGAACGCTAAAAAAGGAAACATGATAGTTAGAATCATTTTGTTGGTTACAAACGAAAGATCACTGTCGTGTAACTAATAATTAATGATAATATATATTTATGTGTAATTTAAGTTAATTTCAATGAAGTGATAATCTTTTGTTTGGTTACAAACGATGCATTGTTGATGTGAGGTTCAACTCTTTATCAACATTCTCTAGCATTTTTAAAAAATCAGTTTTGTAAGAAGAATAATGATTGATGGACGGCTTGGTCGTAGAATATTCGAGTGACGCCATAACACAATTTGTTAAGATTAAAGTAGAAATCATGTGTCTACACCCATAAAAGCTACTAAAGATACATTTAAGAAGTGTTCTTATCCTAGAAAATTTAGGAATTGTTGTTAATAAAAAATAAATAAATAAATAACCCTACGTCATCATTGTTAATGCCGCCTCAACACTATGTAACACTAATGAGATGAGAATTTAGACAAAATGACCCATATGACTATTTTTCATATGGCCCATATGGTTATTTTCTCCGTGTCATACGACCCATATAGACTATACAACCCGTATGACATTCAATGGTGTCTGGATAGTACGTGTCAGTAGTGTTTGTTTAGCTGTCCCCATTGCTAAACGTTCACCTGACCACACTATGATGAGTTTATTGAAATTTAATTTACACTTGAAGAACAATGGTGATACAGTTTCGAGTGCAGTCAAATGGCTCAAGAACGATTCGTTAATCAAAAATAAAAAATAACCAAAAGGTTCAACAACATAGTTCTTTCTATTCAAAAAAAAAAAAAAAAAAAAAAATCAACATAAACTACTTAAACAATAAACCTTTAATCCCTTTTATAGTTAGGAATCTAAATTCAAATAGGAAACTAAATAAGAATTCAAATTTAAATAAATAAAAGATATGATCCTGCATCAAATGGTGTGTTCTTTAGGATTCTGGAAAGCAAGCAGGGGTATATAGTGGATTGATCATTAGCTAGATCAGTAATGAACCAGTTAGCTAGTGATCGATCGAATTTCAGTATCAGGGTGTTTAAATTCATGTTTCAAAATAGTTATCGCAACTTTTAGAATCAGAATAAGATAACAGGCTGCTTAAAGTTAAGAATAGTTGAACATGGCGTATATAACACAAAATAAGTTTTTTTTTAAGTAGAGAACTATGAGAAGCGCAATAAGCATTTGCGTGTACATAGTGCTAGTCAGATTTAAAGTAACTTACATGTGTGTATGCCGTTATCACAATTCTTTACTTAAAATTTGTTGTATATTGAACACCCCTCTAGTTGAATAACTATGTAACGGTGTTGGTGTGTCGAGATTCTCTTGAAAGAAAGAAAGATTGGAATGCAATTGGAACATGCTACAAATTCAGATTCTGATACCTTAGATAACAGTGACTTTTTTGAAAGGAGTATTAGTCATTTTTTGAGTTCTGAAAAGATAATTACTACTTTTTCTCCAACATCACCTGTAACTAACGTGTCGTCGTCTTCTATATCGTTGAAAAAGTATCAAAGCTTATATGGCAGAAGTTGCATTCGATGTGTGTTTAAAACCTGAAAAGATAAAATCACTTGGAGAGGGCCTTCCTGAATCAGTAAGATGTTTGAATTATGGACTATATAGAGTTTTAGATGTATATGAAACGGGTCAGATTGGGCTCGTCTGAACTAGTCCATCTAGTGATAGGCTCATGTGACCCAATTTATGTTAAACATAACCCATTCTAGATTAATTATGTATGAGTCGAAACGGGTCCTTCTTGTGCAAGCTAGAAAGGGTTGGGTTGGGTTGACCCGAAACACTTATGTTACAAATAATTTTTTGAGTGAACTACCATTTTCGTCCCTTTCTAAGTTGCACAAGATGGACCCGTTACTTTTAATCTTGTAGCATTAGTCTAGTTGTTTTCATCAAACTATTTAGGTGGCTGTATGCAATAAAAATACTCACGGCGACTATCGCCTACCGCTTAGAGTTGACCTTCAAGTAATGTTTTTAATGCTAAGTTGTATATCTTATACATGTTCATCCCCAGAATGCATGTAAGATTGTTTATTTAGTTAGTAAGATCATTCTCTCACATACGCATGCGCGCACGAGTCACAAAAGAATATGTTGTGCAAGCAACAAGTATAGACATGCAGACTGGCTCAATTCCCACTTCAATTGCCTAAGCCTACAGTTCAGGGCTAAAATTGTAACTTCTTATGATCATGGATTATGCTATATCCTTGGCTTTTATTACCCTCTTAGAACATGTGTTACATCAACTACTAATATTTTTTTGTGGTAACCATATGAACCTGTTACTACCGGTAAAACACAGTTTGTGCTGGGCAGACGGCCTTCAAGAGGTTATGGTAACTAATAACTATTTAGGAAAGGAAATATGCTTGTGGGTGTAATGTGTATTGTATTTTGCAGATCTTCTAATCACAATGCAACGGTTGGCTTGTTGAATCTTTTATCTCTCGTGTCAGCCACGATGCATGAGTCCGTTAAGTTGAATAGTTAAGGTTCTATTTGTTTGTACCATTCTTCTATGCAGGGGCGGACCCGTGTTGATGAGTGGGTGGGCGGGCGGGCGCACTCCTTGAAAAAAGAAATTTAATGTATTTTTTAGGCAAAAAAAAAAACCAATCGCACCCCTTGGTTGAACCCCTCATCCGCACCCCTAGAAAATAATTCCTGGGTCCGCCACTGGTTCTATCTTCTCTTTTATTTATGAGTCTCCTTTTTTTCTTTGTGACATTAACCAAATGAGATCATAATCACATGTTAGTTATTCCTGCACCAAGATGAGTAGGGTAGGAACTAGGTGAGCAAAATGATTTCTGGAAGACTGGAAGTAACTATCTGCTGAAAGAGTTATAGCAAACTAGACTTATATGAAATAGGGGTGGTGATTGTGTCAGGTTAGCAGGTTGAAATGATGAACCTTAACATGATCCGATTATTTATTCGTGGCAAAGACATTAACCCTAACACAGACACATTTAAAATCATGTAACCTAAACACGACCCGTGAAACCCATTTATCTAAACTAGTCAAACGGGTTGTAAATGAGTTGGGCGGATTCACTTTTTAAAATATATATTTTTCATTCACTTTTGAAGGTCTACGAGCACCACATGCACAAGATTTTCTTCTTGCTATACCTATAGATGGGTTAGGCCTGCATATGTCGCCGGTGGAGTACCGTACTATCCTTGAGTATCGTCTCATAATTCTTTTATTTCTAGTTGATGAGATATGCCCTGTTTGTCATAAGGCGTGTTTGGATTCTTTTGGGGAGCATGCAGTTCATTGTAGAGAGCTCACGGGGTTCAAATACCGATATGATTTGGTTAGGGATGTCCTTTTTAACATATTCAGGCGTGCTGGTATTTCTGCTAAGAAAGAGACACCCGTTAATTTCTCAACTGGCCCATTGGAAGAGAGATCTACCCTTCGACCAGCCGACATTTTGGTCTTTGGATGGGTAGGAGAAAAACATGCATGTGTGGATCTAACAGGGGTTTCCCCGCTTGTGGGCTTAGGGGGCAGTGCTTTCATGGTGGGTCAGACTGCTTTAAAGGCTGCTTCGGGCAAAGTGACCAAATACGAGAAAGCGTGCCTTGACAACGAGCACGTGTTTATCCCATTTACCTTTGATACTTTTGGTTTTCTGACGCCAGAGAATGTGGACCTACTTAATCGAGTTCAAAGGGTCATGCATAGTAATGTTATGACCCCGAGATCTATGGACGTAGTTTTTAAAAAACTTAGTTTTGCTATTCAAAAGGATGTAGCGGCGCAGCTTGTTACCCGTTTACCATCTATCTCAAAGTAAATTCATTACAGTCCCACTATAAATATTGCACCCACACATGACCCATTTAATTTAACTGGTTAAACTGGTGAATCTAAACATAACCCACTTAATTTAACGGGTTAAACATGTCAACCTACACACGACTTGTTTATTAGACTGGTTAACATGAAAATCCCAAACCTTATTATTTTCGTGTCATGTCAAGAATTGCCACCCCTTAGGTAAACTAGTGTATTATTGTAGGCGATAAATTATACGCCTCAAGAAATAACACAATGTATATGATTTGTAGATAATAAACTGGTCACGAATAAAGTATCCATCGTTTCGATAATTTGTATTTTTACATGAGGAAATCAATATGATATCCGAAGTTTGTATTTTTTTTATAACATATACAAGAAATTTGAAGAACTTTGATATCACCTAAAGTATACAAGTTTTTATACGCAGCATCCCTACATTTTAATCGTTTGTGTAAAACGTTAATACTTGGTTGTTTCATATATATTTTGGAGGTCTAAGTCCTCGCAATATAATATAAGGAACGAGAAACAAAGTTTTCATGACAAAAACCAAAGAATGAAGATTAGTTACATCACACGGCTATGCGCCTATGCGTCCTCGCTTTGGCAATTTGGCATGTGGTCATGTGATCCCTTTTTGAAGACACGCCCTTATGATCAAGACAAAAAAGGCGTATGACTTTCGATCACATTCAACCTATTCGACCTTTCAAGGCATGAATACAGTGACGGATCAAGGATTATTTTAACTATTTCACTCTTCAAAAATGTTTGATAAATCAATGTCACTCGAGTGCCAGATACATAAATAACTCATAAAAACGAGTATCAGATACTATATAACACAAAAAAAAATTAACAAATTGAGAGAAGTTGTAAGAAACAGGAGTAAACTTAGGGTGTCCGGAGTGGTGCGGCAAAGGGGAGTGGCAAAGGGTTTTGCCGCGCGGCAACACCGCCGCCGACCCCTTTGCCGATCGGTTTCGTTAATCACGCGGTGAAGGGATGCCGCTCGGGAATCATGAGAGAGAGAGGGTAGTGTGAGAGAGAGAGGGTAGTGTGGGGTGGGGTCCATTCCAATCTCAACCAATCACACATTTTTCCTTTTTTTAAAAAAATAGTTTACCACTTCACCAAGTGTCTAACCATTGTCAACACTTTTGAGCATAGTTTACCACTTTAACATGGCACACTCTCATTGGTTGATTTTTTAGTTTTCTCAAATGTCTAAACCACTCCTTACACCCTTATATTTATTGATACCAACTCACATCAAGTGTTTCTCTGCTCATAACGACATAACCGCTATCACCCAACTTTGACCAATTTTACAAAATACCCCCCTTAATTATCAGCAATTAACTATGAAGTCCCTATCCTATTTGTCACGTACTAGGGTGATACTGTGATAGACAATAGGATAAGCAAAATGGTGCCAGTGCCGAATTTATCGAATTGAAAATACGGTACAAACTTTTGATGTTTTCGGTACCGGCCCCGGTACAGTGCCTGTTTTTACCTTCAACTACTGGTACCGAACCGTACCGGATATTTTCGGTACCCGTACTGATATCCATTTTTGGGGATTTTCGGTACCAGTCGGTTGGTACCGAGCTTATCCCTAATAGACCGGACTGAAGTCCCTATCCTATTTTACAAAATACCCCCTAACCATCAACAATTAAGATGCTGGTCTGCCTTGTGACCTGGGATAGACAAGACTTAAGTGTGAAGCCTTTCTTTTTAAATGTTATTATCTATAAAATTCTCAAAAATATCATTGCAAAATAAAACCTAACCAGAGTTTACCCTTTTTTAGAACTAAAGATATTTTCCAATAAAAAAACATCAGATAATCAAAAGAGAAACATTGCAAAGTAAGCAACTTGAATATCTCTATAAAACTTAATCAATACCATAAACAATTAAAAAATAAAGTCACTTAACCATCAAAAACTATAGCCTCAGGTACCCCATCGCATAGCTATCAATCAAAATGTTGTAAATGTACCAAAAACCATAGTTGAAACGAAAACATGTATATCATATCAACCAAGAATGCGGTCTAATCAACCAACCGTACACGTTTCCGAAAACTTCAAAATCTAGGTCAAGATACATCATGCGTTACCGTCTCCCCATGAGCAGCTCTGTACAATCTCAACGAAACAGCAATTCGCTTGCACGGTTTGAAGTGGGGTGTGCGAGACAATCGTCCTTGATCGAACAAGGGACACTAGCACCACTCCCGACAGTTGCCACATTTCCACCCAGTCTCGGGCTCCCAAGATGAGTCGTCATCCCCCCATGGCGAGCAATGCTGGTGGAGCCACAGACCACACGTCTGGCAAAACAGGTCAGGGCATGGGTCGGTTTGTGAACAGACTTTGCAAGGCACCATTTCGAGCCCAGTTTCTACGGAAAACATGGGTTCTTGTTCATCGTAAGTTATGCCCATGTGGTACTGCTCAGGGTTACAATCGATCGTTGCTGGTCCCGTCACTAGTGGGTCCCCGTCCCCCACTTTGTCACCTTCATCGGATGCAAGCAACTCGTTGAATGAGAAATACGTTTGAGGTTCGAATTCCATGTCTTCATAGTTTAAATCACCGTAGTCAAACATCATATCATCCGTAACCTCATTTGTGGAAACATCCCATTCGACAAACGGAGTTGACGATTCCCCTGCCGCAAGGTCCGGGTTCGGGTTGTTGAATCCCGAGTAAGCACCAGGAATTTCGAAAGTAGAACTGGTATCCTTTTCCGGTTTTATATGTCTCCTGACGGGTAGCTTCTTCGGGACGGGTCCAAAATCCGCTTCAAGTTTGTCATCGTTGACTTGGTCAACCATTGGAAAGGAAAAGTAAGGGTTTGGTTGTTCCTCTTGAACATTTATGACCTCCTCGGAGTCAAACAGTGGAGCAGAATCAAGTTCCCAGTCATTTAGTTCGTCATTGGCTTCTGAGTTGAAATCGGAATTGTAATCGGATTCTAAATTCTTCCGCCGGTGATGCTGTGCTATGGCTTCCTTTTTCGCCTCCAATTTCTGTCGGGTCTCGGGATCCGTGTAAGGACAAATGGGTATCCGTATCCTTCGACACCTACAGCATTTGAATCCAAACAAATCCATAATTTTAGACTCTTGTAACTCAACTGAGTCTGCGTGAAACCATTCTGCAAACGCACATAAACATGATTAAATATATGAAACATATATGTTAATGGTATACATGTACGGTTGATTGATGATTGAGAATTTGAGAGACTTACTCTTGCACTGCTCGCATTTTATATACATGTAATCAGGGTTATACGGTTTTGCACAGAGGTGACACTTGGGTGCGAGCAGGTGCCCGTTTGGATTACCCTTCATAAGTATATTATTTATCCGAAATTTCGTTCCTGTGTCATCCGGGTTCTTATTCTTCCAAATCAACCCCAAACATAACCTGTTGGTTTTCTTTTTCGAGTCCTTCTTTAAATTATTACTTTTCGGCTTTTGGTCAACAGATTGTAATACGCGACTTTTACTGCTTTTCTTTCCACTTTTACTTTTTTTATGATTGGATGTAGGATTTGAATACTCTAACGAGCTTTCATGACCGTTTTGTCTTCCTAATTTGATTTTAATAACTGTTGCGGAATGTTGACTTTCTTGACCTTGCAAAAGCAAAGGACTAGTAGGAGAATCACCAACAACTTCGGTTTTAGATGCGGCTTCTTTTTCAATGTAGCATCGTTTACAAGTGATTAAAAACTCGACTCGTGCCACTGTGTGGATATTTGTGCCGACAGCGCACTGCTCGTGACAGTAACCTGAGATGCGGGAAATATTCGGAAATATGTGGTTACTAAAATCCTAAAAACACAAAAATGTGATTTTCATAATGAAAATTGTAGCTAGCTCGGTAACGTACCTTGACATGCACTGCACCTTGCAGCAATCCTAAAAACAGAAAACTATGTAAGTTGATGACAAAAAAGAGTAAATGACATTTTCGTCCCTAAGGTTTGGCCAGTTTTGCGACTTTCGTCCAAATGTTTGTTTTTGGATCCAAAAGGTTTGAAATCTTGCCATTTTCATCTGGTTCGTTAACTCCATCCATTTTTCTCTGTTAAGTCAGGGGTATTTTCATCTTTTTGTTAACTGAAATGGCAATTCGGTCTTTTGAATACTTGTACATTATGCTAATTGCTTGCACATAAAGTGAAAAAGACTGGATTGCCCTTTAAGTTAACAAAAAAGATGGAAATACCCCTGACTTAACAGAAAAAAAAATGGATGGAGTTAACGAGCCGGATGAAAATGGCAAGATTTCAGACCTTTTGGATCCAAATGCAAAAAAAAACAAACCTTTGGACGAAAGTCGCAAAACTGGCCAAACCTCAGGGACGAAATGGCATTTTACTCCAAAAAAAAGAAATAGGATACAGCTGATGAAGAAAATACATTACCTGAAAGAAACATCGTGTTGACAGAAAGTACAAAAGCACTTCCCCTTGTTATCCCTCTTCTGCTCTAGAAACAAAAATATATTTTTGCCAGAAGCGTTTAACTGCTTTTTGTTCAACCTCGATGATTTGCTCACATGCGTTATAGCGGTAGGTAAATTTACATTCGCAACCATTGCCACCTCATACTCTTTGATAAGATATAGAGGAATGTGCGTCTCAAGAAACCAATTTTTCGGCTTTTTATCTCCGGTTTCCTCTACTTCCAATACTCGTTTTAAAACACGAGAAGGAAGATGTGTTTGATTTTTAAAAACGACACCGTAGCTGATTTTGTTTCCCAACATTTTCTTATCGATGATGCAAGCGTTCCTGAAAGCAGATGCTTCTGCTTCTGGACCCTTTCCGTCGTGAAGAGGTTGTTCAGGACAAACAAGTTCGTTCCATCTCATGTGGAGGTCTAGGTACCTAACCTGTTGCAAAAGCAAAAGATGGTTGTTACTTGTTGATAACCACAGCCCATTTATCTCAAACGCATCGAATCAATAAAATTATCTATAACGGTAACGGGTCAAGTGAATTGAAGTTTATTGTATCTCATACAACCTCCTTAACCGTTTAAGCCAGGTAAATGAACTGAACATGTTAGTGGGTCTACTAAATAGAACCATTTCGGCTAGGGGTGCAAACGAGCCGAGCGGCTCGTGAGCTACTCGAAAAAAAGGTCGAAACGTGCTGAGCCTTATCGAGCCCAAGCCGAACTTGAGCCTAAAATAAAGCTTGTGTATATATCAAGCCCCAAGCTCGACCCTGGCATGTGAAGCTCGTCAGGCTCGTCAAGCCCTTATCGAGCCTTAGTGTAATATTAGTTTTTATTAATATTTATCCCTTATTTAAAGTTGTCTAGTAAACGAGCCGATCCAAACTTGTTTATGAGCTGAGCCTGAACCTAAATATAAGCTTGTTTAGTAAACGTGCCCGAGCTTCACTTATCGAGCTCACGAGCTTAAACGAGTTTAATTTATATTATTTTTATTTAATAAGTTAATTAATAGATAATAAACCAGCCGGGCTCGAGAAACCACCAACGAGCCGAGCTTGAACTGCGAAAACAGAGCAGGCTCTCATAAGTTAATCTAGCTCGGGCTCAGCTTGTTTGCACCCCTAATTTCGAGTTTCGACCCATACACAAATGACATGTTTCAACACAACCCCGTTTTGACCAGTTGCTATGAAAGCCCAATTAGCGCAAGCAATTTTTAAAGAAATACCTGAAGAGCAAGCTGTGATGTAGTCTTGCTCAAGTCCACTGCAGCTCGCCAGATAAACTGCCTGCTTCTTTTAGGGATTTCAAGACCATCAACATATTGCACACCGTTTATTTTTCCACAACCACCTGATTATACAAAAAATTAAAAAAAATCAGTTGAACTCATAGTTATCAAATGCGTTAGGCGCACTCTAGGCGCATAGGGGTCGCTTCTCGCCTAGGCGAGAAGCGCAAAAAAAGCGAGGGCCTGAGAAAAAAAAAGCGCAATCAAATAAAAACATTAAAAAACAAAGTTATGAACCGAAAAAAGCCAAATCCTCAAATTCCAAAAGTTTTCAAATATCATAAACCTCAAAATAAAACCAACATTATTATGAATCACCAAAATATCCCAAAACCAAAACTGTTAAGACTTGAAACAATAAAGTTCAGACTTCCAAAAGTAGATAAAATTCAAGACCATAGCCTGTAGCATAGTTCCCATGGATCAATATGTAACTGAATGATGAAAGAATAAATAATTCTTTAACAGAATCACATACCTGTAGTATTTTTTTACCGGCAGAAAAAAACAGAACTGTGAATGCTATGGCTGTGTATACGAGTTATCTATTATATAAAGAATTAAAGATAATATATCTCTTAAGTTTTTGAAATTCAAAATATCTTTAAAAAATATATACAGATTTGATGAGATATGATTCTAAAATATTTAAAATTAGCTGTAAAAAAAATCTAGTTTGTTTTTAAAGATAGGGTTTTTTTTTAAAAAAAAACAAAAGCGGTCCCAGGTCGCCTTGCTCGCCCAGATCGCCTAGGCGCACTGGGCGATCGCTTTTAACAACAGAGGTTGAACTTTCCCTTAAACTATTTTGTTGGTGACAGCAACAATTTACCTTGTCGAGCAGCATGCTTAATCATCATTTGTGGTAATATGCCTTTCTGGAGTATGTGCTTAGAAAGCATACCACCTCGCCACCAAGCAAAATCGGTTGATAAATCTTTTGCATCAGCGTCATAGGTTTCAGGTACTATTATAGCTTGTTTTCTACCACGCCTACCCAGACCACGTTTTTGAGTTGACCCCGTCACACTTTTAGCACTTTGACTGGGTTGACTTTCAGAACCCGTATCATCAACAAGCCTAATCCAATCCGTTGAAAAAGCAATGTCGCGGATATTCCTCTCAAACTACATGCATCAAATAATATTGTATCAATAATTACATGACATGAATGAACAAATAATAATACAAATAGTAGAAAGGGAAAGCTAAATGCATCCCTCTGTTCTCGCTTAACATCTCACTTTTTGGTTTTCAATTAATTGTTCAAACGACAACTAGGGAAGTAGGGTTTAAATTAAGTTAATTAACGTTATCACTACGAGTTCTGAGAAAAATGATAATGATTTCATTTAAAGTAAAATGCCATTTTTGTCCCTGGGGTATGGGCAGTTTTACGACTTTCGTCCAAAGGTTTGCTTTCTCACATCTGAATCCAAAAGGATTGAAATCTTGTCAGGTTTGAAATCTTGTCATTTTCATCCGGCTCGTTAACTCCATCCATTTTTCTCCGTTAAGTCAAGGGTATTTTTGTTAACTTAAAGGGCAATTCAGTCTTTTTCAAGGGTATTCGGTCTTCTTACATAAAGTGAAAAAAACCGAATTGCCCTTTAGCAAAAAAGAGAGAAATACCACTGACTTGACGGAGAAAAATGAATGGAGTTAACGAGCCGAATGAAAATGGCAAGATTTCAAACCTTTTGGATCTAGATGCGAAAATACAAACCTTTGCATGAAAGTTGCAAAACTGGCCAAACCTCAGGGACGAAAATGGCATTTTACTCTTCATTTATTATTAGTAAGGCCATTGTAAATAAAAAAGATAGAACAAAATACTCACTTCAAGCAAGTAGGCCTTTATTTCACCCAAAGTCGAAGCTTCCTCAACATGCTTCTGCCATTGCTTTCTATAACTCGAATTTAAAAAAGGCCCAACCGTTAAACCATATAAACTTTCTTCCATAAACATAACATAAGTCGCAATAGAAGCAAGACTGCCCTCCACATTTTTCGAGTGCCGCAAAGAAGAAAGTATCTTTGCAGCACCTTTAACAGCATTTGAAGCAGCTGCATTCAACAAACACCCTCTTTTGCTAGCAACAACCGCTTTGCAAGCAAAACACCAGCCACATCTTTCCCTAGTAACTTCTACAAGCTTCTTTTCATAATCCGGCCAGTAAAAACGTTTAGCAGCAAGAGAAAATGCTTTTGCTTGAAGTGAGTAATTAGCAGCTATTAATTTTCTATGGCTGCTTGTTGACGGTTGAGTTTGCGTACCCAGCTTTTCTTCTGATGATAAAATGGCTAAACTAGCACCGGCTGATGCGGCAAAATCTCCGTTAACGTAGACGTTTAAGTATGCCTGTGGTTTAAAGGATGAACCCGTGTAAAACTTAGCTAAACTAGCTTCTGTCTTCTCAGAGGGTAAAGTTGACAGTTCACATACACTGTTGATATCGCTTTTATTATCGCAACTCCTGTTTTCAGTGGCGGATTCATTCGCTAACCCTTCACATTTTTCTACATGACATGCAGTCACCACATCCTTTGAGTCACATTCAGCAACAACGGTACCATTTTCAGCGGTAATAACTGCATCTTGTGCATTAGTAGCACCGCTTTTATCATCTATTGATTCTATTCCAATGGGGTCAGGGAGAGAAAATATATTTTCGGGAATCTCCCAATATTGCAAAATACCCTTGCATATGTCCAGGTATAAAGCTGTATACTCAGCCGAGGAAGTAAGTGACTGCAAAACTTTTGGTATATCAACGGAAGAATAGTATTGAATATGTGAGCCTGAACTTATAGAAGCTTTCATCCTGCATCATATAAAACATTATGATAAGAAACAGAAACTAGAAGTTAAAAATTATGGTTTTGGAAACATACACTAACAGATGATCACAAGAGCCCAAAAACACTTGCTCATAAGGATCAATCCCGAAAAACTCAGCTCCTCTAAGGGTCGTTGTCTTGGTAACAACCGGCCCGATTCTATTAATCGCACACTCTGGACAATACCACTCCCCTTCAGGAATAGACAGTTTCATCATTCCTATACATCGGGAGTGATACGATGACGGGCATCCATCGCAGCAAATTAACGTCCCATCCATGCCACATAGGCGGCATTCATCACCATTACCATCTTCATCAACATCATCACCGCTAGTAGCTTCCGAAACTGTTTTTACAGCTTCTTGATCCTTAGATAAAGAATTCTTAGATGTGCGACCTTTTTTAGGGATACTTTCATCGATTGAGACAGTAACAACTCCATCTGAATCTGGGCCGATTTCGGTTTCCTCTCGATTGTCTATGTCTGTCCTTATTTCTGCAGAATTTGATGCATCGTCACACAACAGCTGCAGAATGGCTAACTTTCTACCTGCAGAGAGAGTGTAATAATCTTTTTCCCACACGTTAATATAAAATTCTTTCCATTCTTGCCCTTCTGTGTATCTCATAGTCGTTAGATACTGTACTGTGAGCACTGGCCAAGTTAATGAATCAAGCAAGTTCCAATCCATTATTCTGAACAAAAGAAGAGATTTTTCAATATATATATGAGATAACGAATTAATGAAAACAGGAAATAAATACCTGAGGCATTTTGATGCAAGCTCAGACCCTTCTGAAGAGAGAGTTTCCACATGACTCTTCAAAGCACGAATAAGGGAAACATGAATGGCATCCAACAATGTATTATGAACAGAACTATTAAGAGCACCAACAAACTCATCAAGTCCAAAAGGACTTAAGAACAAACAAACGCTAAACGACCGCAGAAAGCTATACACGGATAGAAGGTGTGACACATCCTCCTCGGGAACCCCGAGATTTCCAGAAGAAGGCGGCAACTGTGGCGGTGGGACCCAAGGACGTTCAACCTCCACCACGTCAACAGACGGCTCGTAATCACTTAAGTCGCTGGATGATTCACTGTCCACCTCAACCCGATCCGCACCAGCAGCAGAACTTTCAACCTTATCAGCATTGGCATCATTATCATTACTCACAGTTTCATCCTCCGCTGATTTAACAGCATCATCATTCCCGACATTTTCAACCTTCTTGGAAACAGCATCCCGTCGAACTGACTCGTTCTTACCATACTTTTTCAATACATACTGATCAAGAGACTTCTTCCGTTTACGAAAAGCACCATCCAATTCATCGTCCCCGACAAGAAGCGCTTTCGCTTCATGCGTTTCCAAATCCTCAAAATCCCCATCTTCGTAAACAACCCTATACAATCCAGTATCATACGAAATAATCTTCCCAAGAAACTCACCACACTCAAACATCTTCTTCACATACCGCTCAATAAGCACAACCGACCTAATGGCTAGAACCGTTTTTCTCGCTGTTTTCTCCGGTTTATCCACATCTTCCCCGTCCTTCCTCTTCCTTTTCCTCCCTTTACGCTTCCCCGCCGCAGGCTCCATGCCCCCACCCCTTCCGTTCAATCCAAAACACAATTCCTGAACACCCTAGTACCAATGCATCAATCCACAATCCAATCAAACCTGATTTAACCAACAATTAGGCAAATTAGTTCCAAAACACACTTCCTGTAAACCCTGGGTCCAATACACCAATCCACGATCCAACCAAACCCTGAGTTAAGCAACAATAATGCACCATTTTTACAATTTTCGCAAATCTCAACAGCAATATGACAAAACTGAAACATATAATCCTAACAGATGCATAATTGCATAAATCAACACGATTCATACAAACTGAATCATATAACCCTAACAGATACATAATTGCATAAATCAACACGATTCATACAAACATTTGCTTCCGAACAATCAAATATCAACAAAATCGGCTGATATAATCCTAACGAATGCATAAATCAACACAATTCATATAAAAATTTGCTTCCTCATGGTCAAATATCAACAAAATCGAATCATATAACCCTAACAGATTTATAATTGCCTATATCAACACAATTCAAACAAACTTTTGCTTCCGCATAACAAAACATCAACAAAATCGAACGCTATAACCCTAACCAATGAAAAATCAACGACATTCAATGAATCAAACAAACTTTTGCTTCCGCATAATCAAATATCAACAAAATCAAAAGCTGTAACCCTAAAAGATACATAAATTGACACGATTCATACAAACTTATGCTTCCGAACAATCAAATATCAACAAAATCGAATGCTATAACCGTAACCGATGCATAAATCAACACGATTCATACAAACATTTGCTTCCGAACAATCAAATATCAACAAAATCGGCTGCTATAACCCTAACGAATGCATAAATCAACACGATTCAATGATTCAAATAAACTTTTGCTTTCAGATAATCAAAGTTACGACTGTTTATATCAACAAAATCGATGCAGAAATTAACCGTTACCTCGTCGGAAAACTATATCAACAAAATCGATGCAGAAATAAAGCGTTACCTCGTCGGAAAACGTTAGCCGCCGTTAAGAGTCTCCGTTAGGGTTTCGTGTGGTTCGAAGATGATGAATATATGTGTGAAGATTAGCCCTAGAGGGAAAATGGGAAATAACCTGCTGTCGAATATTTGGGTTTTTCAGTACACACTCTTCATTATATTGATGCTGGTTTGTAGATTTAACTCGTTCGAGTCGGTGACTCGGGACTCCGAGTCAGAATTTTTTTTTTCTTTTAAATTATTTTTCTTGAGAATTAAATAAATTTAAGGTAAAGATTATAAGATTTTCCTTTCATCCTTTCGAATAAAACAAATCTAACACAAAATATCAAATTTATGTTAACTAGTTGATTTTCCGCCCGCGCGTTGCGGCGGGGACCCAATGTCTGCAAAACGCGTATCAGCAGCAGATACCGAATATCAAAACATAAATAAAAATGACGTGGTAAGGATGGTCATTCCGTCCTAAAAAAGCGATTTTAAATAACATAATATATAATAATAGGACCCACACGTCCTACACGTTGGAAATTCGGTTGTTTTCAATTTAGTTATTACGGTGCTAACACGTTAAAATATGGATGAGCTCGGTACCGGTAACGACACCGAAAGTACTGATCCGGAAAATCATCGAAATTAGGTACCGGCACCGAAAATGCTCGGTATAATACGGTATGGTATTTGAAGGTAAAAATCAATAAATGCACGTATGGTGCTAGACCGGTGTCGAACCGAAAGCAACGATTCTGAAAACGCCAAAAGTTGGGTGTTGGTACCGAAAATGATTTGGTATAGTAAATTTGGTACCGATACGATACCAGTTTGATTACAGGATTTGATACGATTTGCTCATCAATAATCTAAATATCCAAGTTAATTTTACATGCTACAATTCATTCATTACAGAAAAAAGAAAAAAAAAAGCAAAATAAGTTGTTGTGTATATAAAACCTCATTCAAACGAAATACAGTTTACTTACTTTGTATATGAAAAGTAATCTAAACGGTGCAATTACTTACATTGCTACGTTGCTACAGGATTTGATGAGCTCGGTACCAACCGGTACCGAAATACCCAAAAGTGTGTACCGGTACCGAATATACCTGGTACGGTACGATTCGGTACCGGCCAGTACTGGTACGGAACCGGTATTTGAGGTAAAAATCGGTGAATACCGGTGCCGAACCGGTACAAAAAATACACCCGATTTTGTAAAATCGGATACCGGTACCGGTATCCGATACTATTTCTTCATTCCTTAGTGGTATTACTGTTCATTCACTTCTAAATTTAATATATAGGTAATGTTATGTGATAACTTTTATATTTATTTGTTTTGTATAATGTTTTAATCAAAATTCAACAATGTCTTTCATGAAATATAATATGAAGAATGTTTTATGAAAAAAATTCTTTTGTGTAGTGGAATGAGTTTAGTTGTGGTATCATATAAGTAGGAAGTTCGATAAATTTGATAAGTTTAAGATGATTTCCTTTTGAAACTGTAACTTTAATAGGAACATCGGTAATATTTTCTTTACTAATGTACATGTACGGTTAATAGTAGTGTTTATCTTGTTATCCATTGCATCACAATATGAATCTTGACATAGTTGGCATTACTCACATATGTATCCATATATAATGGGAGTCAGAAACATAGTGGGGCAGACATTTACATATATATCTTTTATATAATATTAAAGAGATATAAACGTTTATCATGTTCTTGACGTTATCTACTCAAAACATGTTTTATAGTTGTGTATATGTATAATATGTTACATGTACATAATGTTGCATTTTTACTTACATACCTGTATGAAAATACATCGTATATTTAAGATATAGAGGAAATGTAAAACCATTTTACAACAGTTATTCATAACAAGTAGGCCACATGATTGAAAAATACTCTAAGTATACGTATACTAAAAAATAAATATCTGCCTTGATCCATATGGTTCATGTTTGGTTTATATATGTATTTTTGCAAACCCATATACATTTACATTTGATAACTAGATCAATGTAATTTAAGTTCCTCAATTGCAAAGACATGTCAATAGACAAATGACATGGATATACACAAGGAATGAGCAATGACAACATAAAGTGGTCATTATGCGATCCAACATGAGGTACAAGAAGTACCATAAATCTTTATGCGATCCAGTATGTAACATATATTGATAGTAACACATGTATATTAATCATGATGTTAGTAAAAAAAATCACACATGGTCGTAATCAACGTAATCACTAATCGATCTACATTATATACATTTCACGGCGCTTAGAAATAACAACCAAGGTTGGCCCCAAGGGGTAGGGTGGGCGACGACCCAGGGCCCGAATTTTTATATATATATTAAAAAGAAAATTCTAGAAACTTTGTTAAACACTTAAACCCATTAACACTAAAACCATTTTAAGTTAAACATGTTACTCTTTTACTTATCAATACCCATTAGTAAAATATAACTCATTTAACATTGACCCAATTGTTTAAATCTAACTCACTTAAAATTGGCCCAATAGAGGTTCATATTTTTTACCTGTCATCATCGACTCAATTTTTTCGAGGATTATCGGGGACGACCCAGATAACAACAACACAAAAAATGTTAACATTTGTAGATGATCAAAGAGCGAGGTGGTGCCTTCCTAATTACCATCCAAGTCCAAAAAAAATATATATAACAAAATCCTTCATGCTTAAGATGATTGGCTAATAGTAGTTGTAGGACATGAGGTTAATGTAATTAGTTGAATATTTTATTTATAACGACATCCCTAAAATATATAAATTAATAGCAAACTTAAGTAAAGTTGTGAACTAAAGGCTAGTAATAAAAAAACATATACTGAGAATTATACCGAAAGGAAAAAAATACCTTAATTTAAAAAAAATAATCATGGATAAAATATTATTTATATAAATAAATAAATAAAATAAAATTAATTTAAAAGGCATGGAATGGAATGGAAACAGCCCGATTGAAGCCCACTGAGTCAACTCGGATTATGGAGGCCGTTAGAGTTTTACAAAAGAACATGTACGGTTTTTAGTCAGCAAGTAAACCGATTAGGGATTTTGGCGGGAAGAAATTAGGTGTGGTAATATTTTACCCGCCTATTTTGTACAAGCTTTGAATCGTTGAACGCGTGTTTCCTTTTATTTTATTTTATAGTTTAATTATTATGTTACTGATGAACGTTACGTTACTTTTATCATTTCATATCAAAAGTATTTGTTAATTATGTATTACTATTATTATGTTCTACCAATATTACTTTTATCATTTCATATCAAAAGTATTACTAAATTTATTATGTTCTACCAATATTCATTAAATCAGTATATTAATAAATTTCAGAACAAACAAAAATATTAGATGCATGGGACTGTTTGATATGTATATGAAAAGGTGTACAATGTGTATATATATGTAACCATAAATATTAACAACACACTTTTATTTTGTTCTAAATTCAAAACTTATAACTTTTTCTTTTGTGGCAGGTGTATATGTATAAATTTCTTCGTAGGTCTCCAATGTGCTACAAGAACTAGTATTTCATCATATGTATGATCGAGATGAGCTAACGTTGTGATCCCATAAACATATTCTTGTATCTTTACAAAAAAATATCTACATAACCAAACATTCTACATGTCATGTAATTTAGACGCACCGTTCACATATCTGGTATACATAGGGATTATTCAATCTCAAGTTTTTACCCTTACATTGCGTTCCCAAGTTTTATTAACGGATGACGTGAAAGAAAAACTTACCCTTATAACTTTCCTTCCAAAATGGAGGAAGGGAAAGGAATACAATTAAAAGGCTTTACCATTTACTATCGCACTTAACCTATTATAAAATTCAACGAGGGTATACTTGTAAAATTATTCATTTTTTTTCCTTTCAACTCGGAAACACATAAAATCAATATTTTTTCCTTTCCTTCGAACTCGGGAACACAAAATAAAATTATATATTTTCCTTTCCCTTCCTCTCTCTCTCAAAAATTCCCCTTCTCTTGTTTTTTTTTCCCTTTACTTAACCCGTGAACATAGCGTTAGTGGCAAGTTTTCAAGCATCATAATCGACTCATTGCATTAAACAAAGCATAGTTAATACTTGATAAAACCAACAATGTAGTAACGATACTTAACATGTAGATTTTACTTAATCTCATTTAGTTGCATAATCGTTGGTTTTTAACCATTCATAGGGTTTGGAAGAAGATTTACACATTCCTAAGTGCCCATCATCGTAAATATACGCTTTCTTAGGCACCCGGGGCGGTGGCATATTTGTCCGTGATGGAACTTTTCAACGCGTGGAAAATCACAAAACACCACCGCCACCTCCATTTTTCATGGTAAGATTTTTCTAGCGCGTGATATTTTTGACGCGTGATGATTTGAGTGTTGTGAGGGAAATTGTTGGTTGGGGGGAAATTGTTGGGTGTGGTGGTTAGTGATGAACATTTCCACTAAAAAAGGTTGTGAGTGATGGAATAATGGTTGATGACATGACAGAACTTGATTGGATGTTGTGAGTGATGGAATTTGTACAAGTGATGACCACCCCTACCCCTTATATTAATCATGATTTTGAGTTTTTGAGTTATCAATCGAATAAATACTCAGATAATCTATTATCTATACCACAATGTTTGAGAACTAAACAATGAAGAAAAGAAAACACGTTTCTTATCTTGGTTTAGCCTCCAAGAGTGCTCCTTTACACACCAAGAATATGTATGATGACTTACTCACTTACACAAATGACTCATGTATTGACTTCAACATTTGATTAGGGATGAACATCGTACCAGTTTGGTATCGAAAAACAAGGAAAATGGGTAGTGGTACGATACCGTATTTGCCAGTAAATACTGATACCGGTATCAAAAAACGGGGAAAATGGATACTGGTACAAAATATACCCGGTATGATACCGATATCTAGTACCAAATACTCATCCCTTCTTTTGATTCTAAATGTGGAAACTGGAAACACGATGGAAGTATGAAACGGCCCTCTTTCTCTTGTTGTTAATATGCAAAAAAATATGAGAAAAATGTGGGTTTATTGACTCCTAAACAATTCCGTAGCTTCACATACATCGTACATTAACTTTCTTGTTATTTTGGAAAAGCCCCGCAGTGACTTTCTCAACATCAAGTTACATGTGGGTGAAACACACGTCTAAAGCTACGACGTTGACTTGGGAAGAATGGAAAGCATTTAACCTTGGAAATTTGGCTAGTCGAGTAGTAAAGTACTTCATTGTTTCGATTTTGATTTTTTCGTTGTAATATTGTGGTCGTTGTAATATGTCAGCTCCTTGTTGGTTTTCGTATTAATAAAATTGTTTTGTTGGTCGTTAAAAAAGTTCCAGATGAAATCAAATGCATAATGTATTCAAACTTATTTTAATATAAAACATTATGAGCTCAATACGTTAGTTTAATCATCAGGTTTTTAATAATTAACTAATAAGTATCATCAAGGATTGACCCTACTAACCATTTTTTTTTTTTTGAACGGCTATGATCTGTGATGTTCTTTTTTAACTACCAATATATCGACTTGTTAACTATTCTCAATATTATATTAAACAATACACTTACATATTTTGTTCTCTTTGTCGAAATTAACATCACAATCATAATCTATCTATCATAGTTTTGACATCAAAGAAACAAAATATATCAGGTGGTAAAAAAAATAATAAAAAAATAATTAACGATTAAGCATGTTTGATAGGATAAATGGTTGGATGGAAAGATAAGAAAATACATTTAAATAACCTAAACTCTTAAAGAAACAAAAATATAAATACTTTTGAAACTACTAAGCCCAATGTCACAAATTTTAAATAAAACAATTTGATAAAAATACTAGAAAAACAAAAAAAAATGGTGGCTGTGGGGTTCGAACCCACGCGCACTTGTGTGCAGAAGATCTTAAGTCTTCCCCCTTAACCACTCGGGCAAACCACCTATTTGATATTAATCTTCTAAACAAATATATAAAACCTCTACCCTTTGCTCTCTAATTTCACACCTCGTGAGTGAGATTGAAGAACAATATCTGTTTCACTTGAAGATCGGAGCTTGTTGGTATGAAAAATATGATTTTTGTTGTTGTCTAGTTTTTAATAATGTGTTGTTTGATCAATTTTACTCTCTTCTGGTTTTCATATGCAAGTTTGGCATGAAATAATGTTGTCATTTAGCATTAACATTATTCAGTTTGTTGTTATATGCTTTATTTCAGTAGCGGATTCAGGAATTTTTTTCCTACTGGTTTCTTTGGTAAATTTTCACTAATTTTTCTAAATCATACAAGGTTCTCACTGATTTTTTCTATTTTTTTCAAACCTAATGGGTTCCTGGGAACCCACAAATATGGGCTAGATCCGCCCCTGCATTATTTTTTTTTTACCAACAACAACAACAACCGTACCCAGTAAATCCCACAAATAGCAAAGCTATTTATAGGGTCTGGGGAGGGTGGGATGTAGGCAGACCTTGCCTCTATCCATAGGGATAGAGAGGCTGCTTCCAGAGAGACCCTTGGCTCGAAAACGAACAACACACCAACACACCACGTCAAAGAATATAGAAATAAGAAGTCCCTCGTAACAAGAAATTGATCCGAGTGACACGATATAATGTAAATCATGTATAATAGCCTGCATACAACATCATTTGGGCATAAACACAAGAAGGCAATCAGCGGGAAAGTCCCTTAAAGAGGAAGAAAAACCTACCTCCTTAAAATACACCTAAGACCTTACTGCAATATCTTCTAGAAGTCATTAACCCTAATCCTACGCCTCCACGAAGTCCTATCTTGGACCATGTCCTCAGAAAGATGCAACTCTACTAAATCATGCCTAATCTGCTCATCCCATGTCAGTTTGGGTCTGCCTCTTCCTCTCCTCCCCTCGACAGTAAGAGTTTCCACTACTCTAACTGGTGCCGTCATTTCCCTCCGCTTCACATGCCCAAACCATCTCAATCTCCCCTCCTTAATCTTCTCTGATATACCAGCCACTCCTAATCTTTCTCTAAAAACCTCATTTCTTATCCGATCTAACCTCGTGTGTCCACACATCCACCCCAGCATCCTCATCTCTGCTACCTCCATCTTGCGCGCTTGTGTCTTCTTGATAGCCCAACAGTCTGTTCCATATAGCATAGCGGGCCTGACTGCTACCCTGTAAAATTTCCCCTTTAATTTAGTTGGGAACCTCCTATCGCACAATACCCCACTAGCTGCCCTCCATCTACACCAGCCAGCCTGTATGCGATGGGTTACATCACTATCTATGTCACCATCTCTTTGCACAAACGACCCCAGATACTTAAATCTAGTTACATGCGGAACCAATTGATCCTCAATGGTGATTTGGGTGTCATCGTCATCGGCTACACCACTGAAATCACAGTGTAGATACTCAGTCTTAGATCGACTAATCCTTAGGCCCTTGCCCTCTAAGGCTACTCGCCACTCCTCTACCCTCGCGTTCAGGCACTGTTTAGTCTCTGCAATCAACACAATATCGTCTACAAAAAGCATGCACCACGGAACTGTCTTCTGAATCAACTTGGACAACTCATCCAAGACAACCGCAAAAAGAAAAGGGCTCAACGCAGACCCCTGGTGGAGTCCTACCTCCACAGGAAAGAAGTTTGTGTCTCCTACAGGCGCGCGGACACTAGTTTCCGTTCTATCGTATGTATCCTTAATAATGTCTATATATTTCCCCGGTAGACCTCGACCCTCCAAACTATCCCAAATCAGTTGTCGTGGGACAGTGTCATATGCCTTTTCTAGGTCGATAAACACCATATGTAAATCTTGCTTCTTCGCTCTATATTTTTCCGTCAACCTCCTTAGAATGTGTATCGCTTCTGTAGTTGACCTCCCTTTCATGAATCCAAATTGGTTTACTGAAACATGAGTTTCTCTTCTAATTCTAGTTTCAATTACCCTCTCCCAGAGCTTCATAGTGTGACTTAGCAGTTTGATTCCTCTGTAGTTCCCACAACATTGAACGTCTCCTTTATTCTTGTATAAAGGCACCACGACACTACTCCTCCACTGATCTGGCATTTTTCCAGTCTTGAAAATACAATTGAACAAAAGTGTTAACCATCGGACTCCTTCTTCCCCCAAACACTTCCACACCTCAATCGGTATGTTGTCCAAACCCATTGCCTTTCCTCTTCCCATCTTCATAAGTGCCATCCTCACCTCGTCATGTGTGATCCTCATGCAGTAGCAATTATTCTGTTGTCGCCTTTGAATCCTGGGATTGCTGCTATCTTGTTGGTATGCCCTACCATGGTTGAAAAGATTGTGGAAGTAGGTTTGCCATCTCAACTTAATGTCATGTGCCTTGACTAAAACACGTCCATCCTCCCCTTTAATAAACTTTACTACTCCTAGATCTTGTCTTCTTCGCTCCCTAGCTTTAGAAATCTTGAACATATCATGCTCCCCCTCTTTACTTTCCAAACGTGCGTACATTTGTTTATAGGCTGTGTTTTTTGCATCGGTCGCCGCCTTTTTCGCTTCCCTTTTTGCCTTCTTGTATATCTCCCTTACCCTCAACCGCTCCTCCTCATCTATGCACCTCAAAAGATCTCTAAAACTCTGTTGCTTATCCTTTATTTTGGTATGCACGTCTTCATTCCACCACCAGGACTCCTTATGACCACCAGTCTTTCCTGTTGTGACCTCTAGCGTCTCATTCGCCACTATAGTGATCGTAGTCGCCATAGCCTCCCCCATCCGGTTTGCGTCGTCACCTAGTTGCATCGATGTCATCGAGTTAACTTTATCTCTAAACATCATACTTTTTTCTCCCTTCAAGTTTCCCCAACGGATCATAGGTCTGGTTTTCCTTTTCCCCTCAGTTAGCCTTACTTTTAGGGCTATATCTGCTACTAGCAAATGATGTTGAGCCGCTGCAGTCTCCCTTGGTATAACCTTGCAGTCCATCCACATCCGTCGATCTTCCTGCCTCATCAAAAGATAGTCGATTTGCGTGTTACGTCATCCGCTACTAAAAGTGATCAAATGAGATTCTCTCTTCCTAAAGAACGAGTTTATAATTCCTAGGCCGTGAGCTTCTGCTGTGACAACCCGCACTAAACCAGGTATCCGTACGACTTAATTAATAATTAATTACTGCTTAATTACTGTGCTTGCTTGAACTTGTGAATAAACTGCTACTTGCATACTGATACATGCACTTACTTGCATCATACTTTACTTGCTGTCACTACATTATTTACATGCTGAACCTTAGTGACAAACATGATGCACAAAAGCACAGTAGCACAATACACGGATAACCTATTGAACATGCTGATAAAGCCAGCATCAGGCAAACACTGCCTCTAAGGCCTGTACGAGCCAGAAACGTTTTGCTACACTAGTAGTGAGTGTAGGGATATAAGGGTTGTGAAACTGCGTCTCTAGGAATAAGTCATTATGACTGGATGTGCCTAAAACGTACTCTAAGTACAAAACTCAGCACTTTACAAAATAATTCAGCTTCTAGCTAACTAATAAAGTGCCAAAACATGAGAAAAATAACACAAGACACTTTCCAAAGTGTCAGGAATAAGTTGTGTCACTAAACATAACAATAACGACACTTTAAAGCTTTATTAAGCGCTTTAACGGATTACTATCCAACCGAACAACCGGACTATACCCGGGACATGAAAATATTGTTATTTTCATTATTTTTCTTTTCTGAGCCAGTTAGGGTCCCCGTATACCCTAACACCCGCTTTAAAGCACTAGACATAACTAACCAAGTTAGCACTTAACTAACTTGTTTAACCTAACTAATTACCTAATTACTAGTTGAAATCGGACTAAACCCCCCCCCCCCCATTCCTAACCGTCCCCAACTATGGGGAGACATACTTGGTACTTGCTTGATTATTATAATCTAAATGCTTAATATCTTCTAGACATATAATCCATTGGTTTTAACCTTAAACTTTTGTCTATAAGATCAAGATTTGAACCATTAATCACTTAACACTTAAACTCTCACCAAAACTCCCTCTCTCCCTCTCTCAAGGCTTACGGCCGAACACCCCACCATCCATCCATCTATCTTTCGATTTCATACAAGCCATTCCAAGATCGTGCAAGTGTTAAGGGTCTCGTATTAGGAAGCTTGGAGCAAACGGAACGCGAAGGACCTCTTTCTCTAGCTTTTATCCACCTCTTTTGCGCATAGATTCTTCCCTAGCCTCGAGCTAGAGGTATAATGCTTAAAACTCATTCTTGAACTAATCTAAGGTGGATAATAAGACGTATGATGATTAAAACTCGGAATCTTGCATTTTGAAGCATTAAAGTTTACTAAAAACACTAAAAATGGTGGTTAATAGCTCATAAGTTGTGTAAATGATGTAGTATTCGAAATGTATGATTATTTAGGCCCGATCTATGATATGGTAGCTCGGATCATCGTTTAACCCGGTTTGGTAAGATCATGGATCTTAACATAAGCTTGTTTTGAATAATACAAGGGTTAAAAGGTGAAACTCTACCACACGCGAATCATGAACTTGTGTAAAAATGTTTTACTTGTGGAATAGTGTTTAAAACTAGTAGATCTACGTATCTACAAGTGGTATTTTCAAAGGACCGCGTGTCAAAGAAATCATGCTTTCTAAAAATGGATCTTACACTAACAAGAATGGTTTTTAGAACACACAAGTGTGTAAACACTTGTGTAACACAAAGTTTCGACAAAATAACTATTTTTGTACAAGTTGACGAGAAGTTGTAAAGACGGAACTTCCATAAAAAAAACGAGGTTTTTACAAAATCGGATTGTTTTATATATAGATCCACTAAAAGTAATGAGATTTACTTCACAGGTTGGATAAACCACAAGTTCATGAAGTTTATGCGATTTATATACAAATTTTGACTAGTTTGTGATTTGAACATGGTTTTGACTGAATAAAGAAAATTGTTGAGTTGATTTGTTAAAGAAAACGATACGCTTGAAAGCGTGGCCACCTCCAGTTACAGAGGAAACTCTGGCGAAATTTTTCTAAAAACCTAACACTTAGAACTATTTACACTACAAGTGTTAGAATTATTTTGACATGTTTTCGAAATATAAATTTCGCCATGACTTTATTTACTAAATACTCGGAGGTGGGATTTTCACAAAATTTAACGTGATAAATATATATTTTTCACACACTGTTTATGATTATCTTGTGAAAATACATAAATATTATTTTTAGAGTAAAAATAATATTTACGAACGTTAACGATCCCAAAATAATACGAACACTTTCACCATAAATATATAAGTTACACCGGTAATTATATTACCACTCGATTGTTAAACGTAACTTACGCACTTACGGAAATATTTATGAACGCACATGTATTGAATCCCCCATCCTTGGGAAGGAAATTAACTACCAAGTATATACAGAAAGTAAACACGAAATAGTTGTCTAACTATTTCCCAAGAACATAAACCATAAAGCTAAGGCACGGCCGTCCGTCTAATAGAATTAGCACCTGTAGGTCGTCGCACAGCTGCGTGAGCAGGAGATACTTGGTAGAGACGCTTCACTGTGAGTTCATGTCCCCCTTTTCTCTAACTGTTTTCAGTTTTCTTAACTGTGGGGGTGAAATACATGTTACTTTGATTACAAGTACTTTATACACGGTATGGTTAGCGTAAGGAGGTTTACTACTTAGATCATGTGAGTGGGTAGGAGCAATATGAGGCCATTAGTCCTCATGTCGGGACCGAGGGACAGGAGCGGTAGATCTATCTGGGTGTAGCGAGCCCAGCCCCAGGCCAAACTAGAAACGGACCTTGGGGTGACTTTGTCCACATACTAATGCCGTGGCGAAATCTGCTAGGTTTGAGTCTCCCTATTTGCACTTCACATATATCAGTGGCCTTGCAAACCATTGGTGATCTCAATTCCCTTATTTGCTACATACCAAGACTATTTTTATACTCACAAAGGTTTACTTACTCACTTACACATGAACTCGCTCAACATTATTGTTGATTTTTCAACTTACATGTATTTCAGGGAATTAAAGGATCTGGCACGGTATGACGCGTTTTCCCGCTGCACTAGCTACGAGGTCATCCGGGTTTAGGGAATGTGACTCTTTCCTGGACAAGTCACAGTCCTTAAACTATGCTTTTGTTATGGTTGTTGAACAATGTTTATGTCGTTAGAATGTGTTTCCGTTAAGACAATGTTATTGTATTTGGTTTTTAAAACTTAATTAAATGGATGATCTTGCATGGTTTATTTCATATAGCTTTGTTATGGTTAAGCTATGGTATTAAGAAGTCACACCAAATTAACCACGCTTCCGCAAAGCCAGGGTGTGACAGCTTGGTATCAGAGCTCTGATCATAGCGAACTAGGATTCTTTCTCGAGTCTAGACTATGATCACTAGGGCTCTCACGAAAACATTTTTCTGCATACCACTTAAGTCCAGATCCAAAACTTTTTACAAACAAATGTTGAGCACATTTTATTATTTATAGGCTCAGCCTGGAGGGCTGAGGCTCGGTCTAGAGGATCGAGGCTCGGTCTAGGTGACCGAGGTAGTTGAGCACGTTGATTTATTATAGGCTCAGCCTGGAGGGCTGAGGCTCGGTCTGGAGGATCGAGGCTCGGTCTAGGTGACCGAGGTAGTTGGCTAGTGAGGCTAGGAAGAGTAGGCTCAGTCATGAAGGCTGAGGCTCGGTCAAGGGGACCGAGGCTCGATCTAAGAGGTCGAGGTGGAGGATAGAGCAGTCTTAGAGACTGGGAGAAATTGGCTAGTGAGACTAGGAGAATTATGTGATACCTTATTTGGTGACTTATGTGATTATCTGATTGTGTGACTGATTATTTGAGCATATTTGTGTTTATGTTACAGACTCATGGATTCAGCCGGTACTGGCGTTTCGGACACCACTGGACCCATACCTATCGTATCTGATGACCTCACATCCTCCGAGCATGAGGTGTACACATCTGACTATACCAGTACTGACGAGGATGATTTCCAGCCTTTCGCATTACCCGATGGTGCTGATGAGCCTGCAGATGACCCTCCCGCTGAGTACCTACCTCTAGTAGAGATTCCGGCCCCTATACCCTTAGCCGTTTATCCAGCATATGATCTTCTTCTTGACGCCGAGGCTGATGGCGATATTGACCTGTTTGAGGATGAGCCCTTTGAGGAGGAGATCCAGGGCGAGGCCCTTCTTCCTGCGGACGGTCTTCTGATGATCGCTGACGTTCCCGCTGAGGATTCGCCTGCACATTCTCCTGTCCCAGACTCCTTCGAGTCTGTGGCATCCGCACCTTCTCACACATTGAGCGCACAGCACTTCGCGCATGATTCTGATCCTGACCAGGCATCCTCTGTTGCACCTATTCCCAGTTTTGCGTTTGACCATGATGACATAGAGGATTCTGATCCTATCTTTCCCCCGGGATACGACCCGGATCGTGATATCGAGTTTATACCTATGGATCAGCCCATGGAGGATCCAGCTGACCCAGTAGATCCTATCGACCCCGAGTTTGACTTCGAGATGGCTTTTGATGATCCCGAGCCTGTCGTCGCCCCTGAGCAGGCAGCCGCTCTAGACCCCATACTTGAGCATGACCCCGTAGATGCTGGCATCCCTATTGAGCCTGTTATAGCAGACCCACCTGTTGATGATCTCCCCGTGGATGTTCCTTTGTTAGATGGCGATCATGTTGTTGTTGATCCTATTGTGCCTCTACCTGTTGTTGATATACCTGTTGACCATCCTGTTGAGCACATTGCACCTGTTTACCCTTTTGTTGCTCCCCCACCTGATCCCATCCCACTAGAGCCCGAGCATGCACTGTTCACGGCACACATGGATCCACCAGATGAGCATGCACAGCACGGTTGGATACCTGCTGATGAGGATGTTCCACCATTTCCTCCACAGATCCCTGATACATGACATGTTGATTTTCCTTTTCAGGTTCCTCAGTTTACACCTCCAGCCCGAGCTGGAGAAGGTTCTTCGGCACACCCTTTTGGGCATGTACCGATGTCTATCCCTTTCATGCCCCAGATGTCATCTGTTCCACCCTCTGTTGCTCCATTTCATGTGGCACCTTTTGATCCCACCAGTGAGCCGTTCCTTTGGGCACCACACTCTGCTATGCCACCTACTGACCCCTACCATTCTTTCCACATGGGGTATACTATCGAGGACATTTTGATGTCTTTTGTCGCCCAGCATGAGTCGCACACGCAGCGCATCCAGGAGCTTGAGAGAGCTCAGCTGCCACCATGCCGGTGCCATGGTCAGACACACTCTCCTCTACAGTCATTTCGACAGTTACCTCCAGATTATGCTGCCCGTCTCTTTACACTAGAGCAGCAGGTTGCTTCTATCATTCGTACCCAACAAGCCATGGAGGAGGACTGGCTCCAGTTACGTCGTTTGTTTTACACCCACTTTCCCCCTCCTCCACCACCATCTGTATAGAGCTCATCAGTGCTATTTGGGTAGACGAGGGTGAGAAGACGGCGATTGTTGGACTGCACAACATTTTTGGAGACTACTTTATGATCCTGACTTTTGTTGACATGTATTTGATGTTGTATTTGACACTGACATGACATAGTTTTTGGACAGGGGTGATGTAGCCCCTAGTTGATTGATGATTGTATGACACAGGGATGTATTGATACACTTACTATGTGGTCTCGATATATGGCAATCGCAGTATTCTCACCATACTTGATTCGCTTGATTGCTTATTTATATTTTTATAATATGGGATGTTGTGTGATTGATATTTGTGATGTATTGATAACATGAGATGTTATGTGCTATTACTATTACTATATACGTACGTTTTACTATGGCCTGACCAACGTAAACCATCTTTTAGAAGATGCCGCCGAGACGTGAGACACACATGCCTACTAATGAGGCAGAACTCCAGCAAATTATCGTTGCTGCCATTGCACAATACGCCGCCTCTCAAGGAGGGACTAGTGGAAGCAACTCTGGCAACACTGGCAACAACAATAATCCACCTCATGGTAATACTAAGTCATTTAGACATACCATGACCTAATTGGATATCTTTAGCAATGATGCTAATGCCAAACGTATGTTATAACGTATGTGCAGGATGCACCTACAAGCAGTTCTTAGACTGCAAGCCCGTAAACTTTGATGGCACAGGAGGTGCTGTCGCCTTTGTTCGTTGGGCTGAGAAAACCGAATCTGTTCTACGCATGAGCAAGTGCGCGCTGGATCAGCAAGTCACCTACATCTCAGGGCTGTTTCTAGATGGAGCCCTATCCTGGTGGAATCTACAAGTTCAGACACTAGGCGAAGCTGCTGCCTACGCGCTGACCTGGACCGAACTGAAGGAACTTATGCGCAAAAAGTACTGTTCCCGCGCAGAAATCCAGAGATTGGAAACCGAGTTCTGGCACTTGAAAATGGACGGCCCAAAGATCGCGGAATACGTTCAAAGGTTCCATGACTTATCGCATGTGGTACCCTACATGGTTACTCCTGAGTTCAAGAGAATTGAACGCTTCATTTGGGGACTAGCTCCTCAAATCATAAGCATGGTAACCTCATCCAAGCCTGCGACCATTACTGAGGCGATTGATTTGTGCGTGGCTCTCACAGAGGAGGCCATTCGCCTGAACAAGTTTGATGAAGCAGAGCCGAAGAAGAAAGAGACTCACGTCGAGTCATCAGGAGGTAACAAACGGAAGTTCTCAAACTTCAAGCAGGGCGCCAGTGTGGCGGTTAAGAAAGGAGGATCAGGCACGCCAGCTCAGGTTACAGCTGGTAGTGGAAAGAAAGGAAAAGGATATCAGGGCACCCAGCCCAAGTGTAATACCTGTCAACGCCATCATACTGGCCATTGTAGTGTGAAAGTATGCGAAGCATGTGGAAAGCCGGGCCACTTGAAGGATTCTTGTTGGGCTAATGCCGGCCGGGGAGGCCAAGGTGGATTTGGGAATAGGAATAATAATCGTGGTGGTAATCGCTCACAAGGAAACTATGGAGGAAACGGGAATCGAGGCAACTTTGCGAACCAAGCTGGCAATGCAAACCAAAACAACAACCAAGCTGGAAATGGAGGTGGAAACGGGCAAAGACTTGGATGTTATAACTGCGGCGATATCGGGCATTTTAAGAAGAACTGCCCAGAATTAAACCAAGCCCGTGGAAGAGTGTTCCAAATCGAAGCTAGGGAAGCGCGCCAGGACCCCAATGTTGTTACTGGTACGTTTCCTGTAAATCAACGCTATGCATCCGTTTTATTTGATACTGGTGCCGATTATAGCTTCGTGTCGTTAGAATTTAAGAATATGCTTGGTTTAGCCGCTAATAAGTTAGATACTCCGTACTCAATCGAATTGGCCAATGGGAAGTTAGTAGAAGCCAATGAAGTCATCAGAGGTTGTGTGATCGAATTAGGAGAGCGCGAGTTTGCTTTAGATCTACTACCAGTCCAGTTGGGAAGCTTCGACGTGGTGGTAGGAATGGATTGGTTATCAGGCAACAAGGCAGAGATAGTTTGTCATGAAAAGATTGTTCGTATCCCAACCAAAGATGGCGAGACAATTGTAGTTCACGGAGAGAAGCGTGATACGCCGTTAAGAGTTATCAGCTGCCTGAAAGCGCGAAAGTGTTTGTAGAAAGGATGTGTTGCCTTCCTGGCACACATTGTGGATAAGAAGGCTGCTGAGCCACGAATCGAAGACATCCCTGTCGTGAGGGAATATCCAGAAGTCTTCCCAGAGGACTTACCTGGACTACCACCTCAGAGGCAAATAGAGTTTCACATCGATTTAGTTCCAGGCGCCGCGCCTGTGGCTAAGGCACCTTATAGACTTGCTCCGTCTGAGATGCAGGAACTGTCAACACAGCTTCAAGAGTTGTTAGACAAGGGTTTTATCCGACCAAGCTTCTCGCCTTGGGGAGCTCCGGTCCTGTTTGTCAAAAAGAAGGACGGTAGTTTTCGAATGTGCATCGACTACCGGGAGCTGAACAAGCTGACGATCAAGAATAGATACCCTCTGCCAAGAATCGATGATCTATTCGACCAACTGCAAGGTTCAAGTTTTTATTCAAAGATCGATCTTCGATCTGGATACCATCAGTTAAGGATACAAGAAGAGAGTATCCCAAAGACAGCCTTCAGAACTCGTTATGGACACTACGAGTTCCTTGTTATGCCGTTTGGTTTGACAAACGCACCTGCAGTCTTTATGGATTTGATGAATAGAGTTTGCAAGCCGTACTTGGACAAGTTCGCGATTGTATTCATCGATGACATTTTAATTTATTCAAAGACGAAGGCTGAACACGAGCAGCATCTTAGAGCCATTCTAGAGCTGCTGAAGAAGGAACAGCTGTATGCCAAATTCTCCAAGTGCGAATTTTGGCTACGTGAAGTCCAATTCCTTGGGCACGTGGTAAATGGATTGGAATCCACGTGGATCCAACCAAGATCGAGGCGATCAAGGATTGGGAAACGCCAAAGACGCCAACCGAGATTCGACAATTCTTGGGTTTGGCTGGCTACTATCGAAGGTTCATTGAGGATTTTTCAAAAATAGCTCAACCTTTGACGCTCCTCACCCAGAAAGATAAGAAGTTTGATTGGGAAATCAAACAGGAAGAAGCGTTCCAGATACTGAAGGATAAGCTCTGCAATGCGCCAATCTTAGCACAACCGGAAGGTACTGATGATTTTGTGGTATACTGCGACGCATCGCGTCAAGGATTAGGTTGTGTATTGATGCAACGCCAAAAGGTTATTGCTTACGCATCGCGTCAACTGAAAGTGCATGAAAAGAACTATACCACACACGATTTGGAGCTCGGCGCAGTGGTTTTTGCATTAAAGATCTGGAGACACTACCTTTATGGTACGAAGTGTACAATCTTTACAGATCACAAGAGCCTACAACATATATTCAACCAGAAGGAGTTGAATATGAGGCAAAGACGATGGGTTGAGTTGCTGAACGACTACGACTGCGAGATAAAGTATCATCCAGGGAAGGCAAATGTAGTCGCCGATGCCCTAAGTCGGAAGGAGAGGATCAAACCCATAAGGGTTAGAGCTTTAGAAATTATCATACGAACCGATCTTTCCTTGCGCATTCGTGCCGCGCAAAAGGAAGCTCTCAAGGAAGGAAACCTTGAAGAAGAATATCTCCGTGGAATGGAGAAGCTATTGGTACCAAACGAGGAAGGAACGTTATGCTTCGAGAAAAGGATTTGGGTTCCTCTGTTTGGTGGTTTAAGGAAGGTTATTTTCGATGAAGCTCACAAGTCGCGGTACTCTATCCACCCTGGAACGGATAAGATGTACCAGGATCTCAAAGATTACTATTGGTGGCCTAGGATGAAAGGCGATGTTGCTGTTTATGTGAGCAAATTTTTAACGTGTGCTAAAGTGAAAGCGGAATACCAGAAGCCTTCAGGACTTCTGCAACAACCTGAGATTCCCAAGTGGAAATGGGAACAAATCTCAATGGATTTTATTACGAAGTTGCCAAGAACGCCAAGAGGCCATGATATGATTTGGGTGATAGTTGACCGCCTAACAAAGTCCGCACACTTTCTGCCAATCAAAGAGAAAGACAGTACTAGTAAACTTGCGGAAATTTACATGAGAGAGATCGTCGCGCGCCATGGAGAACCTCTCTCAATCATCTCTGATAGAGACGGAAGGTTTGTGTCAAGGATATGGCAATCCTTCCAAGAAGCCTTTGGCTCACAATTGAATCTGAGCACTGCGTTTCATCCGCAAACTGACGGCCAGAGCGAGCGAACGATACAAACTTTGGAAGACATGCTGAGAGCGTGTGTTATGGATTTGGGCGGTAGCTGGGACAAACATTTGCCTTTGGTCGAATTTTCATACAACAACAGCTACCACACCAGTATTGGTGTCGCGCCATTTGAAGCCCTTTACGGACGCAAGTGCCGATCACCCTTATGTTGGGCTGACGCAGGTGATAGGCAGCTCGCTGGTCCCGAAATCGTCCAAGAGACGACAGACAAGATCGCGCAGATTCTTAAACGCATCGAAGCAGCTCGCCACAGACAGAAGGCCTATGCGGATCCAAACCGAAAACATGTGGATTTCCAAGTTGGAGAAATGGCGTTATTGAAAGTCTCACCCTGGAAGGGTGTGGCACGCTTCGGGAAGCGTGGGAAGTTAAATCCGCGCTACATTGGTCCTTTCAGAATTCTGGAAAGAATAGGACTAGTAGCATACAAGTTGGACCTACCTGCTGAACTGAATGGTGTTCACGACACCTTTCACGTATCCAATCTAAAGAAAAGTCCAACTCAAGTCACCGTTGCCATTCCCACCGACGAGATTCATGTTGACGACACGCTCCACTTCGTTGAAGAACCTGTTGAGGTCACAGATTGGAAAGTTAACAAGACCCGCCGGAGCAGTGTCAAGCTCGTCAAAGTTCGTTGGAATGCCAGACATGGTCCTGAATACACCTGGGAACGTGAGGACCGGATGAAAGAGAAATACCCCCACCTTTTTCCTAAGAACCCTGCATCTTCAAGCAGAACTTAAATTTCGTGACGAAATTTATTTAACGAGGGGAGAATGTGACAACCCGCACTAAACCAGGTATCCGTACGACTTAATTAATAATTAATTACTGCTTAATTACTGTGCTTGCTTGAACTTGTGAATAAACTGCTACTTGCATACTGATACATGCACTTACTTGCATCATACTTTACTTGCTGTCACTACATTATTTACATGCTGAACCTTAGTGACAAACATGATGCACAAAAGCACAGTAGCACAATACACGGATAACCTATTGAACATGCTGATAAAGCCAGCATCAGGCAAACACTGCCTCTAAGGCCTGTACGAGCCAGAAACGTTTTGCTACACTAGTAGTGAGTGTAGGGATATAAGGGTTGTGAAACTGCGTCTCTAGGAATAAGTCATTATGACTGGATGTGCCTAAAACGTACTCTAAGTACAAAACTCAGCACTTTACAAAATAATTCAGCTTCTAGCTAACTAATAAAGTGCCAAAACATGAGAAAAATAACACAAGACACTTTCCAAAGTGTCAGGAATAAGTTGTGTCACTAAACATAACAATAACGACACTTTAAAGCTTTATTAAGCGCTTTAACGGATTACTATCCAACCGAACAACCGGACTATACCCGGGACATGAAAATATTGTTATTTTCATTATTTTTCTTTTCTGAGCCAGTTAGGGTCCCCGTATACCCTAACACCCGCTTTAAAGCACTAGACATAACTAACCAAGTTAGCACTTAACTAACTTGTTTAACCTAACTAATTACCTAATTACTAGTTGAAATCGGACTAAACCCCCCCCCCCCATTCCTAACCGTCCCCAACTATGGGGAGACATACTTGGTACTTGCTTGATTATTATAATCTAAATGCTTAATATCTTCTAGACATATAATCCATTGGTTTTAACCTTAAACTTTTGTCTATAAGATCAAGATTTGAACCATTAATCACTTAACACTTAAACTCTCACCAAAACTCCCTCTCTCCCTCTCTCAAGGCTTACGGCCGAACACCCCACCATCCATCCATCTATCTTTCGATTTCATACAAGCCATTCCAAGATCGTGCAAGTGTTAAGGGTCTCGTATTAGGAAGCTTGGAGCAAACGGAACGCGAAGGACCTCTTTCTCTAGCTTTTATCCACCTCTTTTGCGCATAGATTCTTCCCTAGCCTCGAGCTAGAGGTATAATGCTTAAAACTCATTCTTGAACTAATCTAAGGTGGATAATAAGACGTATGATGATTAAAACTCGGAATCTTGCATTTTGAAGCATTAAAGTTTACTAAAAACACTAAAAATGGTGGTTAATAGCTCATAAGTTGTGTAAATGATGTAGTATTCGAAATGTATGATTATTTAGGCCCGATCTATGATATGGTAGCTCGGATCATCGTTTAACCCGGTTTGGTAAGATCATGGATCTTAACATAAGCTTGTTTTGAATAATACAAGGGTTAAAAGGTGAAACTCTACCACACGCGAATCATGAACTTGTGTAAAAATGTTTTACTTGTGGAATAGTGTTTAAAACTAGTAGATCTACGTATCTACAAGTGGTATTTTCAAAGGACCGCGTGTCAAAGAAATCATGCTTTCTAAAAATGGATCTTACACTAACAAGAATGGTTTTTAGAACACACAAGTGTGTAAACACTTGTGTAACACAAAGTTTCGACAAAATAACTATTTTTGTACAAGTTGACGAGAAGTTGTAAAGACGGAACTTCCATAAAAAAAACGAGGTTTTTACAAAATCGGATTGTTTTATATATAGATCCACTAAAAGTAATGAGATTTACTTCACAGGTTGGATAAACCACAAGTTCATGAAGTTTATGCGATTTATATACAAATTTTGACTAGTTTGTGATTTGAACATGGTTTTGACTGAATAAAGAAAATTGTTGAGTTGATTTGTTAAAGAAAACGATACGCTTGAAAGCGTGGCCACCTCCAGTTACAGAGGAAACTCTGGCGAAATTTTTCTAAAAACCTAACACTTAGAACTATTTACACTACAAGTGTTAGAATTATTTTGACATGTTTTCGAAATATAAATTTCGCCATGACTTTATTTACTAAATACTCGGAGGTGGGATTTTCACAAAATTTAACGTGATAAATATATATTTTTCACACACTGTTTATGATTATCTTGTGAAAATACATAAATATTATTTTTAGAGTAAAAATAATATTTACGAACGTTAACGATCCCAAAATAATACGAACACTTTCACCATAAATATATAAGTTACACCGGTAATTATATTACCACTCGATTGTTAAACGTAACTTACGCACTTACGGAAATATTTATGAACGCACATGTATTGAATCCCCCATCCTTGGGAAGGAAATTAACTACCAAGTATATACAGAAAGTAAACACGAAATAGTTGTCTAACTATTTCCCAAGAACATAAACCATAAAGCTAAGGCACGGCCGTCCGTCTAATAGAATTAGCACCTGTAGGTCGTCGCACAGCTGCGTGAGCAGGAGATACTTGGTAGAGACGCTTCACTGTGAGTTCATGTCCCCCTTTTCTCTAACTGTTTTCAGTTTTCTTAACTGTGGGGGTGAAATACATGTTACTTTGATTACAAGTACTTTATACACGGTATGGTTAGCGTAAGGAGGTTTACTACTTAGATCATGTGAGTGGGTAGGAGCAATATGAGGCCATTAGTCCTCATGTCGGGACCGAGGGACAGGAGCGGTAGATCTATCTGGGTGTAGCGAGCCCAGCCCCAGGCCAAACTAGAAACGGACCTTGGGGTGACTTTGTCCACATACTAATGCCGTGGCGAAATCTGCTAGGTTTGAGTCTCCCTATTTGCACTTCACATATATCAGTGGCCTTGCAAACCATTGGTGATCTCAATTCCCTTATTTGCTACATACCAAGACTATTTTTATACTCACAAAGGTTTACTTACTCACTTACACATGAACTCGCTCAACATTATTGTTGATTTTTCAACTTACATGTATTTCAGGGAATTAAAGGATCTGGCACGGTATGACGCGTTTTCCCGCTGCACTAGCTACGAGGTCATCCGGGTTTAGGGAATGTGACTCTTTCCTGGACAAGTCACAGTCCTTAAACTATGCTTTTGTTATGGTTGTTGAACAATGTTTATGTCGTTAGAATGTGTTTCCGTTAAGACAATGTTATTGTATTTGGTTTTTAAAACTTAATTAAATGGATGATCTTGCATGGTTTATTTCATATAGCTTTGTTATGGTTAAGCTATGGTATTAAGAAGTCACACCAAATTAACCACGCTTCCGCAAAGCCAGGGTGTGACATCCGCAAAGTCTAGAAGGTCTCTACCAGGGTCATTCCTATCACCAAAACCAAAACCCCCATGCACCAACTCAAAGCCATCACTTTCCTTACCAATGTGTCCATTAAAATCTCCTCCTATAAAAATTTTCTCCTCCCTAGGTATGTCCCTTACTACTACATCTAGACAATCCCAGAACTCTCTTTTCACTTGGTCTCCTAGTCCCACTTGCGGTGCATATGCGCATACCACTGTCACTACTTGCTCACCTAATACTAACCTTAACACTATAATTCTATCGTTGTGTCGTATCACCTCAATTACATTCTTGTGCAATTCTATAGACACCAAAAATCCTACTCCGTTCTTGGCCCCATCCGACCCAGAATACAACAACTTGTACCCATTGCGCTCTTCTGCTCTATGTCCTTTCCACCTAGTCTCCTGAAGGCACACTATCTGTACCCTACGTCTTTTAAGTGCGTCTATCACTTCCAACAATTTACTACTAAGAGTTCCTACGTTCCAAGACGCCACACGTAAACTACAACTTCTAACTTTACCCTTACCTGCACCTCTCGTCCTTAGACATGATCTCAAGTAAAAGTCATGGTTTCTATTGTCTATGCTTACGGCTAACAACTAACCACAAGTAACAAACAACGGGCAACACAAAGGGCAAAACTACCAACTCTTTATATTTTATTTATTTATTTATTTATTTTTTTTACTTCTTAAATATCACTGAGCTTCTTGTATTTACACAAATTATAGCCTAAATTCACAAAAATCAACACACAAAATCAATCATAAGAGAATTGAACAACAAAACTCAACAAAATATCACTGAGCTTCCTGTATATACACAAATTATAGCCTAAATTCACAAAATCAACACACAAAATCAACACACCACACACATTCAACCTACTTCCTAAAATCACAAAAATCAGCACTCAAAATCAATCAGAAGTGAATTGAACATCTAAAGAGTGGAAGAATACGACCTGATTGAACAAAAATACGATTAAATAGGGTCTGATCGAAGAACAAAACTCGTGGAAAGAAAGCACCTGTAACAGGGGTATCGTGAAGCCGGCGTCGGAGCGAAGAAAACAACACAAATGGACACAGTGGTCGTCGGAGCTGGGTCTTGTGGTCAGACACTGCCGTCGGAGCGAAGAAAAGTGGTCGTCGGAGCTGGGTCTTGTGATCGGAACTAGGGTGGTTGTCGGAGAAAGAAAAGTGGTCGCCTTGTACCTGCAAGAAAAGAGAATCGGTCGCCGGAGGTTTTACCTGCAAGACAAGTGGTCTCCGGTAGTGGTCGCCGGTTGTTTTACCGGCGGAAGAAAGTTGCCGTTGGTATATGTACGGAGAGAAAATGGGATATGTACGGAGAGAAAAATCAATTTGGACTCGTATTTTTTTTTTTTACCAATTTGTTGATATGAGCTTAGTTTGGTTGCAACCTTCAGTTGAACTTGATGAATATGTATGATTATGCTAGGGTTTTAAGTAACATAACAGATTTAGGAGGATCTGGAGTTATTTAAGGACACATAAGTTGTAGCTAATGTTGAGCTATACACCACATGCGCACGTCCGTGGACCGTGAGAATCCCCAAAAATCCCGGGACTCATGGCGAGGAGAAAAAAGGGCCCAAAAATATAATTTTTAATAAAAAAAATATTTAAAAATTTAAAGCAAATAGTGTTTATTTTTTAAAATTTCGGGTCCCTGGGCGGTCGCCCGCCCCGTCCCTCCTCCCAACCAGGGGCGGGCCCTGGGCATATGCATTCAATGGAGGGTTTAGGGTGAGTCCGAGCGGGTATGCACTTAGTACATTGACAAAGGATAGGCGGTTTACGCCTTCCTCACCTGGTTAGTGGTTATGGACACTCCTCCGTTTTGTTGACAAGTTCAATAATTTTTTTTTTGTAATTGGTCAACGAAACAGAGGAATGTGTTGATCAGTTCTGTTTAAACTAAAAGGAAAACATGAATAACATACCTGTTATTGCATTCAAAGCAGTAGAGAATCCAGTCAGAGATCCAGCCATAGAGTTCGACATCTTTGTCAGGATGATCCGGTTCCTCCTTAGGGTGTAAAGTGATGATGGTGATGAAACCGAAAATAGGGATGAATTCGGTTATGGGGAGAGAGTTACGAATTGATGTTAATGAGGGTTTTTGATTGTGTAATTTGTCTAACCCTTTAACTCTCTAATAAGCCCCTTATTTATACACCCAAGAGGAAACCCAATTAGTTAATAAGGGTAATATGGTCCATCAACAATTACCAACTAATTATTAATAGGTTATTAATATATTTTGATCTAATATAATATAAATGATTATAAGGCTACAAGATTAAATATTACATTATTAATATATCTAATCTCACATTCTCCCACTTAGCCGAGTAATCATTTATCATGAGTATTAGGTAAGCCTGGCCAGGAGTTAACACTCATTTTAGCCTTAAACCAAGAACTATAGCAGAGAAATACAGCCGTTGAATCATCATTCGACTCAGGACCCCCATTAGTCATACTATAGCCTCAATTTAAAACCTAATAGTTACGATCAAAATACATAAGCCCTTTAGCGTCTGATTTGTATTTATATTTGTCTATATGTCATTACACCGGCAGAACATATGTTAGAGACATACAAAATCAAACTGAGGAAATTTTATTAATTAAAACATAAGCTAGTACAATATGCCATTAAACAAGGTCATTAGTAAGTCCCATATTCGATACATGTTCTTCGAAAACTTTAGGTGGGAGACCTTTAGTCATCGGATCCGCAAGCATATCTTTAGTACTAATATACTCAATACAAAGATTATTTTCCTCAACTCGTTCACGTACGAACAAGTACTTCGTATCAAGATATAAACCAGCTCCAGTCGAACTGTTACTGTTCGAGAAACTAACGGCAGCTGAGTTATCACAGTAAGGCTTCAATGGTCTAGAAATGGAATTAACGATTTTGAGTCCAGTGATCAGATTTCTAAGCAACATTCCATGACAGGTTGCGTTGTAAACAGCAATATACTCTGCCATCATTGTGGAAGTTGTAGTTAACTGTTGTTTATGACTCTTCCATGAGATAGGTCCGCCTGCTAACATAAAGATGTAGCCCGAAGTGGATTTCTTGTCATCTTTGCATTTGGCAAAGTCAGAATCAGAATAACCTACCACTTCTAAATGATTACTTCTTCTATAAGTTAGTTTATAGTCTTTCGTCCCTTGCAGATATCTGAGGACCTTCTTAGCTGCTTTCCAGTGATCTAGACCAGGATTAGTCTGATAACGACCTAGCATTCCAGCAATATAAGCGATATCTGGGCGAGTACAGACTTGATCATACATCAGGCTCCCGACTACTGACGCGTAAGGTATCTGGCTCATTTGCTCCTTTTCAACCTCTGTTGTCGGACACTGGAATGAACCGAAAACATCTCCCTTAACTACTGGAGCGACGGAGGGTTTGCACTGTTGCATGTTGTAACGTGTAAGGACACGATCTATGTAAGTCTTTTGAGACAATCCTAAGATCCCTTTGTGTCTATCTCGGTGAATTTCGATGCCAATGACGTAAGAAGCATCTCCGAGATCCTTCATGTCGAAGTTATGCGAGAGTAATCGCTTCGACTCATGCAACATGTCTAAACTATTACTTGCCAATAGAATATCATCTACATAAAGGACAAGTATAGTAAAGTTACTCCCACTCATCTTGAGGTAGGTGCATTGATCCACTTGATTCTTCATAAAACCTTGCCTCTTCATGACTTCATCAAACTTGAGGTACCATTGACGTGATGCTTGTTTTAACCCATAAATGGATTTCTTCAACTTACAGACTAGATGCTCCTGACCTTCAGGTTTGAAACCTTCAGGTTGTTTCATGTAAACATCTTCGTCTAAGTCTCCGTTAAGGAAAGCAGTTTTGACGTCCATCTGATGCAGCTCTAAATCAAAATGAGCTACTAGGGCCATAACGATCCTTAATGAATCTTTACGATAGACAGGTGAAAACGTCTCTTGATAATCAATTCCCTCTTTCTGAGTGTAGCCCTTTGCAACCAATCTCGCTTTGTAGCGTTCAACGTTCCCATTCGGATCCAGTTTTGTTTTGAACACCCATTTACAACCTACAGGTTTGGCACCATTGGGTAATTCGACTAAATCCCAAACGTCATTTTTCTTCATGGATTCAAGCTTATCAATCATTGCTTTGTTCCATTCAGAAGACTGATCACTACTAATGGCTTCGTTATAAGAGATAGGATCATTGAGCTTTCCAGCATCCATTTCAGTCAGGTAGGTAACATAATCATCCCAATTAGTAGGCCTTCTTTGCCTAGATGACCTCCTGAGTTGATTATCGGGTTCAGCGTTGTCTTGGTTTTGAGCGTTTGATGTGCCTTCGTTATGAGGTATAATGGGTTCTGATTGTGGAGATGGAATTTGTGCAGTGGCTTCAGGTACAGTTGTTGCATGGGGTACAAGAGGAGTAAACGGAGTAATGATAAGCGACGAGTCTCCCCCCCCCCCCCCGCGTCTTGTACTTCTTGCAATTCTTCGTAAGGATTAGTACTGCTCCCACTGACCTTGAAATCCTCCAGGAACGCAGCACGCTTGGTTTCAACAATGCGGGTGACATGGGAAGGACAATAGAAACGATAACCCTTCGAATGATCAGGATACCCAATAAAGAAGCAGGTAACTGTTTTAGGGTCAAGTTTCCTTAGGAAAGGATTATAGAGTTTTGCTTCAGCAATGCAGCCCCATACTTTCATATATTTAAGACTCGGTTTCCTTCCTGCCCAAAGTTCATAAGGAGTTTTAGGGACAGACTTAGAAGGAACTCTATTGAGTATATGAACAGCTGCTTTTAACGCTTCAGTCCAGAGGAATAATGGTAAATTAGTGTTGGCTAACATACTGCGCACCATGTTCATAAGGGTACGATTTCTTCGTTCAGCGACACCATTCTGCTGAGGTGTACCAGGCATGGTGTATTGGTTCACAATCCCCTGGCCCTTACAAAACTCATAAAATGGACCAGGAGCTTGACCCACATCAGTATGTCGTCCATAATATTCACCGCCTCTATCTAATCTCACAACTTTAATCTGACGATCTAATTGCTTTTCAACTTCAGCTTTATAATCTTTAAAAGTTGTAAGAGATTCAGATTTTTCCTTTATAAGATACAAGTACATGTAACGAGAATAATCATCAATGAAAGTGATAAATGAAGTATGTCCTGTTATACCAGCAATTTGATAAGGACCACTAATGTCAGTGTGAATGAGTTCTAATAAATTAGAGCTCCTAGTGGCACCTTTCTTATTTGCTAATGTCATTTTGCCTTTGAGACATTTGACACATGTTCCAAAATCGGTGAAATCGAGAGGAGGTAAGACTTCATCCTTTACGAGACGATTTAATCGTTCTCTTGAGATGTGGCCTAAACGTTGATGCCACAACATAGATGAAGTCTCTAAGTCTCGAATTTGTTTCTTTTCCATCTTTGTGAGTGATTCATTAATATTATATGACAACAAAGATTTGGAAAAATTATCATCTAGTTCTAATCTATAGAGACCACCATCCAGAATGCCAGTACCATAAACAACGGAATCATAGAGAATAGAGAGTTTGCGACGACCATGAGAAACGACAAAACCGTCCATGTCTAACTTTGGTCCTGGTACAAGGTTCCGAGTTACCTCAGGAACATATAAGGTATCATAAAGTTTAATACATAAACCAGTTTTCAAAAATAATTGTAATGTTCCTATGGCCTTCACTTCTAATTCCCGATCATCCCCAACTTTAAGTGTTCTTTGGTTTCTTCCCAGCTTCCGGATTGTAAGGAATCCCTGAAGTGAATTTGTAACATGTACCAAAGAACCAGAATCAAACCACCAAGAATTAGCAGGAACATTTAAATTAAAGGACTCAAGTATCATGAAAAAATCGTTACCTTTCTTAGCCAGCCACTCCTTGAAGTCAGGGCATTCCTTTTGCTTATGTCTTGTTTTCTTACAGAACTTGCAGTAGGGTTTGCCTAAGGAGTTCTTAGAGCTGGAAGGTGCACTTGTATTAGGAGTTGGATTTGGCTTTTGAACCTTAGAAGCATCCTTTCTTTGATAATTGTGCTTCCTCTTCTTTGAGCTGGAGGTGGTGAAGTTAGCAACATCAGTAGTGCGATCCATCTTCATACGTTCTTCCTCCTGCACGCACATAGCGATCAGCTCACTCATCGTCCATTTGTCCTTCTGAGTGTTGTAATTGATCTTGAATGCTTCATAGGACGAAGGAAGCGAAGTGATGATGAAGTGAACAAGAAAACCATCACTGATCTCCATCTCTAGGCCCTTCAGCTTATTGGCCATGTCATGCATCATCATGATGTGTTCGCGAATGCCGCTCCTCCCATCATACTTAGTCGTCACCAGCTTGAGGATAAGAGTGCTAGCGTGTGCTTTTGATGTTCCTTTGAATTGATCATCCACAGAAGCCAAGTAGGTTTTAGCATCTTCAGAATCAGGAATAGCTCCTCTGATTGAGTTATGAATGGACTGCTTCATGAACATGAGAGACATGCGGTTACACCTAGTCCACTTATCATGAAGTAACTGCTCAGCAGCAGTACTTGTAGCAGTAAGGTCCGCTGGCTTATTCTCTCTTAGAGCATAGTCAAAGTCCAACAGCCCAAGTGTAAGCATGAGGGCATCCTTCCATGCAGCAAAGTTATCACCAGTCAAAGGTGGAATCCCTTGATTGGGTGCTGATAGTGGAAATAAGATGAGCAAGTTATGATACTAAGAAAGAAGTCCTAATGTGATCTAAGGGCATGTTATACTAAGGCAGGCATAAGTAATGACCATTTTAATTATGAAGCTGTGATAATGTCTATTACTAACATCAAAATAATAGACTTAGTAAAATTCTATTTAAACGAAGACGAATCAGCTTTGGTCAGAAGTGTAATCATTTAAATATATGTGCAAAGTAATTGTGACAAATCAGCTTTGGCCAGAAATGAGACAATCACTTTAGTTATGCACTTGTCAAGCATGCTAAACATAAATGAATTAAATCAGCTTTGGCCAGAATTAAGACATTTCACGTTTGTAATGCATACTTAACATAGCTTTTTATAATACTTGAACAATAAATAGATGTATTAAATCAGCTTTGGCCAGAATTAATACATCAGAAGCTCATTCAAGTTAAGCCATTTTGGTTTTGTAAAAATTATCTGATTCTGATTAATTAATTAAGTATAAACAAAACCAAGTATTTAATAGCAAACCACCAGTTAGCGCGGATCGAACTATATAATGAGGTTTCGAGTTACAACCTTGTTGTCTCGATTCGAGACCTTTGTCTCGAGTTGACACGTTATGGTCTCGAGTCGAGATCTAATGGTCTCGAGTTGACACGTTATGGTCTCGAGTCGAGATCTAATGGTCTCGAGTCGAGACCTCTGTTTCGAGTTGTAAGCTTCTGATGACCTTTATGATTTCGAGTCGAGACCTTGTGGTCTCGAGTCGAGACCTTGTGGTCTTGAATCCTCTGTTAACAGCTGTTTATTGTGATAATAACTTAAAAATCGAACTTTTAGGGATTGTGAGATAATGTTTCCTGTTATGTTGCTGATCTAAACTTATCAAATATTTCGAAAATAATAACTGATTATCTTTTAACAGTTTTCGAAATTTCTAATGGATAAAATTAAGATCAAAAACATTAAAACACCCACTAATCCAAATTATATTCCAAAATTTATGGAATTTTTCGAGTTTTCTTAGAACATTATGATGAACCCTAAAAATAAAAAAATATAATCTGGAAATCCGAAACCTGATTTTAATGGTTTTGTAATGGATTTCGTGACAATAAGTTTAATCCTTTATAATTTCGAGTCGATTTATCAATTAACAGTTTCCGAAAACAGGGATTTCGGCCACAATGAACTCGAAAACAGTTTTGATTTTAAGGCTTTAAAAACTTCCGTTTTCCAGATTTTTGATCCCAGAATAATGGATACGAAAAACAGAACTGATTTATCAACATATGCTCTAATACCACATGTTGATCAGTTCTGTTTAAACATGATGGAAAACATGAAACACATACCTGTTATTGCATTCAAAGCAGTAGAGAATCCAGTCAGAGATCCAGCCATAGAGTTCGACATCTTTGTCAGGATGATCCGGTTCCTCCTTAGGGTGTAAAGTGATGATGGTGATGAAACCGAAAATAGGGATGAATTCGGTTATGGGGAGAGAGTTACGAATTGATGTTAATGAGGGTTTTTGATTGTGTAATTTGTCTAACCCTTTAACTCTCTAATAAGCCCCTTATTTATACACCCAAGAGGAAACCCAATTAGTTAATAAGGGTAATATGGTCCATCAACAATTACCAACTAATTATTAATTGGTTATTAATATATTTTGATCTAATATAATATAAATGATTATAAGGCTACAAGATTAAATATTACATTATTAATATATTTAATCTCACAGAATGTCCTTATCAGGAGTATTGTGTAAACATTGAAGTGAAATTATTGAAAACTAAGGCTTTGATAATTCATGTGGTGTTTAGGTTGATGAGGATATAACTTATTGTCAACTCATGTTTTCCACGACACTCATCTCGCTATGAATGATGATCTTCTCCCACTCTGACACTGTATCTGATTTTAAAAGTAAGCATCCACAGGTGTATGTGTATATTCTAATAAGAATCAGTGTGGCTTTATATGCAGACAAGATAAATGTAGAGCATTGTCAGTGCTTTCCTGCCATTGGGGATATTTAAATCAAATGCTTGAAGGTACCTCCTTCTTGGTTGAAAAATGTTAAGATCTTTTGTTTTTCTTTATATATCATTTGTCAGACTCTATGCTTGTTAAAAATCTACAAGAAGATAACGATTTGTATCGGTAGATGCTTCTCGTTTAGAACAAAATGACACACTTGGATAAAAAGTGGTTGTGGATCAACTAGCCTTGCCCATTAGTTATTTAATTGATAGGCATGATGCTCATGGGTCACCATCAAGTCATCCTCAAATTAACGTCAATCCGCTTGCTTCAGGATATCAACCTTCCGTGATGAAGGTGTTAAAATAAGAAGTCCAAAAGGCTTGATGCTCAAGAGATCAACAAAAAACAATCAGTTTTTTAAGGTGAGAATCATGTTAAAATTATAAGGAAATGCGCAGCACGGGTTATGAACAGATCACATTAGGTGAAGAGTTTGTTGGGATGATAATGCAGCTGCAAATTCAGCTTCCAGCACACGCTCTCCATCGACAAAATGATCGTCATTGAAGTGCTTCTAGCATAGAGTCGACAAGCAATAGTAACTCTTGTTTGTTTGTTTTTTTTAAATGTTTTACCATAATGCTTCTAATGTTGATCTGAATTTGTCACAGGGTCTCATACTATTACTATATACGGTGATATGCAAGCTTTACTTTTTTGGCTTCTTGTAGCTTACATAAAAAGATAACGGTTGAGGTTGATATAATGATATCATCCCCAATAACCAGGGGCGGGTCTACCTCTTAACAAGGGGTAACCCACGTTGCCCCTTGACGCTCCGACGGTATTGTAAATTTTGAAAAAAAATGACGTTTTTTTTTATTTCGTTACCCCTTTTCTTTGAAACGTTGTCCCTATAAGAATTTTTTAAATCCGCCACTGCCAATAACCCGTTTTTTAGGGATGTTTTTATCACGTTTATGCCACATCTTTCGTTTTTGTTATTGTGGTGGTTGCTTTTAGGGGGTTTGTTTTTACACAAAAACACGTAAAAGCATGTTAGTGATGGGGTCTGTGTACTTTTAATATATATAGAGAAAATGAGTGGTTAAAATTAAAAAAAGTGGTGATGATGTGGCAATGGTTTTGGGTGTTTTTTTTGGGTGGGTTTTGATGTTTTTGAAGAATGGGTGTTTTTATGAAGTGACAGCTAACTAGACACGTTTTTAACTGTTTTTGGAGTTGAAGTAGATTCTTGAAAGCTAAGTTCACTGCATCACAAGTGGAGGATACTGAAAGGGCAGCTTGTAGACTTTGTTGCAGATGGTCAACTCAACCCATGACTTAAGAGATAAGTTTATCTTACACTTGAAATTTTGGGTTAAATGTGGGTGTATTTTGGGCATGTTTTGACTGCATATATGTAAATAGACATATATTAAAAACTAAAGCTTTAATAATTTAACACATGTTTACTTACACAAGGTGTTTGAGTGACTTTTATTCATAATTACATATAAATGGATTTTAAATACATCCCTAAGGAATTTACATACAAAAACTCCAATAAAAGTATTGTAAGTTTAGGTGAAAAATAAAACTTATATATCATCAAATAAAGTTATAATTATGAGTCCCTGCTTGAAGGAGACCATGGGGTCACATCTATGGGATAACTGCCCAACACCCTCAAGAATGTGGTGTATTCCTGAACATCTGATAGTGCATTTTGTACTCTAACGTCCGCCATTGATGTGTCGAAATCAACATAGAACATGTACTCGAATCGTTTGGCCGTTCCAACGTTAGCCTCGTCGACTAACGTGATTGGCCGGACTCGATGAGGCCTGCTCTCGATTTTCGTCAAGTTAATGTTACGAAAGGCGAACACGGACAACACCTTGAAGAGCACGGCTGTACTGTTATCGTGAGCGAACACGATGCTTGTTCTGAATGGGCGACCGATGTGGGGTATGATCGGTTCACGAGCCAGCATTGCAAATCGAGTAACGTTGTTGCAATCGTCATGAATGCTGTCGACGAGGACATTAAGACCGTAGAGCTTCGCTGCGTGTTTAGATGCGATCACAGCAGTATCACGTAGGTTGCTTTTCGCTATTAGTTCAGCAGCTCCTGCAGTATCGTAACCCGCTTCTCGTGTGACTTTTAGGCCTAGTTTGGTGAGTGTTAACTCTAAAACAATAGGATCCTTGATCCTTCTCCCTCTTTTGGGTTTTCATTATATAGCCAACTATAATCCCATAATTTAGGGATATGTACAATGAATATGGAAACAATAATAATTACAGAATAATCCATACAAATATATTATCTATTACACCCCCGCAGTCGAAGCCGGAGGTGACCGAAGGCTTAGACTGGAGCGAAAGTCTTCAAATAGAACACGTGGCAAGCCTTTGGTGAAGATGTCAGCAATCTGATAACGGGAAGGAACATGATGTACGCGAACCTCACCTCGTTGAACCTTTTCACGAACGAAATGAATGTCAAGCTCAATATGTTTAGTGCGTTGATGTTGGACAGGATTACCGGAAAGATAAACAACACTAACATTATCACAATATACGAGTGTGGCGCGAGACAAGGGGCGTTGTAATTCCAGAAGAAGGTTCCGAAGCCAGCAAACTTCTGCAACGACATTAGCCACACCTCGGTATTCAGCTTCGGCACTTGAACGAGAAATAGTGGCTTGTCGTTTAGAGGACCAAGAGATAAGGTTATCACCATAATAGACACAATAGCCGCTGGTAGACCGACGAGTATCGGGGCATCCGACCCAATCCGCATCCGTATATGCGATTAGTTGAGGGGATGTGGAGGGACCGAGCGTAAGACCAAAAGATGTAGTACCTTGGACATAGCGAGTAATGCGTTTAAGAGCATTCCAGTGATCCGTTTTCGGGGCATGCATGTGGATGCATATTTGTTGGACAGCGTAACTAATATCCGGGCGAGTGAAAGTTAGGTACTGAAGAGCACCTGCCAGACTGCGGTATAATGTGGGGTCATGAAAATCTGTTCTGGCATTGGCACTAAGTTTGGCATGTGTGTCAACCGGGGTATGAACGGGATTGCAAGATGACATGCCGGCTCGCTCAATAATTTCCTTAGCATATGACTGTTGAGAGAGAAACATGGAGTTCTTGTGACGCGTAACGGAGATACCAAGAAAGAAGCTAAGAGGGCCGAGATCTTTCATGGCAAATTCCTTAGCCAGATGAGACATTAGATTGCCGTGAAGTGTGTCAGAAGAGGAGACAAGCAAGATATCATCCACATATAAGAGTAGATAAGCAACCTGTGAACCCTGATGAAAGGTGAATAGAGAAGCGTCACACTTACTTTGCACAAACCCCAAGGTGAGAACATAGTCAGTAAAGCGTTGGTACCACGCCCGAGGTGCCTGTTTCAACCCATATAAAGACTTCTTGAGTCGACATACATGATCAGGAAAATTCTTGTCTCGGAACCCCATAGGTTGGTACATATAAACGGTTTCTTGTAGAGTACCGTGAAGAAATGCATTAGTTACGTCCAACTGGTGCACCTGCCAAGACTGAGAAAGAGCAATAGTTAAAACCATACGTATCGTCCCCGGTTTGACGACCGGGCTAAAAGTGTCCCCACAATCAACACCCACTTGTTGAAGGCGACCGTCACAAACTAACCGCGCCTTATACCGTTCTAATGACCCGTCAGATTTGAACTTGTGTTTAAATAACCACATGCTTCGGATAATGTGCATGTCGGGCAACCTCGGAGTTAATTCCCACGTCTCGTTCTTGATAAGAGCATGGTATTCGTCAGTCATGGCTTTGTGCCAGACCGGATTGGACAAGGCATCAGTGGGGCTTTTAGGAAGAGGAACAATGGTGGAAGTGTTTAGATTAAGGCGGTGTTTAGGTTCAACAATACCGTCCATTGCGCGAGTTCGCATGGTACGGGTGGTTGGAGTGGACATAGGAGGTGGGATTAGGGTATTAGAAACAGATGGTGCGTGGGGAGTGAAGCTGGGCTGCGGTGAAACGGATTGGGCCAGGTTATCGGGTGGGGGGTGGGCGGGTGAAGTGGGTGGACTGAAGTGGGAGTGGGATACGGGTGGGCTGGTTTGGGCCGATGTTATGTAAGGGCTGGTTTGGGCTGATGTTGAAGTGTTAGGGGCGGAGATATTGGGGTGATAAGTAGTGGGCTGCGGTTGGGCTTGAGGAGTGGTGAAAGGTTGGATATGTGACCAAAGGGTGGGTGGGAAAGTAGTTAGGAAGTCATAGTTTGGGGTTGGCGTGATAGTGTTGGCGAATGGAAACGTGGTTTCATCGAACGCCACGTGACGAGAAATAATAATCTGTTTGGTGCGAAGGTTGAAACACTTGTAACCGCGGTGGTTTGGCGGATACCCCAAAAAGACACAAGGGGTGGACCGTGGATCAAGTTTATTGATGGTGGTGTTGGGGAATAGGGGATAACAAAGGCATCCGAAGACGCGCAAATGGTCATAGGATGGTATGCGATGGTAAAGGGCTTCGGTGGGGGGTTTTGTCGGTTAAATGTTTAACGGGAAGTATATTAAGGAGATAGGTAGCAGTTTCAAGGGCATGATGCCAAAAAATATTTGGTAAAGAGGCATGAGTGAGTAAGGTGCGAATCATGTTGTTTATAGTCCGAATCATTCGTTCGGCTTTACCGTTTTGTGAAGAGGCGTGTGGACAAGAGTGTCGAAAAAGGATACCATGTGTCGCGAAAAATGTTTTGAAAGAAGAATTGACATACTCGGTTCCGTTATCACACTGAAAAGTTTTGATGGGCCGCTCGAATTGTGTGGTTATTAGGTTGTAAAAATTATAGAAAGTGGTGTAGACTTGTGATTTATTTGATAGCGGGTAGGTCCATAAAAAATTAGTGACATCATCAATAAATAGAATATAATATCTATGTCCATTAGAACTCAAAATAGGAGAAGTCCATAAGTCACTATGAATCAAATCAAATGGATAAAAAATACGAGTATCAGAATTGGCAAAAGGTAAACGAGTGCTTTTTCCAAGTACACAAGACTGACAAATGTTTTTATTTAAAGTAGGAAAAATAATAGACGAAGACGACTTGAGAGACTGTAAAGGAGCACGTCCAGGGTGGCCAAGACGTTGATGCCATAAAGTGTAGGTAACAGCAGCAAAGGTGGTTGGAAAGGTGGTGGTTCCGGGTCCAAGAACGAGAGGGTAGAGTTCACCGCTGCTGTTGCACCGGAGGATAGGGATCCGGCTCCTGTAATCCTTCACAATAAAACCAAAAGGGTCAAATTCGACAGAGACAGAGTTGTCGGTAGTGAACCGACGAACAGAGATTAAATTTTTAAGTAGTTTGGGAGCATACAAAACATTTTTAAGAAGAAGGGGAGGGAATGGGTCGGGTAATGTTTTAGTGCCAAGTCCAAGTACCGGGATGGTGGAGCCATCACCGACGATAATTTGTTGTCCCATGCTATTATTAGAAAAAGAATGAAAATTATCAGAGGTATTAGACATGTTACCTGTCGCCCCGGTATCCATAAAATATGTCGGCTCAGGTTGGTTCAAGGACATGGCATTGAGCGCCTGATCGATGTCCGTTGGGACGTATGCCGCGTGATGAGCCTGTGATGGTTTAGATCCTAAAATGCCTGCCCCATTGTGATTGTTGGGCCGAGAACCAGTAGTGGGGTAGGGACATGGGGGCGAGGCCCATTGTGGAGGGTAGTGTTGGGTTGGCCCATTGCTAGACCAACCATAAGGAGGTGGTGACCAATAGTTATAGGGCGGATATGGGCTGGGCCAGCCGTAGGGAGATCTGCCTCTGCCATAACCGTTTCTTCCACGACCCCGACCACGGGATCTTCCACGACCACGTCCACGGTCAGACGAAGAAGTGGAGTCCGGGACTACGGCCGGAGAAGATGGGGCTGGGCGAGTGGATGTCTGGAGGGCCGTATCCGCGGTTTTGGCGGCGTGAAGGGCTTGTTCCTGTTTTTGCGATTCAATGATGCATAGTTTGGAGCGGGCAGTAGCGAATGACGGCAGTGGGTCTTGGCCTTGGAGCACAGTTCCGATGCCCTCGAATTGTTCAGTAAGACCAGCAATAAGTTGTAAGACTAGAGCATCATTGTCAACGGAGTGACCTACGCTGGCTAATTGATCGGATAGCACCTTTAATTCCTGACAGTAGGCAGACACATTAGCAAAGTTCTCGAGACGAGTAGTAGTGAACCGATGACGAAGGTGTAGAGCACGGGAACTTTTGTTGTCTTGAAACAGGTTCTCAAGGGTAGTCCATGCTTGGTGGGCAGTAGTACCAGGTTTGATGATAGTGTGAACAAGATCCTGCGAGATGGTTCCATAAATCCATTGGAGGACAATGGAATCCAGGCGCTCCCAGGCTTCATTGGCAGCGGATATGTCGGCTGTTTTGTCTTTGTCTTTGTCGGTGGATGAGGTGGCGGCAGGTGGTGGGCGGGGTAGAAGATGATCGTAAACTTGAAAGGCTTTGCAATGGAGCTTGAAGAGTTCCGACCATGTAGGCCAATGACCGGTTTCCATCTCAAGTGTGACGGGGATGGAGGTTTTAATATTTGAGACCGTAACGGCCGGGTGGAGTTTGGTTTCCATGGCAGAAGGTTTCGAAGAGGAGAAGTGAGGGAGGAGGATGATAGCCGAGAACAAAGCAAGGAGACAGGGAACTCGGCGGCAGAAAAGAAAGGGAAACTAGGGTTGTTCCTGGTCTCGTGATACCATGAAACAATAGGATCCTTGATCCTTCTCCCTCTTTTGGGTTTTCATTATATAGCCAACTATAATCCCATAATTTAGGGATATGTACAATGAATATGGAAACAATAATAATTACAGAATAATCTATACAAATATATTATCTATTAAACTCGCACTGAGATAGCGCTTGTGGATGGCTAATAACGCGGTTTAGATCTTGTGTACCTACTCCAGGTAGCGCTAGGAGACAATGGTTGACCGAAAGTTGGACTTCACCAACGATGTGGAGGCGGTGACGGAGAAGTAGATCGTAATTCCGATGAATGCTTCCACCGAGTGAGTTCTCTAGCGGTAGTACAGCGCGATCTGCGACCCAAAGCTCCACCGCTTGAAACGCAACCTCAAACTGATCACAAGGAATCATTTCGCCGTTTGGATAAGCATTACCCGCAGCCGCTTCACTATAAGCACCCGACACGCCTTGATAAGCAACACGCATCTCCAAACCATGCATCGGTGTTGGACTCGTATCGTTGATAGTGAGCGGTTTTGGGAGGTTACCGGATGAAAGTATGGCGCACGAGCTTTGTAAATCATTGCGGGTTTTACTAATTCCAGCGAACGCGACATTATCGATTAAGGCCGCCACAGCAGCCGGGTCAATACCATTAGTGGCCGAGCGAAGGCTCTCTTTTTCGCATCGAATGGTGCACTTGCGGTAGCGCGTGAGTCGGTAGTGTTTAGATCGCGGTGACCGCGTCAAAACTATAGACTTGTTGAGACTAATGACAAAAGATTGAGTAACAGATAACATGTTTTGTGTTGTTTTAAGATTGATTAAGGTTATTGAAATTCAAGCAAGTTGGAGGAGCATTTATAGCTATTGACACTAGATTTTTTTTTTTATCCAAACATGTTTCTAATTTAAGGAAGAATGACAAAAGTTTTGAGCAAACAAAGTTAACTTTAGGAAACATAAATTGACAAATACCTTGATACCTAGGAGCTTAGGTTAGAAATGATTAATGTGTGGTTCCACTTGTTTTTATTTGATATGGGATCATGATATGATTACACCCAATCCTTATCAACCGAACATATGTTGGGATATTTAAAATATACAAACAAAATAACATTTGGAATTTTAAGAAAACAATGAAGATGTGTTTTCAAGTATGTAGAAGATGTTAGCTATGTTGATTCCCTATATCTCGATTATGAATTCTTGATCAAATATTCAATGGTGTGTGTTTTATAAGTATTTAGTATTTAGTTATTCTTGTTTGAAGACACCCTAATACGCATTTCTAATACTTACCGGATTAGATTGCATTGATTTATAGTTTTTGGCATTTTAGTTTAAAAGAAGGCAAACGTCTGTCATGGGATTTGGAAAGTGTCGCATCTAGCGTGCCTTGCATCCCAAACACATATGTGAAAGCAAGGGTAGGTCACCGGTTCTTTTGAGTGCTCCTATATGTCGGAAAAATTAAGCCGTTTATATAATGAAAATGAAACGAGAAAGATATTCATTACTTTATATGATACGACGAGTACCCTATTAAAGTTTAACCTAATGTTATCTTTTAGAATTCAAATATCACAAACCATGGTTTAATAAATTCTAAACTAAACTAAATGAACTGAAAACAATGACTACATTTACGAATCTGGCCTGAAGACCATCTCCATCGCTAGCTTCGCACCATACGGGCGCCCCTCTATCACTATACGTCAGTTTGCCCATAACAAAATTACACGGGCAACCCTCCCTCCATACTTCCCTCTCACATTCCTTGCCCTTACCAACATGTATTCAAATGTTTTACACTTTTACTTATCCAGTTATCCTCTCTCCTCGTCACATAAGACTGCCCCTCATCCCTCTCTTTTCTCTTTAAGTCAACCACATATTTCATCCACCTCAACATCGTGATTTAGAAGACAACATTATAATATAAAGATTTTGATGCAGTTTCGAGTGCGATCAAATGACTCAAGAACAATTGATTAATCGAACCAAAGGTTCCAAGAACAAAGTTCTTTATATTGATAATCAACCAAAAACTATTAAAACCAAAAATCCTAGATCCCTTTATATAGAGTAGGAATCATATGCTAAATAGGAAACTAAATACGAAATTCAAATACTAGATAAGAACAATAATCTCCAATTTAATCTCATGGGTAACCCTGCATCAGATTTGGTGACGTCGGTGTTCAACATTCATAACGTCCCATCATTTTTTAACACAAGTTCCTTCCAGTCGTTGATAGTTTTTTAAATTATTGTAATATTTTAATGTTTATAATCAAATTAGGGTTTTTTTAATAAAATGACCAAAAAGATTGGGTAAGATTTCATGTTTGGTTGTTATTTTAAAGAGTGAGGTAAGATCAGTTATTTTTACGTTAAAAAACCAAAATTCATTTAAAAAGTTAAGTTTTTGTGGTTGTTGAAAAACAACTTTTTACTTTTTTTTCAAAAAGCCGAACTAAAAACATTTTTACGCCGTGGAAATCCTACCGCCTCAAACCCCACACCGATGACAGACATGTACGACGTGAAAAGGCATAAACGCCGTATTTTCACGCACACAAACGCGCTCTCATGATGAGTCATGAGGGCCCAATTATAGGGGCACGTTTTTTTTAATTCCCCAACGAACGAACCCCTGATTCCGAGCGAGCTGAAAGACGGCCGTTTGAGGTCAAACTTTGGGTTGAAGCCAGCCAGCGGAAGAAAGTAACTGAAGCGGCCATGGCTACCGGAGGAGATGACCAACGGCCCATTTCAACCCTTCTTATCTTCGCCGGTAATCACCCCTATGTATGTATGTATGTATGTATGTAAGTTTCAGCTTTGTGTTTTTATTATAACTTTTGTTATATGTATTGCAGCCATGGATTCCGAAGCTCTTCCCATCGTCCAACACTTCAACCTTTCACCGGATGATGGTTCTCTGTAAGTTCCTTCTATCTCCCTTTATTTATTATATAGTATTGAGTTTCCTGTTATACTAGTTCTGAATCAATCTCATACGGTTTTTGTAGTTAGTTTTGATTATTATAATATTTGAATTTGATTATGTCAATGTCATATAATGCAAACCATATGATATTTCTAACTAGCGGAGCCTGAACGAAAACTCGGTGGGGGCCGGCTCTTAAGAATCCAAACCGGTTGATTTGGGGGCCGGACTTTTAAGAATCCAATATTTTACACTATAATTTTTTTTCTTTTTTGGAAATTTTCGATAAAATTAACACTAGGAGCGAAAAATCGGTGGGGGACGGGGGGTTGCGTGTGAAGCTCCACCCTTGGTATTTCTCAAATTGTACTCATTGTGGGTGTTGGGTTAATCTTGGCGGGTCACAGGTCATAAAAACGGATTTTTTTTACCAAAATGGTTCGGGTTGTACTCCAAAGCCGTTTGGTCAAAACCAGTTTGAGGAGAAACCGGTTTGGGTGAAATATATTTGAACCCTGTTCAAATCGGTTTGGGTCGGGTTGAAACTGATCCGGGTCATAAACCGATATTAAAATAATGTAATTGGGGTCAGGTTGAAACAGGTTTGGGTCATAAACCGGTATTTTTTTTTAAATATACTTTTGGGGTCAGATTGAATCCGGTTTGGGTGAAAAATATTTGAACCCTTTTCAAATCGGTTTTGGTCGGGTTGAAACGGGTATTGGCCATAAACCAGTATTTAAAAAAAATTATTTTTTTGCGTCTGGTTGAAACCAGTTTGAGTGAAAAGTATTCGAACCCTGTTCAAACGGGTCTGGGTCGGGCTGAAACGGGTCTGGGTCATAAAGAGATTTTTAAAAACTATTTTTTTTGGGTCAGGTTGTAATTGGTTTGGGTGACAAGAGGGGGAATAACTGGCGAAATAACAAAATTTATAACATACCTTTCAAAAACTCTAAAAAACTAATACATTGAGAAATACCAAAATTTATAACAGGTAAACAGGCATTGAATTTCAGTTTTTAATATGGTGTGTAATCTTGGTTTAAAAAGCCGCACCTTATGTACAAGGCAATCAGGATAACGCGTCACGGCCTTGAGGGCACTTCATCTATTTATGGGTCAAAACTGGTCAAAGTTAGGGTGTGTAGGAGACTTACATGTAAAAACAAGCAAAGGCATGAATATGAACAGTTTGCTTAATAAAAGGGTTAATATGTAAAAAAAAAGTGTGAGAGACGCAGCTTCAGGTTGTAAATAAAGTTTTTTTTATTGTGCGTAGACCAACACCTCGCGTACGTGATGTGCACGCCTCAGCTTTTTGGACCTAAACGTCTCATAGCGCCACTCAAATTTTTAAACCAAAGACTGAATACTTATAAAAGAGATATGAGTTAATTACTGTTTTCGTCCCCGTGGTTTGTCAAAAATCACTATTTCAGTCAATTAGTTTAAAAATTGCGATTTCAGTCCCTATGGTTTCACTTGCGTAACCATTTCAGTCCACCTCGTAACCATTTCAGTCCCTGTACTTAACAAAATAATGGATTGAAATGGTTATGAAATTGAAACCACAGGGACTGAAATCGCAATTTTTAAACTAATGGACTGAAATAGTGATTTTTGACAAACCACAGGGACGAAAACAGTAATTAACTCAAGAGAAATAGTATATGAGTTGTTCCCTTAATAATTCTTAAGCTATTTCCCCATGGAAATGTTTCCTATGGATCCACTTAATACATTAACTTAAACATTAAACTATAAATTCAATGTTGCAGCTGCATTGTTCTACTTTGCCTTCGAGGTTTATTTCATTTTTAAAGTATTTCAGGTATCCGTTAGGCGTCCCATGGATCAGATATCATGGTTATTACAAAGATCTGCACATAAATGTCATATATCCGGGAAAGGACCGTGACTTAGGTGCGTATTTGATTGCTTGTATCAAATTGTCATACATGTGCACATAAGTTGTTTCATATAATTTAATTCTGTTTAGTACTATGTTATTGAATATGGAAGTTAGCTGTCAACATCTGACCAAATAAAGTCAAATAAAATTTCACTTTTAAATATCTGTTTTGGGTGTTATATTATAACTGATTAACCATGTTCACCTACTTTCTTTCATAACTATTGCATGTACCAACATAAATGATCCCTGAATGATCATCATGCACTTTGTACCTTATATTTGATATGTATGCATCGGTTCTTATTCGTGATTTGTTAAGCTTTTTTATTTCTCAGGGATCAATAGCGTAGGTACCGTTCCTGCATCTCTTGTGACTTACGCTTCTATTCAAGCATTGAAGCCTGATCTTTTGATAAATGCTGGCACTGCTGGTGGCTTTAAAGTATAACTTTTGTGTACATCCTCTCCTTTACCCTTTTGTTCGGGAAATAATTCAAGAATGTTTATTACATTTGTAATTGTTTTCGGTAATTATATTTGTATTAACTTTGAGCATACCAGGTGAAAGGAGTGTCCATATTTGATGTGTTCATAGTATCTGATCTTGCATTTCATGATAGGCGGATTCCTATTCCAGTAAGTAGCCTGAAATCTATTTTAATTTATTTTAACTTTATTATTATTATTATATTGTTTGCGTCGTGATTTGCAGGGTCCTGATAAGTATGGACTTGGTCGAAGGAAGAGTTTCTCCACACCGAATCTTGTGAAGGAACTTAATCTAAAGGTGACTAAAAATGGTTTTCGACAGACGTTTTATATTTTCAAAAACCAAAATCTGTATATTCGATTTCGCTATTTTCGTGATTTAAAAAGAAAAGACGGTTCATTTTAATGTCTTTTTTCCTATTCATGGGAATTCAAGAAAATAAATTCTATCATTCTTTGAATTTGAAACAAAGTTTAATATAAGATAGATAAAAAAACTTAACTTTTATGATCCGTGAAGATAAAAAAACAAGATAATGCAAAGAAATTGTTTGTTGATAGTTTGGAAATAAAATTATGAAATAACTTATATCTTAAATATGCATCCCTCAGGTTTGTAAATTGTCCACTGGAGATTCTTTAGATATGTCCCCACAGGATGAAACATGCATCTTGGCAAATGATGCAACAATTGTTGATATGGAGGTACATCTTTTCATCATGACAAATTTATTGTTAACACTTTCCTGTAATTGGATATTTGGATGTGTTTTGACATATTACGTCAAAACGGGGCAGGTTGAGAAAGTTCATTGTGTTCTGGGTTGAAACGGGCCAGTCGGGCTGACCCTGAAACACTTGTTTCTTAGTTTTGTATAAATAGTTATCATGTTGGTTATGGTTACGAAAACAATATTATCACATTAGTATGTAAATCTTTTAACAAAATGTTTTAGAACCCATTTATCAAAAAAAAAAAAATGTGTTGATTTGGAAGAAAAATTAGCTTATGGGTTACAACTAGAGGTGCATAAACTGGTATTTTTTAGAACCGAAACCGGGTCCAGGTTTGGTCAACAAAGTTAACCGGTTCTGGGTACGTTCGGGTTTTTGACCAGTTTGGCCGGTTTATTTTTTCCGGTTTGGGCGGTTCGGGTCGGGGTTTTGACCAGGTTGAGGTGGAACCGGTTTTGGTGGTTCCGGGTCAGTTCATTTTTCTAAACCCGGGTCCACGGGTCGGGTATTCTGGATCGGGCCGGAACCCGTTTTAATATGTTTTTTTTTCTTTTTTTCTAAAATGACTCATTCCAAAATGAACCCAAATTAGATTGAGGACGTGTACTCGTTTTTGTCAGAACCTGTTTTGAGCCGTTACCCGACTTGACTGTTTTCATGCTCATAAATGAGTCGTAATTCCGACTTCTTTTATAATAACACTTAATTACTGGATAATTTTTATGAAATTTAGTTTTGGGGTTTCAGGGAGCAGCTGTGGCCTATGTATGTAATCTTATGAGAGTCCCGGCAATATTTATAAAGGCTGTATCAAATTTTGTTGATGGAGAAAAGTCGATTCATGAAGAATTCGAACAAAACCTGCAAGCAACGGTTGTGACATTACAAAAGGTCGTTGCCCAGGTGGTTGAATTCATCAATGGTAAGTGCCTCTCTGAACTATGATCAATCGATTATAACAAAAACTTTATTTGAACTAAACAAATCAACCGAATCGATTTAAAGTTTAAACATAAATTGTAACATTTAATATTCAAATATTTTTGTTTAACTATGTGCATTGCAACAAAAACTGTGCTGTGTTACTGCTTTCGATCATGATGTTTTAATCAGTAATAGTATTAACGCGATTGGGCTGCAAATATTGATGTGATTGATATCGATTGGGCTGCAAATATTGATGTGATTGTTTCTTTCAAATTTTGTACACATTAAAAGTTCACTAAGATTTGGCTTGTACGTGTGCGATTTTGGGTTGGGGAAAACCGTTGGAGCTTGAAATTATGTTCTAGCCGCCTCTCCGATCGAGATACAATGTCATTTTCATGTCGGCTTTGTTCACGAACCCACTTCTAGGCGCAAGTGCTTTCCCCAACCCAAATTCGCACCCGTACATGTCAAACCTTGGTGAACTCCCAATGTGTACAATGTTTGAAAGAAACAATTTAGTGAGTGTGTATGCTACCGAGTTTACCATGACGCAACCCACTTTTCATGTTGAATCGTCATGGTTTGTTACTGCTTCATGCATTCTTAATGCGGCCCATTCAAGCTCGTGAGCCATTAGATTTTCAGTTGTTACTGTTCCCCTAACTATATCAATCGAACTACCAAAATAATCATCCGACAAAGGTGGGTTCAGCCTACGCCAGTTATGGGCAACCAATTTACAAAACGGTTTCACTATTGTTGTTCCCCTCACTATATCAATCGAAGTCGAGTTACGCATCTCCACGAAAGTGCATACATTAACGTGAGATAATTTAAGTGTTGCATTCCTCATTTGCTTTTGTTTCGAGTTTAGAGACTGCAGCCGAGGAGAAATGGAAGAATCTGTCTTTTACTTGATTTTTGGTCCGTTGGATGAATTGATCGTGAATGAGAGATTTGCAATTGGATCGGATCCTTCAAGGACCCATCGGAGGACGTGAGATAAAGTAACCAATTTTTTCCCTTTAGATATGAATATTTCACTCCGAGAACATGTCGGAAAGATGTTACATTAACAAGAAGATGGTTGATGAAGATACCATCAATAATAGGCTTGGTCACCTGAATGGATAACAATGACAACGTATGACTAATATCATCATGCATTAAGTCGGAGAATAAGTAAACAACTAAGGGTACATTGTCTGTTACAATGTCACAGACAGTTATGGTTGCGTGAACAGACTTGACCTCTTGGCTATTTTCAAGGTCTATGTAGACATAAGAAGACTAAACATACTATATGACTCTCCTAATAAACCGATAAACACACATAAACTTTGCTTTTTGCTCGTGGAAAGATAGTTTTAGAACATCCTAAAAACAAACATATTACTATACAAAACCTTAAAAAATAAACATGTTAGCCTAAAGAAATTTGGAAACAGGTTTATTGTCTACTAGTATTTTGTAAGAATTAAAGTTAATTACAAGAAATATCTTACTTGATGCCATGTATTTTGACTCCCAAAGTTCCTTAGTAGATGCAACCACAAGTACACAACAAACGAGTTAGTAAGATTTAATGTATACATCAGTTTTGATTTTATTAACTACTATTTATTAATGGATTTCTTCTAATGTTTTAAACTTTGTTTTAATAAGTAAGGGTATTCTTGTCATTTTACATGCACTTAACTGACTGCCATCCATGGTATGGACTATCCGAGATTCCGAGTAAGAACTTAGCAAACCACAAGGAGCATACATTTAATTTTAGAAAGTTGTGGACTATAGATGAAATATTGACAAACCACAGGGACTATCCGAACATTTTACTCTAAAAAAAAATCTCAATTTGAATTGAAAACTTTATCAATTTCTTCTCTGTATAAAGCAATTAAAAATTCTTTTTAATAATACCTCTTAAACTAAAAGATTTTAAGCCTCTTAAAACTAAAAGCTTTTAATACCTATTTGAATCAAGTTGGTTTATTTTGTTTCGTTTCATACTTGTTTGATAAATGATCCAATTATTTATCAAAAGTGAGACGCATGATTGTCAAATTAAACTGATCATACACAAGAAAATATGTCATACATTTTTCATCCAACAACTTAGTTTATTCGATAATCGACAAGGTTTCTCGTACAATCATCAACTCGTAAAACACAAAACGAGAAACATAGACTTCCATATAAATAAATATCCTTAATGCCTTCAAACGAATACTCATGCATCCGCTTGGCAAGTAGGCGAAGGCTTGACCGAGACAACCGGGAAATCAAGAAGCACAATCTTGTCGATCGCGGCTGAGAATGTCGCTGAGTACTCGACATGGTTGGGGTGGGCTTGGAAAGCATTGAAATCATCTTTGGAACCAAATGTCATCATTAAAGCATGAGTGAACCCTTGCCTTAGCATCTCCATGCTTTCAATATCATTTCCCCTGTTAATTAATAGTATGAATGAATAAACTACTATTTAAATAATGCATTAATTAATGACTTGTACTTTATGCAATAAATAACACTAATATAAAAAATAAACATTTTCAAAATTAATTTTGCATAGGATACTCATATCTAATTCTGTGTATTATCATAAATAAATGTGATGTATTAAAATCCACAAACGTGACTCACTTTTTAAGAACATAAAATTATACTTAAAAATAGACAGAATGTATAATTTCTATGTATAAATAAAAAAAAGTAAATTACGTTTTTGGCCCCTGTAGTTATATCACTTTTACTATATTAGTCCAAAATAAGAATTTTTAACATATCTGCCCCCATGGTTTCTATAACTAACCATTTTGCCTCTTAAGTCTAGAGATCATAGGGGCCAAAATGGTTAGTTATAGAGATCATGGGGGCTAAAATAGTTAGACTTAGGGGCCAAAATGGTTAGTTATAAAGACCATGGGGGCAGATATGTTAAAAATTCTTATTTTGGGCTAATATAATAAAAGTGATATAACCACAGGGGCAAAAAACGTAATTTACTCATAAAAAAAACGTTAAACATATTTTCATGACCGTGTTTAACTGTTTATATAAACTTATTTAAAGTTTTCGGGTTATAACCTAGTTAATATTAATATTTAGATATACTGAAAAATAGTTATTGTATACTACTGATAAAATATTTAAATAGGTGGGTTGAAGAATGAAGAAAGTGCAAACAAAGTTGGAGCATAATGATATAAAAAACAGCTAGTACATAATGCAACAAAAATATGTACATGTGACCAATAGTTGTACTCTACGTTAGGGGCTTAAAAAAGCTAAGCTGTTCGTGAGTTACTTGAGACTGACTCGTTAAAACTTCTCGAATCGAGCTAAGTTTAAGCCAAATATTATACATAGACGAGCCCGAGCCCATGCTTCACTTATCAAACACGAATAGGTTTGGCTAGACTCGTTAGTTCATATCGAATTTGAGAAAATAAATCTTTTGGAACTCGGAACGATAACGGTATAAACACTTGTACGTAATGCATAAATAGTTGTATAATGATAATATAGAAGCTTGTACTCCATGCATTAGCAAGTTGTACATTGGACTTACCAAACAAAGGACTTGACACTATCAACTTCAGAAACAAGCTTTTCCAACCCCTTGATAATATCCTCCACCACCACCTCCTCTTTGAACTTCACCACCACCAAGTGTGCAAACTCCGCCATCTGCCACCGTAATCCGCCACCAACAACCACCACCACTAGCCAAACAATATATGTAGATATATATACACAAACAAACTTAGGCTCCTACATATAACATGTGAGTTTGTGACGCACACACTGACACACACATTTGTTAGTTGAATTATTATTATGTGAATGTACAACACCCAATGCACAAAAAGCAAATGTACAAGTTGGTCAAACACAACAAGTCAGCACGTCCGTCGCTGCGTCCCCACAGTCAAACCCACCGACACCATTGTCGGAATTATGACAAAATTTTAAGGTGGGAAATCTCTTGCTGGATGTGTTTTGTTTTGTTGTACATTGTGCATTACTACTTGTACCATCTTTGAGTGTGTCAATCTCTGGTTTTACCTGGTCAAACACTCAAACCTGTTTACATTAGTAGAAATAAAAATTATTATTTCATTTTGTTTTTTAAGGTTGATAATGTTTTAAAGTGTTTGTAACTGTTTCTTTTAAACCTTTACCTATTTTTTTAACGGTAAAGAATCTCACGTATAAATCCATCCTGCTCGATACTATATTCAAGGTCGACTACTCGATCGTCATGAGATTGTGCCCCCTGATGCTTGGGAACCTGATGGAATCCATAAACCCTCGCCCCCCGTCAGGTTCGAACACGTGGTTAAAGCCTCGATTCGTCCCTTCACCCATATGTCCTTCGAAAATGGCCCAAACGGAAGTCGAACTTGCGTCTCCACTAAGGAGGGCATGTCTTTTAATCACTGGACTAACTTTAGAATTATAGATTATAGAATGAAAGTCTATATAAAAAAGTTACCAAGTTAATAACTAACATTATACTTTCAAAATAATTAAAACACAAGAAAATCAAGATAGTAATCATATTTTATATACGTGTTATTCTCGTTATTAAATATGTAAATGCAAGGGACACGTGACCTCACCTCACGTGTCACATTTCGCTTGTCTAATGTCATAAACCATCTCTTCGTTGATAGTTTACTGATTGATATGCATTATCTACGCAACCTCATACTCATGTCTCACTGTTACACTTGTTGGATGTCATAAACCGTCTCTTCGATGATAGTTTACCGGCTAATGCTCGTTATTTACACGACCTCACACTCATGTATCACCCTTTCGCTTGCCTGGCGTCATAAACTGCTTCTTCGATGATAGTTTATTAACTTAACTTCATCATCTACACAACCATGACTTGTGTATGGTTCATTTTGATCATGTGGTTGTATCGATAATGACAAAGTTTCATTTGCTATATAAACACATGAATCAAATAAAGTTTCACTATTTAAACACATTCTATATATGTATATTTATATAATTATATAATCTTAAAACAAAAGGTCGGTGGTATGCGACAAATTGTTTTTTTTTTTTTGTGTTGGTTTGGTCTAGGTGTTTTTGTTTGATTGGGCAAGCTCTTATCTATGGGGTTGCAAATTCAAGTGGCAATCTTAAGACAAATGGGAGTGATGTACTGATCTACTACGGCTGTTAAGTAATTAAATTTTCATTTAAAACTACTTTTTATTTGTTTTTATTTATTTAATGAAAAAAATCCACTATATAAATACTTACTACTGAGTGTAAACGGTAATTTTGTATCCATAGTAGTAACAAAAATCCACTGTATAAGGGGAGGGGGTGGTCACTAGTGATAGAATTCTATCACTCACAAGCACCAATCAAGTTCCGCCATGTCATAAACCATTTTTCCATCACTCACAACTTTTTTTTGTGGCAATGGTCATCACTCACCACCACACCCAAAAATTCCCCCCAACCAACAATTACCCTCACAAATATCTAAATTACTTTTACGACTTTATACCGCAACGAGCGACATATTATTATATTTTTTATCTATGCCTAACCACGTTAATATCTAAATTACTTTTACGACTTTACACCGCAACGACTTAGACATACTCTTTTTTATATATGTCTAATGACGTTAATGTCGTGAACATAAGACGTGTCACATGTGCGCACCACACGTTAATGCGCGCACGCTAATGTCATCATCGTTATGCGTGTAACAAAGTCACAAACATAATCGTGCCGCCGCAGCGCGCGACACAGGTCAAAATTCTAGTATTGTATTGTATTATATTATATTATATTATATTATATTATTATATTATATTATTAATTTAAAACATAATGAGAAACAATATAGTTTTGGGATTTTAGATTTTTACCACTAAGGTTTTCACTTTCATTATCGCAGATAGTTACTTTTGGTGACTTTCGAGTTTGAACAACTAACTTCAGGTTTAGCCCCTCAAGGTTTTTGCTTTTTTTCTTGTACTTATTTTTTTTGTATTATATTGTTTTTTTTTTTTTGTGTATAGTGAAGGTGATTTACATTTTCAGTCACTCAAGTTTGTATGTATCACTTTTTGCTTTAGTTTTTCATCTTTATGTTAAAGCTTTCTCGGTATAAATTTGAATTCGTATACGTTTTATGCCAACTTGCAGTATAAGTTTGCTTTTCTCTTTGCCTAAGTTTTACGTCATGTGGTGATATGAATTCGTTTTATATTTTACGATTTTTCTGGTTTTGATCATCATTTGCTTACTGCTTAGCAAGTTCTTAGAACCCCGCCCTGTAACGCGGGGGTTAAACACTTGTTTATATTAAACGCACATATGTAGACGTAGCTTGTGATATATGAATATCTTACTTAGAAGCAAATGAAGTAATTTAGAAATCTTTTGGGTCACAAAACCAATGAGTACTCATGGGTTGTTTGTACAAAGGGACACCAACATTATCAAGTTTTGTGCTCGTCAACAAGCAGTGAGTAACATGTAATGTATTAATGTTATCATAGGACAAGAAAAGGTGGGATGTGATTTGCATGTGAAATGACATACCCTTGAATTTTTAAGGATAATAAAAATGATTATTGAATACTAGATATCAATAAAAAAGTTATAATATATTATATAACTCAAAATAAACCTCTCATACACCATTTGATCCAGAGTCATCCCCGAAAACTCTAAAAAAAATTTAGGCCTCAGGCAACAAAAAGAATTGGGCTCAAAATTGTGGTTAAAGGGAAATGAATTAAAAAACTAAACATTAGTGGTGAAGCCAAGCCTTGAACTTGAGACCTTTGCATTATCTTGAGATGTTTTTTTCCACTACACCACCAACATTTTTTTACATAATAAATGGATGAATATACTAAATATATAATTTAATAAATGTATAAAAGTTTATAAAGACTTTTCGGACCCTTTGAAAATTTGGGCCTTGGGCTTCGGCACGGGTTGGCCGGCCCAAGAGCCGGCCCTGCTTGACCCAATGACCCCAACATTGGGTCCACCGCTGATTTCATACACTTAGATTACGTCTGGTTTGACGAAATTTAATGAAATTGAAATATGAATTTCAACTTTTAAGATGTTTAGTTCAGAGAAATTACTGGATTTAGGGTTGGCAAATTGGATTTAAATAATCCTAACTCACTGGTATTGGCCAATAATAATCCCAACTCATTTAATCACCAATAATAATCCGAACTATTCACTTTTGTTTGTAAAATACTCCCAGTTAAAAAAACACTAACTAGGTTAAAAAATTGCTGACGTGGCAGGTGACGTGGCAGTTGATGTGGCATTTTTGATGACGTGTCAGCTGATGTGGCAGTCTACGTGGCATTTTTGATGACGTGGCAACTGATGTGGCAGGTGACGTGGCATGCCACATCAGCAATTTTTTAACCTGGTTAGTGTTTTTTTAACTGGGAGTATTTTACAAACAAAAGTGAATAGTTCGCATTATTATTGGTGATTAAATGAGTTGAGATTATTATTGGCCAATAACAGTGAGTTGGGATTATTTAAATCCAATTTGCCTTTAGGGTTTGGTTGACAGAGGAATTAGAATTAGAATTGGACATCGGTATGAATTCCTTCAAAATCCTTTGTAATCATCGACTAGTTGACATCCGCCACCATTCATCGCGCCCGACCTCCTAGTCATCGTTGCGACCGCCCCATCTGCCATCACTGCGACACGACCTGCTCCGTTTTGACCTGACCTGACCTTAATCCGCAGTGTTTCGGCCCGAACCGACCTGTATCGACGATTAGGTGTCTCTTGTGTTCCCTTTGGCAAGGGTCGGATTAGATTTGTTAAACTCGATGGATAAGCCTTTTTCTTCTTATACCGGATTTTCAAACAAAAAATCACTATACTCATTAATTAACACACAAACAACATAATAACTACTTGGAAGATGAATCAAGGAAACTAAGTAGGAAAAAGACATTCATGTAACCTATAAATTATACCCTTATACAATTAGCAACTTGGGTTATGTCTTATTTGTTTAAAAGTCACATCTTTAAATTCATTTTACTCACACCCTTTCATTTTATTATATAACCCTACAAAAAGTTACATAGGGTGTCATTGGCTAACTTAATAGTTGTGTCTCTTCACATCACATCCCTTAAATAATATCCTTGAATTAATAACATAAAGTATTGGATAAGTTAATAGTCGTGTATCTACAAAAAAAGCAACTCACAATCAATTAACTCATACCCCTTCACACAACCCTCAATTAATTTTCCCCCTCTAACACACCTCTTCGCTCAAAATGCAAATGATATTTCCACATCAAAACTGCAAATTATATAGTAACAAGGAAACGCTCTGCCGTTTAAAAAAACCAACCAAAAAGTCAAATTCCATGCTAACCAATTTTTATAGTCAAATTCTACCGGTGGTGGCTTTACATTTGATCACCGAACCAACATGCCGTTTAAAAAGACGTCCTGCCGTTCAAAAAAAGTTAACCAACCGAAAACTTAACCAAACCGACACATGTTGTTTCGAAAGAAAGTTAACCAAACCGACGCCTCTCATTCAGCCATTGTTTGCCATCTTTTCACACCACATATATGTATACTCACCGCCACCATAAATCTCCGACCATGTTATCAACCATTTCACAAAATTATTTCTCGGTCACCCAACAAATAGAATTCCTCCAAGATGATCAATGACGCTGCATGCTCTCCGTATGCCGGTGGTGTGGTGGTGGGGCAGCGGTAGAGACGGCTATGGAGAAATCCGTGAGACATCCTCGGGCATGTTGTTTAGAGAACGAGAGATATATATATCAAACAAGAGTATGGTGACAAAAACGGGCGTTTGTTGTTTTGTTGCGGTTGTGGACTTACCGTGGTGATGCTATGGGTGACTATGGTGGTGCTGTTAAGAAAAACTGTGTGGGTCTTTGAATAAACTGTCAAAAGAGTTTGAAGGGAGTTTGAAACTTTGAATAGAGGAGATGTTAACTTTTTTATTATAAATGGTGATATTTTGATGGTATGTGTCCATCTATCACAACAAATCTTAACACATGCACTCATCACCGTCCAGTGACTCATGTATTGCTTCTGTTTCTCTTTCTTTTTAATTTATATATTTTTTTGGAAGGCCCTTTTCCTATTTATATATGTTTATGTTTATTCTCTCATTATGAACCATCAATTCTAATACCACACTTATATACAATTAACCATCGATTCTCATGCATGCAGTCAAGAAGATAGATGAATATCTATTGTAGTGACATATATGAATATTTGTTATTTATGTTTAACTAACATGAATTTTAAATATTGTATCAATGTGGATTAAAACAACTACGACACTTATTTTTAAGATGAGAATCAATGTAAACTCTTTTGGGCTTTTAGGTTTTCTATATTATAGGGGGTGTCTGTACCATAATGAACTAATGTTATTCTTTCGCCTTAGTTATTAATTGTTCCAATGTTTTAACATTTATTTTTTGTTCGGTTTAATAGTCTCGCCGCAACTTACAAATCCTAAAAATTGACACTAATATATTAATGTAGAATGGGTTGAGATATAGCATAAGTATGGCTTAGTTATTTTTGTAATGGAAAAAAAAAAAGAATTCCGGTATATCAAATATATTAATATTCGTTCTTTTGGGATCATAAAGTGTTGCATACTTTGTTTTTTTTTTTTTTTTGTAACTGAAAAAAAAAAAAAAAAAAAAATCCGGTATATCAAAATATTAATATTCGTTCTTTTTTGGTTTTTAATTCTTTTCAATCATAAAGTGTTGCATACTTTGTTCTTTTATTATGTTCAAAGCAAAACTTAGTGCTTTGTTTTTTGTTGGCTGCTTATTTTCGTTCAACCATACTGAGATCCACCAAGGTCGTTGTTTTCCGAAATCACTGATGACTTTGTTTTAGTTTTTTATGTGCTTTTTTCTAGGAAGATCCAATTCAAACAATTTATAACTATTTACAACTATATATGAGGTTATGTTGACAAATATAAAAAAGAATGTAATATGTACATCAAGGATAATCGTCTATTCATATACTAAGTTATACTCACGTCGAGCGTATAGTTCATTTTTCAAGAAGTATCAACATTTCTTAATTTTATTTGTTATAAAATTAATAACTTTCACACCTCATACAATGATATAAAGACTATTTATAACCAACGTCCCGCCGCAACGCGCGGGTTAGCGTCAACTCGTAAAGTTACAATTTTTAACACAGAAACAGTTGAAGAAAATCAACCACCCTGAAAATTGGTTCAAAATGATGAAACCCTTTTTAACAGGTGTGAAGTTTGACACCACACACATTTATAGATTTGTTAAACAATAATATATAAAAAGCTAACATCTTTTACGGATTTTACACGTAGTTTCAGTTCAAAAGTCTCTCTCTTCATAACTCATAAACCCTCTTTCAATCTAGTAAAAAAACATATCTTCAAATCTAAGTTTTATCTAGAGAGAAGAAACTTGAACCAAGAGAGAAAAGAGGTAGGTGGTGTTTGTTTTTTCTGCAGGAAAATGTCTTCAGTCTGCGGACCACATCTGCAGGAGAAGAGGTGGACCAAAGGTCTACAGTCTGCAAGGAGAAAAGGGTTTGTTTTTTTTTCTTCTTCTACAAAACCTCTTCTAAACACACAGACAACACACACTACACACCACACTCTTCTCTCTCTCTCTGCCTTCAACCATCCACCACCTACCACAACCATCCACCACCACCACAACCATCCACTCCACTGTCGCAACCACCAGAATCATCATCATCGACATCATCGACATAATCATCATCATCATCATCGACATCATCATCACCGTCATACCCCACCACCGCCATTGTTCCGCCGCCGTGAGGGCGTTTCTGGTTGTCGGAGACGGCGATTCAGCCGTCTCTCATTCTCCTTCGTCTCTCTCTCTCTCATCAATCAGTCTCTCTCTCTCTCTTCCGATCTCCCCCTCTCTCTCATCGGGTTCTTTCTCTCTCTCTTCCGATCTCCCTCTCTCTCGTTGTCTGTACCGTCGCCGCCGTACACCACCACCAACTGGTGGTGGCCGGCCGTTCACTTAAGGGAGAACGGGGGCTGTGGGGTGGGTAGGTTTGGTAGGAGGTGATTGGGGGTGTCGGGTGGCGGAGACGTGGTGGCGGAGATGTGGTGGTGGATTTGGTGGCGGAGATGTGGTGGTGGAGGTGTGGTGGTGGAGATGTGGTGCAGAGAAGAGGTCTCATGGGTGTGTTTTGAAATGGGAGAGAAGAGAAGAGGTCTGCAGAGGTGTGCGGACATGAGTTCAAGTCTGCGTGGGGGAAAGGTGAGGCAGACGTTTTTGGTGAGAAGCTCTTCCGGAAAACAAACGAACTGTAGACCTCAAACGTCTGCGCGCGTCTGCGCGACGCAGACATAAGTGGCCAGAAGTGCTTCTGGCCAAAAAACAAACACCACCGTAGTCTTTGTAGAAATAAACATTATTATTTCATTTTGTTTTTGAAGGTTGATAATGTTTTAAAGTGTAGGGTTTTGTAAGTTTTTATTTTAACTTTTTACCTTTTTATAACAAGGGGAATTGGCCTGTAATAATCCTACATATACATTATTGGCCATTAATAATTCCATCTCATAATATTCCCCCCACCAGTCCCACCTTTCACCTATTTTTCCTACAATGATCCCCCGTTAAAAAAATTTAACGGAGTTAAGCTCTTTTCCGAATTACAAACAAATTTTTAAGGCTTTTAATCAGAACGATGATACGAGTCCATTGATGTAAAACTTACTTCGAAATGGGGCTCCAAATGACTTGATTTTGGTTAATTGGAAATTTAAACGCCCGAATTGAAGTGTCGTTTTCATCGTTTGGAGCACCGTTTCGAGACAAGTTTTACATCAATGGACTCGTATCCTCGTTCTAATCAAAAGCCCTAAAAAATTTGTTTGTAATTTGGAATCCGTTAAGTTTTTTTAACGGGGGACCATTGTAGGAAAAATAGGTGAAAGGTGGGACTGATTAGGGGGGGGGTGGAATATTCTGAGGTGTGATTATTAATGGCTAATAATGTATAGGTGAGATTATTACATGCCAATTTTCCTTATAACAATGATTTTACTTTTAACTTTTAGAGTTATAGATTGAAAGTCTATATAACAAGTTTACCAAGTTAATAACTAACATTATACTTCAAAAATAAATAAAACACAAGAAAATCACGATAGTAACCATATTTTATACATGTGTTATTCTTGTTATTACATATGTAAATGCAAGGGACACATGACCTCACCTCACGTGTCACATCCCGCTTGTCTAATGTCATAAACTGTCTCTTTGATGATAGTTTACTTACTGATATCCATTATCTACGCAGCCTTATACTCATGTATCACTGTTTCACATGTTGGATGTCATAAACCGTCTCTTCGATGATAGCTTACCGACTAATGTTCATTATTTACCCTACCTCACACTCATGTATCACCCTTGTGCTTGCCTGACGTCATAAACAGCCTTTTCGATGATAGTTTGTTAACTCAACTTCATCATCTACATAACCATGACTTGTGTATGGTTCATTTTGATCATGTGGTAGTAGCGATAATGACATAAAGTTTCATTTGCTATATAAACACATGAATCAAATAAAGTTTCACTATTTAATTAACACATTAATATTAAATGCACATATCTAGACGGAGCTTGTGATCCCTGACAGGTTTGTTAGAGATCATTGAATCAATGTCTTACATAGAAGCAAATGAAGCAATTTCAGAAATCTTTTGGGTCACAAAACCAATGAGTTCTCATGGTTGGTTTGTACAAAGTGACACCAACATTATCAAGTTTTGTGCTCGTCACCAAGCACTTAGTAACATGTAATGTATGAATGTTTTCATAAGACAAGAAAAGGTGGGGTAAGGACATTATTCATTATGCATAAAAATATTATTGAATACTAGATAACACTAAAAAAATATTATAACATAAAATAAACCGCTCATATACCACTTTACCTAATGACCCCAACATTGGGTCCACGGTTGATATCATGCACTTAGGGTACATCTGGTTCGACAAATTTAAGGGTATTAGAATCTAAATTTCAACTCTTAAGATATTTGGTTCACAAAATTTGTTCCAATTGAAATCTCAATTCCAAAATTTCAACTCTTAAAATATTTGGCTTATAGAATTTGTTCCAATTGAAATCTAAATTCCAATTTTGATGTGTTTGTTTTGTTATCTATTATACTGCCTTTAAAAAAAGGGTTATTGGATTTTAATAATCCAAAGTTTCACTAGTTGGTCGATAATAATCTCAACTTCAAAAATTCCCTCTAATAATCCTAACTTGTAAGATGTTGGCCAACATCGATCCTTTTCTAACTGGCTTATAACCCAGTTAGTTTTTGCTGACTTGGACGCTGACGTGGCACACAACTTTATTATTTGCTGACGTGGACGATGATTTGGCACTCTCATTACTACCTCACCACCACCATCATCCACCACCACCACCGCCATCTACACCACCCACCACCCACCACCACCGCCATCTCCACCACCCACCACCACTGCCACCACCACTAAAAATCAATTCGAATCATTCTCATTTGTCCCTCTGCAACTATTTCTAGAGAGAAAAAACGGTTTCTTGAGAGAGAAAGTGTGCAAAGGTCGCCGAAGAAGAAGACCGGACCTTAGCCGGAGTTGTAGAGGTCGTCGGACAAATGAAACCTTATGTTTTATCATCAATCAGCATACTTACAATAATCCAGAACAACAAACAGCTCTGGTGCTTGCTTGCCAACCTGTGGTAGGTGGTAGTAGCCTTCGGCGAATGTTTGGTCATCTTCTACGGTCATCTTTGCACACAAATTGGGATGACGGTAGTAAATGGTGGTGGTGGAGATGGCAGTGGTGGTGGGTGGAGATGGAGGCGGTGTTGGTGGAGATGACGGGCGATGTTGGTGGAGATGGTAGTGGTGGTGGGTGGTGTAGATGGCGGTGGTGGTGGTGGTAAGGTAGTAATGAGAGTGCCAAATCATCGTACACGTCAACAAATAATAAAGTTGTGTGCCACGTCAGGGTCCAAGTCTGCAAAAACTAACTGGGTATAAACCAGTTAGAAAAGGATCGATGTGGGCCAACATCTTACAAGTTGGGATTATTAGAGAGAATTTTTGAAGTTGAGATTATTATCGGCCAACTAGTGAAACTTTGGATTATTAAAAGGGAAAATGCCATACAAATGTAACCAAGTTTGCCTATTGTTTCAATTAAGTCATCCAAAATTTTTTTATCTCTTTAAACTAACTAAACTTTAATTTCGTGTTCTAATACTATGTAATTACCAGGTCAACAGGTTATTTTTTATTTTATTTTAATGCTTATGTTTATGTTTATTTATTTATATGTCTATATTGGATTTTATAAAATAAAAATATATATCTTAAACTACTACCTTTCGATCATCTTGTATATATCACCAGACCCTTCAATGATCCTCCCAATCAAACCCTGTCCGACGTTTCAGACCCTTCGAACGACCGATAACCTTCGATGACAACCACAACCAGCAACCTTCGATGACAGAGACCAAGTATGGTTGCTTTTTTCGTTTTTCTTTCAGATCAATGACCAGAGAATATAGGGTTCCATGTTTCAGATCCATTTCTGAAGGTTGAATAAAGAGGTGGATTTTAAAGATGAACAAAAACTATAAAATTGAAAGGTTTAGATGGAATTTTGGGGTGAAATGGTGAAGTCTGCATTTGCTTCTAATGTCAGAATATATTATGTAATGGAATTCCAAATATTAATATGGGTGGTGGACTCCATTTGATGATGGAGCATCTTCTATGTTTCTGTTTCTGTGAAGATGGTCTTTACAAGAGATGACGAAGATGATAAATTTTTTACATGAAACAGTTCATTATAATAATTTTAGTATTATATTTGAAGTTTAAAGAATAAAATATAAATATTTATTCAAGTTTAAAGACTAAAAAAGAAACATGACCTGCTATATTATGAAGGTGACCTGTTAACCTGGAAATTGCATAACATTAGAACAATAAATAAAACTTGAGTGATTTTATAGAGACAAAATAAGATTGAGTGACTTTATTGGGACATATTAAAAACTTGGTTACTATTTTGTAAAGTTACCCTTATTAAAATCCAATAACCCTTAAAAAAACTAAATATTATCAATTTTCATGATTAGTTTTATAAATATTATTCAATGAATAATTCTTTTCCATATTATCGTTTTATTAGAAAACAATAATCTGGACCATAATATTCAGTGCATGAGGCAGCTAACATGCGATGGGATGGGATGGGATGGTGTTCTTGTCAATCTTTTCTTAATCTTTTCTTCTTTCAGTTACGTATTGCAGGTCCTAAAAGTTACCATTATTGCAACTTTGAAAAGAAAAAGATTTTTTAAATAGTTATATTTTTGTCACATATATATTTTATTTTTTCTTTATTTTGCAACTTTGAAAAGAAAAAGATTTTTTAAATAGTTATATTTTTGTCACATATATATTTTATTTTTTCTTTATAACAATCGTAATATCTTCATAGTTATTTTTTCTTTTTTGTTGAAAAGATGAGTTTCATCAAAACAAAGCTGAGCAAACAAAAAAAATGAAAAATGACAAATTACAAATTACAAACAAAAATTACACCAATCTTTCTAAGACCATGCGTAGCGGGTGTTGTTTTTTCAAAAATTTCCCCCAATAACGCCAAATAATGCCCCACTCCCACCCCCATGGGCGTGATTGGGCGTGTTTTTGCAAAAAAGGCCCCTCAGCGTGTTTTAAATCACGCCAAATGGGGGAATCAATTGACCAGTCACATTCAACTTCATTTGCTTTGTCCAATAAGATTTTTTAAATGTTTTATTTTTATTTTATTTTATTACAAACATAATGCCCCACAATTCCCACATCCCCACTACACCCCTTTTGTAAAAACGCGCAATAATGCCTCATTGCTGACTGGGCTGCCACATGACGCAAAACGCCCTAGGGTGGGGCATTATTCACCCCAATGACTACGCATGGTCTAAGACAAATTCTTAAGCGGTGATCTATTTTTAATACATAGATAACCGAGCGATTTAATATCTTCCACTGTTTTGATATGAACGCCTTTTATTTGAAAAGATGATCATTCATCGCCTTCCAAATATACCAACAAGCCGTAAATGTCACTCCTTGAAACACTTCTATTTCCGAAGATCCAAATGACTATTTTTTTTATGCACCAAAAGTAAATCCCCAACTGAGAAAACGAAGACTAGAGGAACCCCGCACCATTTGCTAATTTTATGCCAAACCATCGAAGTGAAGAAACACGAACATAGAAGGTGGTCACTCAATTCGTCATACTCACTACACAACTTATAAACCAATGATTCCACTGGAATGCTCCTTTTACTCAAACCGACCAGAATAAGAAGCCGATCTAAAATATGTGAACAAATTTTATTTCATAATTCATATTTGTGTATCATCATAAGTGATATATAAAAAACAATAGTAAAGTTTTAAGAAAATAAATAAAATGCCTAAAAAGGCAAATATGCAAATTTTCAAGGCAATTTTAATGATACGTTAATAAAGGCAAATATGCAAAATGGTTTTTTTTTTTCATGACTAATAGATGTGTAAATGAGTAGAACTGAGCAAACTTAACTAGTTAATTTTAAGAGAGCACACTAAACTTGTTTTGAGATCTATGTGTAAAGCATGAGCTCGGCTCCATTACTTGGGGGTCGATTTTTTTCCAAATCCGGGGGGCAAAAACATATATACCTAAAAATTTCTATACGAAGGTATTGTTCATAACACTACGCGTCAAAAAGTTCGGGGGGGGGGGGGGGGGGGAGGGCGGGCGCAAATTGAACCGAAATTTTCGGTTCGGTTTTTGGATAACCATTTCCAATAACCGAAAAAATTGAACCGATAAGTTACAATAGTAGGCCTAGTTCATGTAGTTTTATATTTAAGTTTTAATACATTTAACCTAATACTTTTGCATCTTTTGTAATTTAGCCCTAACACTTTTACACTTTCAACTTTAGGCCCTATACTTTTTATCTTTTAAAATTTCCGTTTTATTTTTCGGTATAAACTTTGCGAGTTTATATACCACAACTTACGTGCGTGTGTGGTTTAACGTTTTTACGCCTAATTTTTTCCGTTTAACGACCCGTCGCAACGCGCTGACCCTAAATCTACTTAGTTATTGTTTTCTATTTTTTACGTTTCTGTTGTGTGATTCAACACTTTTCACAATTAAATAAGAGAGGAATGAGGGAAAATAAGGGTGAAAATACATCAAAGATTTACTTCACTATTATATAATATAATATATGCATCACATATATAATTATATATAAAAACATAGAATTTTTATATTAAAGTTCATACACTTGTCTAGATTAATTTAGAAAATAAATAAAACAAATACTTGTTGCCTAAATTTGTTAAAATTTGATAATGTGACATCTAACTTTTATGTAAAAAAATAATTTAATTTTGACAAATTGAAGGTTTAACGAGTGATTATGTAAAATTATAATTTAATTTTGACAAATTTAACGTTTAAGGAGTAATTATTTAACGAGTAAAATTTGATAAGTAAAAACATAGACAAGCATGGAGAACTTGATATTTAAGTATTAGGTTGATAAACTCTTTTATGCTTTTAATATTTTTAGAAGCTTTTATACGCCAAGACTATATTAAAAGAACTTTTTTTTCGTAGTATTTTTATTTAATCCTTAGCGAAATTGAAAATTATTTGGTGCACGTGCGGAGCGTATTCATGCCATAATTTGGAATGGGGTCATTACCTGAACTTTAATTTATTCTGTCTCCCACCACGAAAAAGTGAACATCTTTGGAATAGTGAAAAGACTATATTGCCCATGTCTTATTTCGATATGTACGAATATTTTTTCTAGAAACATATCCAAAACCAAAAACTTGTAGGGTTTTACATGACCTGAAGGTTTAAGGTTAACTTAATTTAGTAACTTTTTTATTTGAGGTCACGTCAGTTCAATAATTTTTTATATTAAATTGGTGTCGCTAAATATTATATATTATATATCTATATAACAAATAAAAAGAGAGTTTTTAGTAAAATTATTGTGATTTTGGCCAAAGAGTTCATGAGTCATCAACCTAATATTGAAAAGTGTATATTGAATAAAGTATAATGGTTGTTTTTCGGTAAAAAAAATAAAATAAAGTATAATGGATAGCTTGAAAAAAGGTATAATAGATCGGTTAACACTTTTATAAAAAGGTTAATAGGTTGGCTAAAAATTATAAAATGAAATTTATATTAAAAAGTAAGGAAAATAAGAGTTAAATGCCCGGATAGTCCCTGTGGTTTGCCTTTTTTTCACCTTTAGTCCCTAACTTTCTAAAATTACACCTATAGTCCTCAACTTTTTAATTTTCGTTCCCGGATAGTCCCTGTGTCTCACATCAGTTAGTTTTCTCAGTTAAGAGGGTATGAAATGACAAAAATATCCTTTCCTTAAAAAGGGAAACCACAGGGACTAGATCAGAAACATTATCATCTTTCATCACAACATCATCCAGTACCATTCATCTTCATCATCAGTCATTGTTTTCATCTTCATCGAAACAGTCATCAGTCTCTCTACTTCTCTGTCTTCTTCTCCGATTCGTACAACAACCTGCAACCCACCTCCGTCATCGTTATCTCCATAACCACGTTCACACCACTGTATCTCCACCACCAACCTTTAATCTTCATCGTCGTCGAAACCTGCAACTCTGATTACCGTCCGAACTCAAAATTCAAAATGATTACTCAAATTCTTCAAATGGGTCGAACTAAAAAACCCCAATTTACTAACCCTCGAAACTAATTGCATTATTATCCACATTCTAACGAAAAATCAAAAATTTGTCTCTGCAGAATCTGTTTTCAGCAAGATGTTTAAATCTTGTGATGTTTCCATGCATTCCAAGGTTTTTGATTCGATTGTATGTTGTTACAGGATGTGTGATTCAACACCTCGTGTGTTTGATGCTTTGTTCAAAATATACGCACAGATGAAACAGTTTCGGAATGCGGATGATACGTTAAGTCGAATGAAGGGCTACGGGTTTCTTCCAACGGTCGAATCGTGTAATTTGTATATGAGTTCGTTGCTTAGTTTGAATCGGGCGGGTGTTGTGGTGTTGTTTTATAAGGAGATGAGGCGGTCGAGGATGATGATGAATGTGTTTACTGTTAATATGTTGATCAATGGGTATTGTCAGTTGGGGAGTTAAGTTGTTGCTTATGTTAATCGAGGGCTTCTGGCAACGGGAGTTAAGTTGAAAGTGGAGATGGAGAAGAATGGGGTTAGTGCGAATGCGATCACTTATAACATGTTGACGAAGAATGGGCTTCTGATGGCGGTGGTGCTATGGCGGCGATGGTGATGCTATAGGCGTTGGTGGTCACTGATATAGAGATAAAAAGAAAGAGGAAGGTGGGGGTGGGGTAGTTATTTTATTTTTTATAAAGGAGTGGGTCCCACAAATTAATAAATCTATTTAATAGGTTAACTTATTAGTAAGGGTATGTTTATCATTTCACATCCACTTAACTAAGAAAACTAACTGATGTTAGGCCTAGGGACTATCCGGGAACGAAATTGCAAAAGTTGGAGACTATAACTGTAATTTTAGAAAGTTAGGGACTAAAGCTGAAAAAAATGCAAACCACAGGGACTATCCGGGTATTTAACTCGGAAAATAATAAAGAAAAGTAGTTGTAAACTAGTTCGGGATGTAGTGATAATCCAACTTGGGAAGCTAACTCGTTTTTGTTTATGAAATTATAAAACTAAACGGTTTCTTAAAACTTAAGCTAAAACATCTATTTTTTAACATCAATTACATGAACGTTTGTAGCCTGTAGGATTTAAACTTTTAACTTTTAGGTTATGAAGTACATCACTTTTTCTAATCAAAAGAAGAGTAAAGTTCTTGTACAAATAACTTTAACGTACTAAACTTACGAATAACATGAAGAAGTCAAAAAAACGCGGTGGCATTTTCGTAAATATTTGCTCGTAGGGTAATTATCAAAATTACTCTACAAATGATTCTGTAGAGTAATTTTGTAAAATGTTCTTGTAGAGTAATTTTGTAAAATATTCTTATAGACCCCCCAACTAAATGCTAAAAACTAAACCATAAAGCTAAACCCCATAACTAATTGCTAAAAAAATTTTACAAAATTACTCTACAAGAACATTTTACAAAATTACTCTACGAGATCTAAATTACTCTACAGGATCATTTTACAAAATTACTCTTCAAGATCAAAATTACTCTACAAGATCATTTGTAGAGTAATTTTGAATTGTATGTTGTTTGATAAACTTGCTGAGTAATTTTGATACACTTGTAGAGTAATTTTGATAATTACCCTACAAGATCAAAATTACTAATAATTACGAAAATGTCACCGCGTTTTTTCAGCAAAACCTTCAGTTCGGTACGTTAAAATTATTTGTATTTGATCTTTTGTCATCAAAAGAATCGAATACACCACTTTACCATCAAGATATCCGACTAAGCCAAACCAACTAAATGGGGATTTTGATTCTGTTGTAAGGGGTATGAAGGAAGCAAAATGACCAGTGTTGATGCAACAAATACTAGACCGATGGTAGTAGCTTGGCTGGTTAGGAAAAAGGGTTGAAGGGTTTGATTTTGCCTAACGCAGGTCGTGGGGTCCCCCCACGTTTGCAAGACGTGGAAAGAGGTTCACTAGTTAGATTTTGTTGTTTACTCGAGATCCTCCACTGAAATGTGTTCAGTTTCGGATGTGGGAGCAAAGAGAATGTGTTTGTTGAATGTGATGAAGAGTGACTTGCATGGAACAAGTACTCGAGAGTTATGACCAGAGATCCCAATGGAATCAGGGCCGATCCAGAATGTCCTGAGCAGTAAATGAAGTGTCATATATATAGGAAAGGTTATCGCTCAAAGATGAAACCATTGACTAGTGAACATGCTTGCAGTGGGGAACTTACCCTTTTGGGGGTTGAAGCCTTTTGACCTGCGGGTAAAAGACTGTATTATGTGAACTTGTCTTACTTTTGCGGCTAGGAGAATTGTTGAAGTAATCAGAGACATGACTAATTATTGTACACGTGATGTTTTATCATAACTCCCGGGTTTTTAACCTTTGAACCTTTCAACCTTTTGAGCATTCATGTGTTTAAGTCATTTTATTTGGTCTTGGGCTACCCCCGTCATCAGCCCCCCAAGTCAGAGGTTTTTGGGAAGTGAGCTCAAAGACTTCTGACTTTTGCACATTTATTTGTATTGCTTAAAGACTTGAAGGCTTGAAGGCTTGTGATCAGTTGAGAATTTTTGAAATTTGAATTTTGACAAGTCAGTTGATATGACTGACGGCGGTTTTTGCAGAGGGCAGGTTAATTAACTGCTTTGTAGTCATAACCTCTATTGGTTTTTATTTTTCTTATATTGTTCAAGGCAACCAACAATTTTTCTTCATTTTCTCTCAAGTTTCTTCTATATTCCCCTTTCCGTTTTCCAGGTTAGTTCCGATTTCTTTGTGTGTTTTACTTGTTCTTTACTTTTGATCATGGGTGCACGGAAAGATCTTTCCGTTAGTTTTTCACGCCTCACCCAAGAGGAAGTGGAGAATTTTTGTATGGATTGGGGCATTGGCCTTAAGTTTAATCTGGTTGCACCGGGCTGTGATAAATATGTTGATCAATGTCCCCCTGGTTCGATTGCTTTGTACTGTCAGCACTTTGAATTTTCCAACCTTCGTCATCCTTTTTCGCTTTTTGTATTGAATGTTTTGGAGTATTATCCGGGTTTCCTTTAGTCAAATTTATCCGAAGGGCATGGCTAGGGTTTTACACTTCGAGGTTTTATGCCGTGCCTGTGGTTATGACCCTTCGTTGTTGTTATTCCGCCGGTTTTTTCGTTTGGCAAATGTAACACCTCGAAAATTCACGTCCTATAATGTATTGACACGTGTTATGTGATTAAACGTGTGAAAGAATGTTCTGAAAGGACTAAAGTTGACAATCATGGAAAGTATGTGAATATACGAGTTCTAAATGTCAACAGTGAATAAATATACTTCATAATAACCCTACATGTTGTTTATAGCACCAAACGAATAAATCATGGATCATACGAAGCTAAAAGTGAGAGATTGCAAACTACAGGGGTTAAATGTGTCAACATGTTTAAGTTATACCTCTGAGTGACCTTTTGACAAACCCGAAGCTTTGTAACTGTTAATTATGCTCACTAGAATGCACGATATAAATTTCATAAAGTTTCGTTATCGTATGAGAAAGTTATGATCAAATTCGTAAGCGAGAGGTTAAAGCGTTAACGTTGAAAGTTATGACTTTTCGGGTTAACCAGAAGTGTCCAGGGACTTGGCAAAGTGGGTATAAGTCTTGAAGCCCTTGTATGTAGATATGAAGGGGTCAAATTGCAAGAAATAAGCTTAGTTGGCCTTTCGAAGGGCCAAGGGACAAGTTGCAACAACTTGAAACCTTTTAACCTGAAAACAAGACTGACGCGGGCCGCGTCAAGTTTAACCTGATCTTAGGCGGGCCGCGTCAGACGCACAGTTGCAGAAAAAACAGGCAGCAGCCTGTTAAGCCTTCAAACTGACTTAAAATCGATTCTCCTCATCTTTCTTGACCCCTAAACACCCCCTAAACATCTAGGGACACTTGTTAATGATTTGTGGTCAGTTGTAGACCTATGTGTCAACATTTTGTGGTGTTTAAAACACTATATAAAGGCCATGAGTTGCAACATTGTTCTTCACACTTTCTCTTGCATTCCTGATCAATTCTGGAGCTCCCAAGCAGGCTCAAGTGATCATAATTCGTGCATAGGACTCTTGTAAGCATACTTGACCTTTCTAAATTAAGTTTTAGCTTAGTTATAGCTTAAAAGTCAAACCGTCGTAATTAACGGTTGACTTTAAGATTAATCACTAATGGTCTAGTGATTAGTCGAATCAAAAGTAGTTATAAGTTGGTAATTATGTGGGTAATAAACCCTCAAAAGGGTTCCCCCTGATTCCCACTCTAACTAGGTCAAATGTCGGGTCAAACTTGTTATTAAAAAGTCAACAGGATACTTAAATTCTAAATTATGCACAATTAGCAATGTAGAACATATACAACCTGTTTGATCATTATTATAACTTGGTAATTAGTGTAAGAACATGTCTAAACATGTTCAACCCAACAATTTACTGTTTAAACCCGGTTCGGAACCGAAAGTCGCAAAGCTTTGACTGCAGTTCTGACCCGTTATGGTATGTTTTAGAAATACCTTAGAGCTTCATTTGGACCAGGTTACATGCTAGTATAACCCTCTGTGATTATACACCATGGTTCATTAGTTAACCAATTAATACGCATGATTCCGTTAATTGCTCATATGTTGACCATTATGCCCTTTTCACCTTAAAACGTGATTTTTGAAAATGTAAAAGTGTAGAAACCTTAGTTACTGATATATAAACTTGTATACAAAATTTGACATCAGTTTGAGGTGTAGGTTAAGAGTTATGCTCGTTAGCGTAAAATTAAAGCTTTATGTTAATTAAACGGAATATTTAGCGTATAGCCTACTTAAACATACTTTTTGATATCAATCTCTTTACCCACTGATATAATATATTATTTTGGGATTTTTGAAGATTTTTAATTAATTTTAGGCTGAGCATAACTTATAGTCGTAGGCTTAATCCGGTAATTGTCGGTTTTGCCCTTACGGGCTATAAAATGAGTTTTACACATCCAATTGACTCCAAACCTTTTGCTACTGATCTTAAATGATAAATAAATTATTTTAAGCCTTCTGGAATAATAAAAATATCAGATTTATGTATCGAACCCGGAAATGGCCTTTAATCGCCTTTTTAAGCGTTTTTAACGCATAGTATGTACTAAAACTATTTTAAACATACCAAGGGTGATACCTACTGATATTTGAGGCAAATTATAATATTTTAACAGTAAGCAAAGGTTGATAAACTCAGACTTCAGTTCTGAGCTTCTCGGCTTATGTGAAATTACCGAAATGCCCCTACGGTGCATAGTTCAGTTATAATTGATAAATTTCACATATATACTTTACCCTACTGTTATAACTTATCAAATTAAGTATGTTTGCTGATTACATCAGACCTTTAACTCAGTTAAACACTTAAACTCTTTTCAAATGAGTCAGTTGAGTGTATTTACCAGTGAAAACTGACGTATTTTCAAAAGTCTAAGTGACAGGTACAAGTACGTAATAGGCTGGAAGCTGCTCAGGACATTAATAAGGAATCTTGCAAGTTCTAGGCGTCTAAAGTCTGTTGAACAAATGTTTATATTTTAAGATCCGCCTGTGGATCCTTTACTTTCCGTTGTAATACTTGGATATTACTTTTTATTCGAATTGTAATATATTTATCTTTTGCTTCCGCTGTGCATTTAAATATTGTGTTGTTTGACTATTATGTTGCCAACCACGTCACGATACTCCCCACCGGTGACACGTGGAATTTGGGGTGTGACAGGTTGGTATCAGAGCCAACACTGAGTGAATTAAACACTAGCTTTTGTGTTTAATCTCAGTTACACAGTTGCACATTCTTGAGTCTAGACAAGAACATAGGACAAATTCTAATTTGTTTTATTTGTCCTTATTTGGTTCCTTTGTTATTTTCTGATTAGCTCTTGCATGGGCAAGTCATTTTCGTAGAAGTCCCGTTTAGGGCAACCATATACTTGTTTACATTTTAAAGGAACGATTTTATTAAAAATATCATTCCTATACTATAAAATCTACCATTATAATAAAATGGCAAAATCTAAAAAGGACAAGACCTAGCTCGTGTGTCATTTTAAGGCAGGGCCAAGAATGTAGTTCCACAATTAGATTCAGACCCTTATAATTTAGGATTGTTCAGCGTTAAATATTAAAGGAATCTTAAAGGTAAAACCTAGCCTAAATGTCAATGCAGACATGGCCAAAATGGTAAAACCTAGCCTAAATGTCAATGCAGACATGACCAAGATGGTAAAACCTAGCCTAAATGTTATTGCAGACATGGCCAAGACGGTAAAACCTATCTAAAGGATTCCAATCCCTGTTAACATCTGTAAGTACGTTAACATTTTTGGTAAACTGTGAATCGTTAAAGTCACACAAGCCACCTTTTAAAAAGGGGGTAAATCTAAATTCCCTTATTTGAAATAATCATCAATTAGTGATGAAGTGCCTACGGGCCAAACTTGTTGTCAGATAAGACAACGACCGTGGTGGTCTCTGACCCCCGTCTAAAGATGTTGGACTACGTCCAAGCATAATAGTTTGTATGATCAATGCGATCCTGACTAATATCATCAAATGAAGATGATCATATTATAAACATCCATAAGTGATGAAATGCCTACGGGCCATACTTATTGTCCTAAGGGACAAAAGACAATGGTAGCCTACAACTCCCTGTCAAGAAAAAGGTAATGAACTTTGATTCAAACCTAAATGCCTCGATGCTCTGAAATCATGGCTTGTAAATTTAAAACTGTCCTTGTGACTAGGCCCTTTGCGCCACCTTAATATCCTTAATGTTTTATAACTAGGATAAATTACAATGAAAATGCTAATTAAATATAACTAACAAATTAACCAATGTGGTTTATATTACCATGGTTAATAAATCGTTTAAAACGATAAAACTGTAAAAGCTTCCGTATAAACCTTGCCCTTGTTTGATTTTTATGTAGCATTTAAAGCTACATGGCTAGGTCAAAGGAAGAGAACAGTCACCCTCTGGAAAACTGCGATGATGAAAGGATTAATATAACCAGAGGAGAGCTTCGTACATTGATTGATTCAGCTGTATCTAAAGCTGTAGAGGAGCAATTTAGGGAGTATAGTGAGACTAATAGTAAAGCCTCATCTGTACCCCACTCTAAGTCTGACCCTAAGACTTATTCGGAGGCTCACAGTAAGCCACCGCCCCCTAAGAAAGAAGAACCAAAGAAGGATGATGATCGACATTCATCTGGTCAACACAGTGTTCCATCCAAGAGGATAGTGTTCGGTAATGAACCGCATACCAAGTCCTGTACCTATAAATACTTTGTTTCCTGCAAACCTCGGGACTTCACTGGGGAGAAAGGAGCAGTAGATTGTATGACCTGGTTGGATGAAATGGACACGGTGGTTGATGATGCGTGCGAAGTGTCGTATATATTAGGTGTATATTTTAAGCCCTTTTTAACACTTATTTTAGCCAAGTTTTAAATTTATAAAACACGATATTTCACTAACACTAAACACACATATGGGCAAGTGCACCCATCGTTGAGTGTAGTATAGCGTTGGTAAGATACCGAGGTCGTCCAAGGACACAAGAGCTTTTAGTACCGGTTTATCCTCAACGTCTAACCAAAATAAAAGTTTAGAAAAATGTTTTAAACTAAGAAAATTAAAAACTAACTAAAATGCTGAAAAATAAAAATAAAATAAAAACAGATAGACAAGATGAATCACTTGGTTCCGACTCGTATCTAGTATAACCTTTGATTATTTCCGCACTTTTGCACATAATTAAGAGATTATCTTAGTTATTGTAGTAGGCCCCTCTTTTGAAGGTGACGTTACCCTCACCCCCGTAGTTTGAGTCAGCAGGGATACAATCCTAAAAGGGTGGATTATTGGAAGATAATGAATTAAGTTATTAATGCAGTATTGTGGTAGGCCCCGCTTTTGGCGGTGACGTTACCCTCGGCTAAGTAGTCTGAGTCAGCAGGGATACAGTCCTAAATAGCCGGGTTATAGTATTAATAGTAGTTAACTTATGAGGGGATCAAAGAGTTTGGACCCCCGCCATCCAATACCGTGAAGTATTGAAGGAGGTCCTACTAAATTTGACCCGGGTCCATTGCAGGACCTCTAAACGCTGAACAATGGCAAGACCTTTACCAAACCGTTCCCTTAACCCCCGACCAGGTAGCCAACATATCTCCATATAGACCGTGGAGATATGAATGGTGAAAATCCTTTATTTTATATAGACAGTAAAATAATGCCAAGACACCACGGACAAACGATAAGGAAAGATCACCTTCAACATAAGTAACTAGTTATTAAAGTCATTAATACAAAACCAAATAAAAAGTGCAAAAGATTAGAAATAAAAAGTATTATACTAGACACTTTGTCTTCACCAAGTGATGTAAGAGACTTAGGCAAACATGGCCTTGATTGTCAAGAACTCTTACGATCAATCTTGGATCCCGAGACGACTCACACACTCTACGATGGACAATGGATGATGGTGGTGGATGATGGTGTTGTGATGGTGGTGGGTGGTGGATGAAGTGTGAGATAGGTGGTGTGCCAAGGGATGAGATGAAATGAATCCAAGCACTCCTATTTATAGGCTGAACAGAGAGCTGGACACGGCCCCGTGTCCGTCTGACAATCTCTCTCCTCATTAATTGTAATTCGCAATTACAATAAATGCGCCTGCTGTACTTTCGACACGCCCCCGTGTCCGCTGAGCACGGCCCCGTGATGGGCAATAGAAGCTTCTATAGATTTGTCTTTTCTGCTGCTTCTTGGGCACAGCCAAGTGCTGGCTGAGCACGGGGCGTGTTCAGCCTTCTGATTTCTCTACTTTGCTTTGGAAGGTGCCGTTGAGGGGTCGGGCAGTCCACTAATATCCCTTTTCTTGTATTTATGTTGGATTTAGCTGTCTTTTTGCTTCTTTTGCGTTTTTGAGCTCATTTAATCCTGAAAATACAAAAGGAAGACAAAAACACTCTTTTTCCAATATTAGTACTTAAAAAGGGTTAGTTTTATGCCTCATTTGATGTAATTTATAAGTTGCATTTTACACACATCAAATACCCCCACACTTGAACTTTTGCTTGTCCTCAAGCAAAACTCTTTAATATATGGCTTACACTCCCAAATGGAATAGGTAGAAGAGAAGGTTTTGGGCTTGTCGTAGAGTGTCGGGATTTCCAAGATCTTTTTGGGTTTTATTTTTATTTATTTACAATTCTATTCGTAATGATTTATTTAGAACTTTTCATAAAAGAAATTACTTATTTGGGCATAACATGCCTTTTTAAAATTCCATTTATATACAAGTTCACATACCTCACGGGGAAATCACTCACACTCGGCCGAAGGTGTATTTTTAGTGAATCACTCGAGAGCAGCATGGAACTTATTCCTACCATAGGCTTGCGAAGAAATCAATCCTCCTCCTTTTTAACTTTTATACCTTTGTAGATATCAAGAGGACTTTGTGGGTTAAGGGTTAGGCTAGGGTTAAAGGTAGGTGGTTGGGTAGTGGTTAGTAGAAAAAGGGCTAAAAGCGTAACAAGTGTCGGATTTCGTATTTTTGCAACTTTTTATTTTGATGAAGCTTTTATTCAAACTAAGTTATTAACTTGTTTGTTTATTTTCTTTTTGCTTCATCATTATCACACAATTTTTTTTTTTTTTTTTTACGAATAACCGAACTTGTTACTAAAATAAAGGGTTAAAAAATGAAAAAGGTTTTGGTGGGTAAAAGGGTTTTTGTTTGGGTGATGAAACGAAAAGGTTTAGGCTCAAAGGGGTTAACTAGGGGGATTTTTGGGTAGATGGTAAAAGAAAAAGAAAAATAATGGTGTAGAAATAAAAAGGGGTAGTCCTAATGCCTCCATCATTTACTTACTCGGGTTTAAGTTGATAAGGACCGGGAATGTATTGTCATGGCAAGTTCTAGAGTCGTAAGAACCAAGCGGCTATTCACACAAGAAACGAAAAATGAGCATTTAGTCAAATGATATGTAATTGTGTGCTCAATAAAGGCTCAAAACTCACTTTTGTGGGAATGGGTTTTTATGTGATCAAGTATATATAATCAAATTTTAAATAAGTTTGCTATGCCTTTTCATAATTTTCTTATGTTGGTTCTTTTTATCACTACGCTATCGGTTGTAAATTTGTAAAAATATAACCTTTTTGAGAACTTGAATTTTTCGAGTTAAACCTAGACAAGTAAAAAAAATGAAATTTTTGAAAAAATTTGGGGTGATTAGCGGTTCCAATAGAGTTTTGTGTAAGGCTTGTGTTTAGGACTTGCAAAATTCAAGGTTCTAGCATCCCCCCCACACTTAAATTACACATTGTCCTCAATGTGTCCCAAAAATAAATTTTTAGGTTGATTAGATGTGTAAAATAGTGTTTAAAAAGCAAAAATTTGTGTTACTGGGCACTGAACACGGCCCCGTGTTGTCCGGGCACGGCCCCGTGTTCAAGTGCCAGTAACAAAATTAAAATAAGAGAAACAGAAGCCTGGACACGGGGGCGTGTTGGGTGAACACGGCCCGTGTCCAGTTACCTGAACTGGGCGTTTTTCTGCAGGTGGTTCAGCACGGGGCCGTGTTGGTTGTGCACGGCCCGTGTTGAACCTTCTGAAATGGAGAGCATTGTCGGGTTGCTTTGTTCTTGTGCATGAGTTCATTTTTCTCGTTCCCCTTTTCATCCTTTACCACCATGAGTGTGTTTTATTCATTACAAACCATCCAAACCTTAAAACCATCATTTCATTTCATCATAGAGAGAACTTACATAGTCCTAAATTAAACTAGAATTAAAACTTAACTAAATAGGTCAGCAGGTGTACGAGGTTATCAGAAGAAGTTCTACTTAATTTAAGAAAATTTCGAGAATAGTTTCCCGATATAGTAGGACTTTTAGCCGAATGATTTCTTCCCTAAATGTTATTTAAATCCATTCTTCGATTTCCCTAGGAAGGAAGAATGCGCCTTCATTTTCCTCCGCAACTGGTGGTTGAGGGGGAACATTCACCGGGACTCCTTGCACCACTCTTCGCGGAGGCTCTTGGTGCATGGCGTACCATTCGGCTGGAATGACAACTTCGGGTACCACGTTCCACGCCCTTTGGGTTATTATAGGTACCAAAGGCGGGGAGGTGAGAAGGTTCAACCTCTGGTGCAAGAGGTTTACTTCATGGAGACAGCCCTCCAGCCCCACTGTAAGATGGTTGATACGGTCGACCAATGCTTCTTCCACTCCCGTCATTTCATCAATAGCCTCCCTTAGAGCGTAAACATAGTTTACAAGAGAGTCTTCTGCTGTTGAAGATCTCCTCCCTTGTCGGTTACTTCTTGAAGATGATCCGCTTATTCTACTTGCCATTTTCTGCGAAGGAAACCGAAGAAATTTAAATTTTTACAAAACAGATCCTCGGACACAGCCCCGTGCTTGCTGAGCACGGCCCCGTGTCCATTTGTCTGCAGGATTTTATGCTAAGGAGTCTTGGAGTTTTAAATTATTCTCATGATTTTTAGCTAGTTTTTAGGCTTAGATAATTTAAAATAAAGTTATACAACTAACTTTAAACAGAATCCTTAGCAAATAATCTTACAAACTTCACATAGAGGGTTGGAATCAAGGGATTTCCAAGCTTCCATGGAGGAAATTTTTGAAAAAATTTTGAAAGAGGAGGAAATGAGTAAAAGTGGAAGGGACAAGAGGTTCCTTTGGAACCTTCTTTTAGCACTTACCTAGGATGGTATGAGTGAAAATCCCAGGAATCTCTGTCAATTGAAGTGGTAAAAAATGAGCAGGAATCAGGCTGTATTTAAAGAAGACGACAGTGCACTGGACACGGCCCCGTGTTGACTGGACACGGCCCCGTGTGCAGAGGAATTCCTGACACATTTTGTCCGTATTCTGACCAAATCCGCAGAGAATCTCTTTGATGAGCACGGGGGCGTGTTGACCTGGACACGGCCCCGTGTCTGGAGGCTGTTTTATGGAGTTTTGCTTCTTCTAAGGATTTCGTCGAAATCGGGTGGTTCCTTACTGGTTGGAACAACCCCAAAGTGCCTAAGATACCTTAATTGTCCTAGACTAAGGCGAGAACGCAGGAGGTTGTCAGTGAGGGTAATTCCTATTTTTATTCTAGGTGGACAAGTCCAACCCTTTCCCAGGCTCTTGTTAAAGAAGGTGTATGCCGAATCGCTCAGGTCTATGTATGCACCGAACGAAGTCGATGGCGAGTCCTTCACGGCACAATCGACACAGGGACGACTATCGTCCAAGTCTTTGTTAGGTACGAAGGTATTTTCGGGAGCAATGAGGTTGTCGGAATGCGGTTCCAACTTTTCTTCATGGTTATCGTCTTGGGGTGGATTAATAAAATCCTTCCTAAGCTCTTCTAACCAATTCTGAACTAGCTCTTCTAGTTGAAATAACTCGTCAAGGAGCATTTCCCCTAGAATATCTGGCTGGGCGCATTCGAGGGAGAAATAGTGCTTATTTTTACTTTCGCCCCTCTTAAGGTTGTGAGAAGTTGGTGGGTCCATGTAGTGGGGCCTATAATTTAGGAAGTAGCATTTTACTTCTTCATGTTCGCCACCACATAATGGACACCACGTACCATAAGAGTGCCGAAAGTAAAAATAATTACTATCACTCATGTTTATGTCAGAAATTACCAACCGCCGGGATCTAACGGTTCTGTTTTCAGTAACTGAAACTTGGGCACGGGGGCGTGTTGAGTGAGCACGGCCCCGTGTTCAGCTTACTGTCTGATGTAAAACAGGATTGCCAGTTCCAATGATTGAGCACGGGGGCGTGTTCAGCGGGCACGGCCCGTGCTGAGCTCTGCAGATGCTAAAAAACTAAGAAAAATCCTAAAAAAATAAAAAGAAAAATAAAAAATGATTAGGCCGTTGATTCCTAACTTTCTTAAAATCCTTGTGTCCCCGGCAACGGCGCCAAAAACTTGATGCGTGCGAAGTGTCGTATATATTAGGTGTATATTTTAAGCCCTTTTTAACACTTATTTTAGCCAAGTTTTAAATTTATAAAACACGATATTTCACTAACACTAAACACACATATGGGCAAGTGCACCCATCGTTGAGTGTAGTATAGCGTTGGTAAGATACCGAGGTCGTCCAAGGACACAAGAGCTTTTAGTACCGGTTTATCCTCAACGTCTAACCAAAATAAAAGTTTAGAAAAATGTTTTAAACTAAGAAAATTAAAAACTAACTAAAATGCTGAAAAATAAAAATAAAATAAAAACAGATAGACAAGATGAATCACTTGGTTCCGACTCGTATCTAGTATAACCTTTGATTATTTCCGCACTTTTGCACATAATTAAGAGATTATCTTAGTTATTGTAGTAGGCCCCTCTTTTGAAGGTGACGTTACCCTCACCCCAGTAGTTTGAGTCAGCAGGGATACAATCCTAAAAGGGTGGATTATTGGAAGATAATGAATTAAGTTATTAATGCAGTATTGTGGTAGGCCCCGCTTTTGGCGGTGACGTTACCCTCGGCTAAGTAGTCTGAGTCAGCAGGGATACAGTCCTAAATAGCCGGGTTATAGTATTAATAGTAGTTAACTTATGAGGGGATCAAAGAGTTTGGACCCCCGCCATCCAATACCGTGAAGTATTGAAGGAGGTCCTACTAAATTTGACCCAGGTCCATTGCAGGACCTCTAAACGCTGAACAATGGCAAGACCTTTACCAAACCGTTCCCTTAACCCCCGACCAGGTAGCCAACATATCTCCATATAGACCGTGGAGATATGAATGGTGAAAATCCTTTATTTTATATAGACAGTAAAATAATGCCAAGACACCACGGACAAACGATAAGGAAAGATCACCTTCAACATAAGTAACTAGTTATTAAAGTCATTAATACAAAACCAAATAAAAAGTGCAAAAGATTAGAAATAAAAAGTATTATACTAGACACTTTGTCTTCACCAAGTGATGTAAGAGACTTAGGCAAACATGGCCTTGATTGTCAAGAACTCTTACGATCAATCTTGGATCCCGAGATGACTCACACACTCTACGATGGACAATGGATGATGGTGGTGGATGATGGTGTTGTGATGGTGGTGGGTGGTGGATGAAGTGTGAGAGAGGTGGTGTGCCAAGGGATGAGATGAAATGAATCCAAGCACTCCTATTTATAGGCTGAACAGAGAGCTGGACACGGCCCCGTGTCCGCTGGGCACGGCCCCGTGTCCGTCTGACAATCTCTCTCCTCATTAATTGTAATTCGCAATTACAATAAATGCGCCTGCTGTACTTTCGACACGCCCCCGTGTCCGCTGAGCACGGCCCCGTGATGGGCAATAGAAGCTTCTATAGATTTGTCTTTTCTGCTGCTTCTTGGGCACGGCCCCGTGCTGGCTGAGCACGGGGCGTGTTCAGCCTTCTGATTTCTCTACTTTGCTTTGGAAGGTGCCGTTGAGGGGTCGGGCAGTCCACTAATATCCCTTTTCTTGTATTTATGTTGGATTTAGCTGTCTTTTTGCTTCTTTTGCGTTTTTGAGCTCATTTAATCCTGAAAATACAAAAGGAAGACAAAAACACTCTTTTTCCAATATTAGTACTTAAAAAGGGTTAGTTTTATGCCTCATTTGATGTAATTTATATGTTGCATTTTACACACATCAGTTGACATCAGCGGTTGTGCTGAAAGGGATGTAGTAAAGTATGTATCCCAATCGTTCAAGGGAGAGGCACTAGCATGGTGGAAGGCTCTCATTCAAGCTGCTGGGAAGATCCCACTTTACAACATGTCATGGGAACAGTTTGTTGCTCTCATTATGGAGAACTACTGCCCTCAACACGAGGTTGAGAGTATTGAGTCAGATTTCTTATCATTGGTTATGACAAACTTAGATTGTCAAGCTTACCTCACCCGTTTCAATACCCTGTCCAGACTGGTTCCTTACCTAGTAACACCAGAACCCAAGAGAATTGCTCGCTTCATTGGGGGTTTAGCCCCAGAAATCAAAGCCAGTGTTAAGGCTTCAAGACCTACTACATTCAGGTCAGCGGCAGATCTGTCGCTATCTCTCACACTATATGTGGTTAGAAACAAGGCTGCCAAAGCCTCTGAAGATGGAAAGCGTAAAAGGGAGGATGGGAATTCTCATCACTCCGATAAGAAGAGTTCCGGGTTTAAAAGAGACAGCCAGCAGTCGGTTGAGAAGACCAGGTGCGAAACCTGTAGGAAATACCACCTCGGGAAATGCAGATTTGAATCTCAGCCACTACCGTGTGGGATTTGCAAGTCTAGGGAACATACAACCTTGGATTGCAAGAAATTGAAAAACGCAACCTGTTATGGTTGCAACGAGAAGGGGCATATCAAGACCAACTGCCCTAGGAATCAAAAGAAGCCCGAAGAGGCCAAGAGAACAAACGCATGAGTTTTCAGGATGAACGCCCAGGAGATGGTGCAGAATAATAATAGTATAGCAGGTACCTTTCCTTATCAAGCAGTTTATACAGAAATTTATTTGATACTGGCAAATATGATTCTATAAGGAACTATAAATATTGTGAACTGGTGTCCCCGCTGATTAGGACTCCAGTCATTTAACGCGAGATAGAAATTTTCCGATGACACTATAGAAAATGCCCAACAAATCTTAGATTGATATTTTATTTGGAATCACTCTTTTCTGATGTCCTTATGGCAAGCTTTCAAGCTATCCAAATTCATCGCTATAATAAAGACAGATGTGACATTTTGATCCTCTGTCAAAAAGATGATGGATTAGGACCAAACTTTAAATGCCATTAATGGTCTTTTGTGACCTAGGCTAAGTATAATTGATATATATTAAATAACGTTCATTAAGAATGTTAATGCTATACTGACATGTATGGTTTAATGAAACCATGATTAGTATATAAGGCCATGAGGATGAGGAATAGCAGTGGTCGGATCGCAGCCAAGAAATTGATTCATTTAATAATAGGAACCATTTCTTCTGTTCCTGTCAGAAATCTTTAAATCAAAAAAAAAATTAATATACCCCTCTATAGATAAAGGACATTCGCACGAAATTGATATCTCTTTAACCCTTATTGATTGCGAATACCAAACAGTATGATAAAAAGCGTCATATGAGGATTGGTATATCTTAATATGTTCCATAGATTGCTTCCATGCCTGATCAGTATGGAGGTTTGATGCATGGGACCACAAAGATATTCCAATGGTCATATGATACTAAAGTCAACTAATGGTATTCAAAGGAGATATCCAGCATGGAATTTTCCAAGTAAATGTTCCCAATTAAGGAATGCGTGGACTAGTAACATAAATGTGTCACTTATTTGACACAAGCAATGATGGGTGAACTAGAGCCTGAGATATGGAAATCTCTGTAATCTCCTTGTATCTTGATTATTTTTCTCCTAAGATTACCATGTTTACCCCTGGAAGGCAGGTAGAATTAAGATTTACATCCCATTAAGGCTGTATTACTATGAAATCTCCAAGACGACTAGTATCATCATTGGAAGAATCGAAACCCTGATTAACTAAGTTTAAAATAGAGGGTTCATATAGCCTAACTCAATATCCGCAGAATTCGGAATAGTTAATTATGAAAGACGGTTCATTTTGCTTATGCATTATTACCGCAACCCTAATTAGGCAATGATTAAGAATTTCCATCAGCTACTCAGGATCGTCGAATTATTCAACTAGCTGTAAGGATTTGCTATTCCTTAATAATAGTTTTAAGCAACGGTTGGGATAACCATCTCACCTTAAGATAAACTTTCTATAATAGATAATATATAGGCATCAAGGCTGCTCCTTTGAAGACCTTGTATAGATGGAATGTTAAACGTCCATTGATAGGACAATAGATTGGTAAGTCCAATCATCAGGATCTGAAAGTTGCATTAGAAACGACCAATAAGATCACGCAAATTCATAATCATTTGTAAGATGCCAGTATTCGTCAGAAAATCAAGGATTAATGGAAAGTAGTAACCTTCCTAAATTCTTGTTAAGGAATAAGGTTCAACAAAAGATATCACCCAGGAAGGGTGTGCTAAATTTGTTAAATTATCGGGCTAGTTAAGCTCCGAGTATATAGAATCATTCGAAGAATTAGAATGTATCAAGAGTAAATAGCTTACGAGCTAAGACCTAATGAAGGAGCTCGGTGGAACGCGCAATGCACCCCACCCTAATGATTTAAGGACGTGTTTTGCCAATAAGTCAAGAAACACTATCACATAATGACATACATATTTATGATATGATGAGCAACCTGAGTCGATTAAGGATCGACAGGATTAGAAGCTCCAAAGGAAGCATGTACCTATTGTGAAGGTAAAATGGGATGCCCGTAGAGGTCCCGAATTCACGTGGGAGGTTGAATCCACGATGAAAGAAAAGTACCCTTATTTATTTCAGTAAATCTCGTGTCGAGATTTATTTTAAGGGGGTGAGGATGTAACACCTCGAAAATTCACGTCCTATAATGTATTGACACGTGTCATGTGATTAAACGTGTGAAAGAATGTTCTGAAAGGACTAAAGTTGACAATCATGGAAAGTATGTGAATATACGAGTTCTAAATGTCAACAGTGAATAAATATACTTCATAATAACCCTACATGTTGTTTATAGCACCAAACGAATAAATCATGGATCATACGAAGCTAAAAGTGAGAGATTGCAAACTACAGGGGTTAAATGTGTCAACATGTTTAAGTTATACCTCTGAGTGACCTTTTGACAAACCCGAAGCTTTGTATCTGTTAATTACGCTCACTAGAATGCACGATATAAATTTCATAAAGTTTCGTTATCGTATAAGAAAGTTATGATCAAATTCGTAAGCGAGAGGTTAAAGCGTTAACGTTGAAAGTTATGACTTTTCGGGTTAACCAGAAGTGTCCAGGGACTTGGCAAAGTGGGTATAAGTCTTGAAGCCCTTGTATGTAGATATGAAGGGGTTAAATTGCAAGAAATAAGCTTAGTTGGCCTTTCGAAGGGCCAAGGGACAAGTTGCAACAACTTGAAACCTTTTAACCTGAAAACAAGACTGACGCGGGCCGCGTCAAGTTTAACCTGATCTTAGGCGGGCCGCGTCAGACGCACAGTTGCAGAAAAAATAGGCAGCAGCCTGTTAAGCCTTCAAACCGACTTAAAATCGATTCTCCTCATCTTTCTTGACCCCTAAACACCCCCTAAACATCTAGGGACACTTGTTAATGATTTGTGGTCAGTTGTAGACCTATGTGTCAACATTTTGTGGTGTTTAAAACACTATATAAAGGCCATGAGTTGCAACATTGTTCTTCACACTTTCTCTTGCATTCCTGATCAATTCTGGAGCTCCCAAGCAGGCTCAAGTGATCATAATTCGTGCATAGGACTCTTGTAAGTATACTTGACCTTTCTAAATTAAGTTTTAGCTTAGTTATAGCTTAAAAGTCAAACCGTCGTAATTAACGGTTGACTTTAAGATTAATCACTAATGGTCTAGTGATTAGTCGAATCAAAAGTAGTTATAAGTTGGTAATTATGTGGGTAATAAACCCTCAAAAGGGTTCCCCCTGATTCCCACTCTAACTAGGTCAAATGTCGGGTCAAACTTGTTATTAAAAAGTCAACAGGATACTTAAATTCTAAATTATGCACAATTAGCAATGTAGAACATATACAACCTGTTTGATCATTATTATAACTTGGTAATTAGTGTAATAACATGTCTAAACATGTTCAACCCGACAATTTACTGTTTAAACCCGGTTCGGAACCGAAAGTCGCAAAGCTTTGACTTTTGCTTTGACTGCAGTTCTGACCCGTTATGGTATGTTTTAGAAATACCTTAGAGCTTCATTTGGACCAGGTTACATGCTAGTATAACCCTCTGTGATTATACACCATGGTTCATTAGTTAACCAATTAATACGCATGATTCCGTTAATTGCTCATATGTTGACCATTATGCCCTTTTCACCTTAAAACGTGATTTTTGAAAATGTAAAAGTGTAGAAACCTTAGTTACTGATATATAAACTTGTATACAAAATTTGACATCAGTTTGAGGTGTAGGTTAAGAGTTATGCTCGTTAGCGTAAAATTAAAGCTTTATGTTAATTAAACGGAATATTTAGCGTATAGCCTACTTGAACATACTTTTTGATATCAATCTCTTTACCCACTGATGTAATATATTATTTTGGGATTTTTGAATATTTTTAATTAATTTTAGGCTGAGCATAACTTATAGTCGTAGGCTTAATCCGGTAATTGTCGGTTTTGCCCTTACGGGCTATAAAATGAGTTTTACACATCCAATTGACTCCAAACCTTTTGCTACTGATCTTAAATGATAAATAAATTATTTTAAGCCTTCTGGAATAATAAAAATATCAGATTTATGTATCGAACCCGGAAATGGCCTTTAATCGCCTTTTTAAGCGTTTTTAACACATAGTATGTACTAAAACTATTTTAAACATACCAAGGGTGATACCTACTGATATTTGAGGCAAATTATAATATTTTAACAGTAAGCAAAGGTTGATAAACTCAGACTTCAGTTCTGAGCTTCTCGGCTTATGTGAAATTACCGAAATGCCCCTACGGTGCATAGTTCGGTTATAATTGATAAATTTCACATATATACTTTACCCTACTGTTATAACTTATCAAATTGAGTATGTTTGCTGATTACATCAGACCTGTAACTCAGTTAAACACTTAAACTCTTTTCAAATGAGTCAGTTGAGTGTATTTACCAGTGAAAACTGACGTATTTTCAAAAGTCTAAGTGACAGGTACAAGTACGTAATAGGCTGGAAGCTGCTCAGGACATTAATAAGGAATCTTGCAAGTTCTAGGCGTCTAAAGTCTGTTGAACAAATGTTTATATTTTAAGATCCGCCTGTGGATCCTTTACTTTCCGTTGTAATACTTGGATATTACTTTTTATTCGGATTGTAATATATTTATCTTTTGCTTCCGCTGTGCATTTAAATATTGTGTTGTTTGACTATTATGTTGCCAACCACGTCACGATACTCCCCACCGGGCCCACCGGTGACACGTGGAATTTTGGGTGTGACAGCAAAAAACGGTGATTGGTTCACCTTTGAGACATCCAAGGTTGATACTTGCTTAATTTCTTCCATGGTTACCACACTTGGTACTTGGAAGGATCGATTTTTCTGGGTCTCTGATTCTATTATCCCCTTCAAAATGGTGTGGAGGCACCCGGATGCCGTTCTCAATGAACCGGAACCTTCCGAATCTGATTTGAATGAAGTTTTTCTTAAAGCCACCCGAGAGTGCCCTTCAAGGGTTCGCCCTTTTCCCGAACATTTTTTGGTTCTGTTAGGTGTTAGCAAATTGTGGGATAGGGCTAATCGGGATCCGGTTCTTATGAGGAATGGCCAGGGTATGCTTTTTCTTTGTTTTGCCTTTTTGGGATTTCTTTATTTGGTGACTTATTTATTTTTGTTTTAAAATATTTTGCAGTCATGTCTGCTTTGGACTTTATCAAGAGTAATGATACATCTGATGTTGCTTTCACGGATGTTCAAGCCGCTGAAGGTGATGATGCTGTTGCTCGGGGTGTAGAACAGAGGTTTGAAGATGCTGGTTATGTTAGTGTTTCCAACGTCAAGGGTTTTACTAAGCCTGCTGCTCCCAAGGCTTCAACCCGTCGGTCTACTCGTCGTTTGTTAAGGAGAGCACCTCAATCTACTTCTTCTGATCTAGTGGAATTAAGTGATGATATTGAGGCTTCTGAGGGTCAAGATATTGACGTTGAAAAGGAGAAGAAGTTGGTTGTTCATGGTAAGAAGAAGGCTTCAGCCAAGAAGGTTGTGACTACTCCTATTCAGGGTCATCAAGTAGAGACGTTGAAGGGTTGAACGAAGATGAGGTTTATGTTCCTGATTGGACTGTGAAGGTTGGTGATAGTTTTAAAGATCCGAGTGTTTGTGCTAATGTGTTGGCTCACTTTGCTCCTCCTAGCGTTCGTGGTGCTATTTCTGAAATGGAAAGTGACCATTTCATATCAAGGTTGATGCTTAGCTCCTGCATCCTTTTTGCCTTGGTTGCTGAGGGTGTTACCCGTTTTCAAAAGGGTATGCAGGAGTATGAGGAGTTTTCTAAGAAGGAGAAGATGAAGTCTTCAATGGCTGCAATGAAGAAATAAATTGATGGGTTTTCAAAGAAAGAAGAAGCTTGGGTCAAAAAGGTGGGTGAATTGACTAGAAGTCACGAGATTGAGATAAATGATCTCAAGAAAAGCTTTGAAGCTGATCGTTTGAAGCTAAAGGCTGATAGGGAGGCCTTGACTGTTCAATAGAGAGCCTTTGATGAAGAGAAAGAAGGCCTGAAGGCTTCAGTTGCTCAAGCCACCGGTGATAACCAATGGCTTATTGAGCAAGGTTTCCATCAAGTTGTTACCTACCTTTTTCACTCTAAGGAGTTTAATTCTGCTCTTGGAGAAGTTTATACCAAACTGCTCAACTTGGGGAAACATCAAGGTCTCATTGCCGGTTACAAGCTTCATGAATCTGGTCATCCTTTGGAAAAGTCTCCCTTATACCGTCCTGAAGCTTCTGAGATCTTCAAGGGTTCTGTTGAGCAGATGGAAAGGCTGACCTACTCGTATGTTAATCAGGTTTCTACTTGTTTTGGTAAGCCCCTTTCTGTCTTGTAGGAGCTAAAACCGGATGGTCTTAACGAAAAAGTTTGTGCTGAAGTGCTCGGCTCCCTTTCAAGAAAGCGATCTTATTCAGGAGATAGCGAGGATACTTTTTCGGGAGAACCTGATGCTTCTAAGGATGCGAGCTTAGAAGGTTCAACTGTTGGTGGTGATGGTGGCTCGAAAGCTAAGAAGTCAAAGAAAGCCAAGAAGGTTAAAGGTGATGGTTCCGAGGCTTCCAAGCCTCCTGTTGATGCTTGAAAAACATTCGTAGCTTTCTTAGCACCCTAAAAAAAATTAATGGTTTGTATGTTATCTTAAACAATTTCTAGGTTTTGCAGGAACCCCTAAGGTTCCTGCTTTGTGGCTGTGGTTTGGCCTTGGTGGTCATTTGAACAATTTCTTAGCTTTACAAGCCACTAAGGCTTGTTTTAACTTGTTTGGATGCTTGGAAGCCTGCTAAGGCTTCTTTTATTATGTTACTAAGTTTCTATTATTTTCCTTGTGTTATGTTTTTTGTGCTTGTGTCTGTTTTGATAAGGCAGCTTGGTTGGCTTCAAGCCTTCAAGGCTTCTGGTCGTTTGAATGTATGTAGCTTGAAGCCTTCAAGGCTTCCGGTTACTACTTTAGTTTTATAACTTGATGTTTTGGTTTGTATTTTTGAGTTTTGGTTGTGTGCAACTTTTTTACTTGTGTTGTTGCATTGCTCCTTGGATTATTCTTATCTTTATTGTATTGTCTTTGTTGGGTTTGTGTTGTCTTTATGTTTTTTATACCTTAAAGGGTTCAGTGCTGCAGTCACTTAGCCTTGGTATTTTTAACAAGAAGACATAGCACCTATCCTATTATTTTCCTTAGTTTGGTTTTGGTTTGTAAGCCTGTTTTTGATAAATTTACTAAGGCTTAAGGAACATTTGGTGTAGGCTGTTCGGACCCGTCTATGAGACAACTTTGTTTTCAATCATAAGTTTCATGGAGTTGTATTGATTTAGGAACTCACCGCTTATATAGGTTCATTTAACCCTTGAACCTATTGAACGATATGGCCTGGGAGCTCATCCCCTTACATGGTCCTTGCCATGGAGTTTTTTGCTAGGTTCTCAACCTGATTTTAGGATAGAAAGACAAATTTGATAAAACATTATCATTCATTCAAGAGATATTGTGTTACAAAAGGTGATCATAGTACAACTCTTGAAATACAACTTGTGAAATACAAACCAATCTTTCTTGATTAGACATGAAACCTCTTGAGGGTCTTTCCATTCCAATGTCTTGGAAGCTTTTTACCTTCTGAGTCGGCTAGCTTATAGGATCCACCCTTATGTGCCTCAAGGATGATATATGGCCCTTCCCATTTCGGGCCAAGCTTTCCTTGGTTCTCTTTTTTACTAGCCTCATTGTTTCTAAGCACCAGGTCTCCTGGCTTGAAGCGTTCGTGCTTGACTCTTTTGTTGTAATAGGCTTCTATCATTTGTTTGTACTTAGCTTCTTAGATTGCAGCTTGGTCTCGTGCTTCCACTAGGAGTTGTAAGTTCAACATGGTCTCTTTTTGGTTTACTTCGGGATCCATGTTGACCGTTCTTTGTGTTACAACTCCTACTTCAGCTGGAATCACGGCTTCAGATCCAAACACCAAGTTGTAAGGTGTTCTTTTGTGGCTTGTTTTTTCGGTTGTTCTTATGGCCCATAGAACACTTGGCAACTCTTCAAGCCAATTGCTTTCGTGTCTTCCCAATCTGGCCTTGATCCCTTCAACTATGCTTCGATTCATCCTTTCAACCTGACCGTTTGATTGTGGATATGCCACTGAGCTGAAAACCTGAGCTATTTTGAACTCTTTGCACCAGATGCTGAAAGGCTTCTCAGCGAATTACTTTCCATTATCGGTGACAAGCACTCCCGGCAATCCATAGCGACAAATGATATTTTCCCAAACGAAGTCAATGACTTGCTTGCCCGTGATTTTTGCAAGTGGTTTGTAACACCTCGAAAATTCGGGTTCAATAATAAAACGACACGTGTCATGCAAGACAAAACGCGTTGTAAACCCGGATTTAATAAAGATGTTTCGGTAGGATTTAAAGTGGCGTCATGTTAAATTGTTACCTCTGAACGACCTCAGTATAAATCCCAAGACCCAAGTTTTTATATAACAAACATCTATTATGTATAAATTCAGAAATGGGTTCACAATAATGGGATTGATAATGCATGACTAGATCCCACGAAGAAAAAGCAACGATAAACCTTTGTTTTCGGGTCATGTTTTTAGAATCAAAGCAAACATATCATTATGGTGGGGTTTGTAACTGTACCAGACATTTTGGGAGGTCCATAAGTGTTGATATAGGTCCCAAGATCGAAATAATTGGTTACCTTTACGAGACACCAACAAACGGCAACAAAATCTGCCTCTGAGAAGAGGTAGCGCACCGCTACATGTGTAGCGTAACGGTGCGCTACCATGTAAAGTCAACCGGCCCATTATAGCGGGCTAGCGCACCGCTACAGGTGTAGCGTAACGGTGCGCTAGCTGGTGCCCAGCGACCAGAAACCTGCTGTTGGCTGTTTTGCGCGATTATGACCGATTGTACCGGTTTTTATCAGTTATAAACGACCCCTAAACTATCCTAGAGCACTAGGACAAGTGTTCAATGGTTGTGGTTGGTCCTAGAGTTAGTTGTCACTTAGTTGTGGTGGATCCAAGTGCTATATAAGGCCACATTGTGCAACCATCATTCTTCACACTTGCATTTGATCTTTGGAGCATCCTGGAGCATAGGAACTCTCCCTTCTGATCATAATTCGTGCATTGGACTATTGTAAGTCTGCTAGTTCTTATTTGGTTGTGTTTAGCTTAGTTAATTAGCTAAAAGTCAAACCGTCGTAATTACGGTTTGACTTCGAGATTAGTCACTAATGACTCAATCTTATCTCGAATTAAAAATAGTTTTAGAATGGTATTTATGTGGGAAATAAAACCCCAAAAGGGTTTCCCCTGATCACCATCCTAAGCAGGTCAAATGTCGGGTCAAACATTTACTTAAAAAGTCAACATATTGCTTAAAATGTCATTTATGCATAATTAGCTATCTAGGACATTTGTAACCTGTTTGAACATTGTTATAACTTAGAAATAAGTGTAAGAACATGTCCCAACATGTTCAACCCGACTATTTCCTGTTTAGACCCGGTTCGGAACCGAAAGTCACATAGTTTGACTTTTCGGTTGACTTTCAGTTCTGACCCGTTTGGGCATATTTTAGAAATGCCTCAGAGCTTTAATTGGATTAGGATACATGTTAGAACAACCCTCTGTGATCATACACCTTGGTTCACTAGTTATCCAATTAATATGCATATTTCCGTTAATTGCTCATACGTTGACCGTTATGCCCTTATTACCTTAAAACATGATTTATGAAAATGTAAAAGTGTAGAAACCTTAGTTACTGATAAATAGACTTGTATGCAAAGTTTGACATCAGATTGACTTGTAGATTAAGAGTTATGCTCATTGTCGCTAAATTAAAGCTTTATGTTAATAAAATGGCGTAATTAGCGTATAGCCTAGTTAAACATACTTTTTGGTATCAAACGAATTACCCACTGACGTAATATAATATTTTGGGAATTTTAAAGATTTTTAATTAATTTTAGGCTGAGCATAACTCATAGTCGTAGGCTTAATTCGGTAATTGTCGGTTTTGCCCTTACGGGCCATAAAATGAGTTTTACACATCTAAACGACTCCAAACCTTTTGCTACTGATTAGTTATGATAAATAAATTATTTTAAGCCTTCTGGAAATATAAAAATATCAGATTTAAGTATCGAACCCGGTAATGGCCTTAAATCGCCTAAATTAGCATTTTTAACGCATAGTATGTTCTAAAATCATATTGGACATACCCGGGTTGATACCTACTGATATAAGAGGCAAATTATGATATTTTAACAGTAAGCAAAAGTGATAAACTCAGACTTCGTTTTTGAGCTTTTCGGCTTATGTGAAATTACCAAAATACCCCTACGGGGCATAGTTTGGTTAAATATGATAAATTTCACATATATGCCTTAGCCTACTGTTATAACCCATCAAAATGAGTATGGTTGCTGTTTACATCAGACCTGTAACTCAGTTGAACATATAAACGCTTTTACAAACTTTAAAATGACCAAACTACCCCTACGGGGCATAGTTTGTGTTTAAATTAGTTCGGGGCATAACGAAAGACATCCTACTGATGTTACAACATATTTGAAGCATATTAACTTAGGAAACCTGTATATGGCTCTTACGGATACCCGTTACGCATACTACGCGTTCGGCTCGGTTTATGTAACAAGTTTACATAAATTAGCCGAAACGGGTCAAACCTTATCGGTTTTATCTCAAAATTCAGAATGTGAATAATAAACCCATATTAAACAAGTCTTCAAACTTGTCGGGTCTGAATCATATTCTATCCGGTCTTCGCTTAATAGTGCGTACGAACCGTATCTTTGAAACTAGCCGGTCTAAGCTTAAGCATAATTAAAGACCCGCTAGGATTCTAATAGGTTATATTTAACCTTCGTTCCAGATTAGGAGAAACAGTAAAAGCTACCTGCTATTTGATTATTGTGACTATACTTTGCATCAAGGTAAATACTTTTAACTTATTTTCCCTATACGGGCTTGGGTTACGGTACATAGCGTACCGCTTGATCGGGCATCAAATCTTCCATCGTTGGGTGGTTAATTGAATAATTTGATCGGCTCGTTTTAAACAGATGTGTTTACTTTACAGCCTTTGGGGGGTTAATGACCATGTCCCGGATATCCTCGGCATTATCTTACGAGATAGCCACGACCTGAGCACGGGGTGTAGGCGTACTCCCGTGTATAACTCACTTAAAGTGGTGTGTCTATTGATCTTTAACCCGGATACATTCCGGGCTACTGAACGCATAAGTAACATGTAAATCGTTCACAAGATTATAATATTAAATAATTCTCCCAAGTTAATAAAAATGTTTATGCCATGTGCATCCAAACCAATTTTCAATCATTTTATAAAATGAGTCAGTTGAATGTATTTACCAGTGTAAACTGACGTATTTTCCCAAAAAGATTAAATGCAGGTACTAGGCGAAATAGGCTGGGATTCTCCTAAGCATCATTAGAAGTCTCGCAAACTTAAAGATGCCGAAGTCTGTTGAACCATAAACGATGTTTTTAATTCGATCCTACTGTGGATAAACACCGGATAATTGTGACTTTGTTTACAATAAATAAATTCGGTTGTATCTTATTTTAAATTTGCTTCCGCTGTGCATTATTATATTGTGTTGTTTGACTATTACGTTGCCAACCACGTCACGATACTCCCCCACCGGGCCCACCGGTGACACGTGGAAATCGGGGTGTGACAGGTTGGTATCAGAGCCAACACTGAGTGAATTAAACACTAGCCTTTTGTGTTTAATCTCAGTTACACAATTGCACATATCTAAACTTTTGAGTCTAGACTTATAACATAGGACAAACTCCACTTTTCTGTTTTTGTTTTGTCCTTTAATTTTTATATTTTTGTTATTGTCATCTCATGCTTTATTGACAGGAATAACAAAGATGCCTCCAAGATTCTTGCGTACGCGAGGACGCGGAAAGGGGCCGGTAGCCGCCCCCAACGACCATGAAGCAGGGCCGTCTAATACACGAGCCCCAACTGCGGCAGAAAGTGAGAATCCTCGACGGAACAGGAGAAGCCTGTTCGAACCAGCGAGACGATCTGTTTCGCATAGCTCTACCCCTCCGGTCCACAATTCATATGGACCTCAATCGGAAGACGAGCCTAATAACCCTCTGCCCTCATACATACCACTTCAGAGGTCTTTGTCCCATCATTCCTATGGGGACCCCACACCGATTTTTAGAGGCCAGTTTAATCCGGCCGATTACTTACAAGAACCCGTGGGTTTTAACCCACTGGGTCCAGAGGACCACTTCTCAGGAGACCAAGCTGACGACATGGACGAGGATACGGACCCCGTCATGCCTGCGAGTGGCACTCCGAACCACCCGATAGAGATCTCGGACGGATCTTCATTCCACGGATCACCCTATGGTGGTCCAGACAGCTTTCAAGCCTTCTTTAATCAGCACCCATGGTATTATACACCATCACACCACTCGTCATCTCATGGGCAGCATCAGCAGCAGCATTCTCAACAACACCAGGAGCCACAGCCACAGCCGCATCATCAAGATTCATCAGAGGATCATCGCTTTGTGGCAGTTACGCCACCACCTCCACCGCCACCAGTTCAACCGCCACCTCCTCAACCGCCAAGGCGTAGAAGAACCGGTGCCCGTATGTCGGTGAGACCTGGGGGCTTCACTTTCGATTCCCCACGACAGTCTAGTGCTAGTCACTACCCACCGCACTATGAGGACCCACAAATGGGTGGGCCTTCGCAGCCAGCTTTTCAACAGCCACCGCACATGGGTTTTGATAACCCAATCCCAGCGTACACGGGTCCAAGTAATTACAACCCGTTTGAACCACCAGCTTACCACAACTACGGATACGCTGAGGCAGATCCTTATATGGAAGCAGCAAATTATAACGCCCTCAATGCCCAAGGACCCTACGGAGATCCATGGGGGGTAAGCCACCCGAATCAGGGGTACCCAATACCTCCCAGGCCTATCATTAGAACGCAGTCGCAGCCGCCACGATTTTCTCCCCCAGAACGGGAGGAAATTCTACATAGATTGAATCAGGTTGAGCGGGAAGCTCGCCGTGACCGCCAAGAGAAGCAGACCTTCTTCCAGGGATTGATAGGACTGCTCAAGGGAAAGAACAAGAAGGATTATTAAATCCTCCCAGCTGTTGTTGAGCCCCTGCGTGGGCATATTTGGTTGTTAAGCCCCTACGTGGGTGTTTATGTTTGTTTGTGTGTATTGACCCCTGCATGGGTCTACCTTTCCATAAACCCCTACGAGGGTATGTTGTATGTTTAGTCCCTGCGTGGACTTATGTTTGTTTAAGTCCCTACGTGGAAAATTGTTGGTGTGTTAGTCCCTGCGAGGACTTGTGTCTTTCTGTAAGACCCCTACGTGGGCATGTCTTCTGTAAGACCCCTGCATGGGCATGTTGGTATGTTTTAGTCCCTACGTGGGCAAAGTTCATGTGTAAAAGACCCGTTTTAGGGCGATATGTAATATAGTGATAAATTAATGGAGTGTTATTTTTATAAATTTCATGTTTGCCATATGTGCATAAATAAATTATAAATGAAATAAATAAATTAAAATCATTCCTTTTAATCTGCCTATATAATTATTTAATTAAGGATCTTATAGCGTGAAACCTAGCCTCGTGTCAAATATAAGACCGGGCCAAAATGGTAAGACCTGTTTAAAAGATTCAAATCCCTGTTAACATCTTAAAACATGTTAACACTCCTGGCAGACGTGATTCGTTAAAAATCACATGTCATTCTTAAATGAATAAGGATTCTTTAGAAGATTCCTAATCCAGTTTAATGATCTCTGAATCCTGGATTTATATCATCAATTAAGATGATCATATTTAACCATACGTGGTAATATAGTGCCTACGGGCCTTGCTCATTTCTACATGAGCCAAAAGACAGTGGTAGCTATGACTCCCTGTCTAATAAAAGTAATGAACTAGGTTCAAACCTTAAAAGTCTTGATTCTCTGAAATCATAGCTTAAAATTTAAATTGTCCATGTGACCAAGCCTTGTGTGCTAATATATATTGTTATTGTTTATGTTTAGGATAAATTTTAATTGAAATCCTAAATTAATACGATTAATAAGTTAACCAAATATGGTCTCTGTTTACCATGGTTAACGAGCTACCCTAAGGGGTAATTCCATAATAAACTCCCAAATAAATTATTGTCCTTGTTTTCTGCAACAGTTCAATACAAATGGCTAACTCTAATGAAGTCAATAGCCATCCTGTGGAGCCGAATGAGAACGCCCAGATTACATTAACGGGTGCCGAGTTAAAAGCAATCATAGACGGCGCTATTACTCAAGCTTTGGATAGACAGTATGAAGAATACAGTAGTACCCGAAGTAGGACTCACTCTGTATCCCATTCAAAGCCAAGGACACATTCAGAGGCTCATAACAAGCCTCCTCCCAAAAAGGATGTGCCAAAGAAAAACGGTGATGATCGCCAGTCCACCAACCACCAAAGTAATCCATCTCAGCAGTTAGTACTGCATCAGGGACACCGTAACAAGGGTTGCACATATAAGTACTTTGTGTCTTGTAAACCCAGGGATTTTACGGGGGAGAAAGGAGCCGTAGACTGCATGACGTGGCTGGATGAAATGGACACGGTCGTGGACATCAGCGGATGCGCTGAAGGTGATGTGGTTAAATTTGTCTCACAGTCCTTCAAAGGTGAGGCGTTAGCTTGGTGGAGATCTCTGATGGAGGCCTCCGGAAAGATCCCGTTGTATAGCATGACGTGGGATCAATTCATCGCCTTGATCAAGGAAAATTTCTGCCCTCAACATGAGGTGGAAAAGATAGAATATGACTTCCTATCACTGGTAATGAAGAACCTCGATTGTCAAGCTTATCTGACGAGCTTCAATACACTATCCCGGTTGGTACCTTATCTAGTAACCCCGGAGCCTAAAAGGATCGCTCGTTTTATTGGTGGATTAGAACCCGAGATCAAGGCCAGTGTAAAAGCTTCTCGGCCAGTTACCTTCAGGTCTGTAACTGACCTTTCTTTATCCCTCACACTGGATGCGGTCAGGCAGAGATCGCTGAGGAATAAGGATGCTGAGAAGAGGAAGCGAGAAGATGATGGTTCGCGTAGGTCGAACAAGAAACACCGTGGGAGCGGTGATCACAAGAAGGGATCGGATTCGAAGAAAGATGGGCGTCGTTCTGGAGAGAAGCCCACATGCAAAACTTGCAAGAAACAGCACTTTGGAAAGTGCAGACTCGAATCAAACTCGAATAACGAGTCAAGGTCTTTTGCTTGTGGTTTGTGCAAATCCAAGGAACACAAAACCTTGGATTGCAAGAAGATGAAAGATGCAACGTGCTACCGTTGCAATGAAAAGGGCCACATAAAGACTAACTGCCCTAAGTACAACAAGAAGCCTGAGGAGGCTAAGAAGACTAATGCCAGAGTCTTCAGGATGGATGCGAAGGAGGCTGTGCAGGATGATAACGTCATAACAGGTACTTTCCTTGTAAATGATGTTTTTGCAAGAGTACTTTTTGATTCAGGCGCAGATAAGTCTTTCGTAGATCATAAATTTTGTAAATTGTTAAATTTACCTGTCAAAACCCAAAAAGTGAACTATGAGGTAGAGTTAGCAGATGGTACCATAGAAACCGTCTCTACTGTGTTAGATGGATGTGTTATATCCATTAAGAACCATTCTTTTCCTCTGTCTCTACTTCCGTTTAAATTAGCTGGTTTTGACATAGTTCTGGGTATGGACTGGTTATCTCATAACCAGGCCCAAATCGTCTGTAACCAGAAGCAAGTAGTAATAAAGACTCCGTCTGGTGAATCACTTACCATTCGGGGAGATACCCAGTACGGACTGCCTGAGCACGTGACTATGCTCAAGGCTTCAAAGTGTTTGAAGAAGGGGTGTGTCATCTACATGGCACAGGTGATTATTGATGAACCTAAACCGAAGTTAGAAGATATCCCTATCATTTCTGAGTACCCAGAAGTGTTTCCTGAAGATCTACCTGGATTACCACCAGATAGACAAGTTGAATTTAGGATCGACATCATCCCCGGAGCGGCACCAGTTGCTAGAGCACCATACAGATTGGCACCCACAGAAATGAAGGAGTTGCGGACGCAGCTAGATGAATTGCTGGCTAAAGGTTTCATTCGACCTAGTTCATCTCCTTGGGGAGCGCCAATCCTGTTTGTCAAGAAGAAGGATGGGTCGATGCGTCTGTGCATCGACTATCGCGAGCTTAATAAAGTCACGATCAAGAATAGATATCCATTGCCCAGGATCGACGATTTGTTCGATCAGCTTTAAGGGGCAAGTTACTTCTCAAAGATTGATCTAAGGTCAGGCTACCATCAGTTGAAGGTTAAAGATGAAGACGTTCACAAGACTGCATTTAGGACTCGTTACGGTCACTACGAGTTCCTAGTGATGCCTTTTGGGCTCACTAATGCACCAGCCACGTTCATGGATCTCATGAATCGCGTCTGCAAACCTTACTTAGATAAATTTGTTATCGTCTTCATTGATGACATCCTTATTTATTCTAAGAATCAAGCTGACCATGAGAAACACCTTCGATGTATTCTCAAACTTCTACGTCAGGAGAAGCTCTACGCCAAATTCTCTAAGTGTGAATTTTGGCTACGAGAAGTCCAATTTCTTGGACACGTGGTCAGTGAGCGTGGTATCCAAGTGGATCCCGCTAAAGTTGAAGCTGTTATGAATTGGCAAGAGCCAAAGACGCCTACGGAGATTCGTAGCTTCCTGGGGTTGGCAGGATACTACAGGCGTTTTATTGAAAAATTTTCAAGGATTGCTGCACCCCTAACCTCCTTAACTAAGAAAAAGGTTAAGTTTGTTTGGGGCCCTAAGCAGCAAGAATCCTTTGATGTTTTGAGACAAAAGTTGAGCAACGCTCCTGTGCTTACCTTACCTGAAGGCGCTGAAGAATTTGTAGTTTATTGTGATGCATCACACACTGGCATGGGGTGTGTGCTTATGCAGAAAGGCAAGGGGATTGCCTATGCATCACGACAGTTAAAGGTGCACGAAAAGAATTACACCACCCATGACTTGGAATTAGGTGCCGTTGTATTCGCACTAAAACTGTGGAGGCATTATCTTTATGGAATCAAGTTTGTGATCTTTTCTGATCACAAGAGCCTCCAGCATCTGTTTAACCAGAAGGAATTAAACATGAGGCAACGCCGTTGGATGGAAACTTTAAATGATTATGATTGTGAAATCAAATACCATCCCGGCAAAGCGAATGTAGTCGCTGATGCCTTGAGCAGAAAGGAAAGGATTAAACCCATTCGAATCAACGCCAAGCGTATGGAGATAAAGAACAGTTTGATAGAAAGGGTGTTAGCTGCACAGAAGGAAGCTGTGTTGGAAGCTAACTATCCTAATGAAAAGTTAGGAGTAACTGAGGAGCAGTTAACTCTTAGCAAAGACGGAATTTTACGGTTAAACGGACGAATATGGGTTCCAATTTTTGGAGGACTTCGTGATGTCATCCTCCAAGAAGCCCATAGTTCCAAATACTCCGTTCATCCTGGAGCTGATAAGATGTACCAGGATTTAAAGGCAAACTATTGGTGGATAGGCTTGAAAAAGTCTGTAGCCGCCCATGTAGCAAAATGCTTGACATGTGCGCAAGTCAAAGCCGAGCATCAGAAACCGTCAGGTTTGCTACAACAGCCTGAACTTCCTACGTGGAAGTGGGAGATGGTAACTATGGATTTTATTACCAAGTTACCCAAGACGAGGAAAGGAAACGATACGATATGGGTTATAGTTGACCGACTGACTAAGTCAGCTCATTTCTTACCCATCAAGGAGACTTATAGCTCCGATATGTTAGCCCAATTATACGTTGATAAGATTGTAGCCTTACACGGCATACCTGTAGCTATTATCTCTGATAGAGATACTAGGTACACGTCACATTTTTGGAAGAGCTTCCAGCAATCTTTGGGCACACGTTTGAACTTTAGTACGGCTTACCATCCACAGACAGACGGTCAGAGTGAGCGTACTATTCAAACGTTAGAAGACATGCTGCGTGCATGTGCGATCGATTTGGGAGGTAGTTGGGATAAGAACCTACCCTTGATCGAATTCTCCTACAACAATAGCTACCATACCAGCATTAAGGCTGCGCCTTTTGAGGCATTATACGGTAGGAAGTGTAGATCGCCAGTTTGTTGGGCGGAAGTTGGGGAAGTCCAGTTATCAGGACCAGAAATCGTGTTTGAAACGACGGACAAGATTGTCCAGATTCGTAACAATCTCCAAGCTGCCCGAAATAGGCAGAAGAGTTACGCGGATCCAAGTCGTAAGGATTTTCACTTCGAAGTAGGTGACAAAGTCCTACTTAAAGTGTCACCCTGGAAAGGAGTGATGCGATTTGGTAAGAAAGGCAAACTAAGCCCGAGATACATAGGACCTTTCGAGGTTATCGAACGTGTCGGGTCAGTTGCCTACAAGTTGAACTTACCAGAAGAGCTCAGTGGAATTCACAATGTGTTCCACATCTGCAATCTAAAGAAGTGTTCCGCTGACGATTCACATGTCATGCCACATACAGATGTGCAAATAGATAAGAGCTTAACGTTTGTGGAAAAACCTTTGTCGATTGAAGATCGACAGGTAAGGAAGCTTCGAAGAAAGCATATACCTTTTGTAAAGGTCAAATGGGATGCCCGTAGGGGTCCCGAATTCACGTGGGAGGTTGAATCCACGATGAAAAAAAAGTACACTTACTTGTTTCAGTAAATCTCGGGTCGAGATTTATTTTAAGGGGGTGAGGATGTAACACCTCGAAAATTCGGGTTCAATAATAAAACGACACGTGTCATGCAAGACAAAACGCGTTGTAAACCCGGATTTAATAAAGATGTTTCGGTAGGATTTAAAGTGGCGTCATGTTAAATTGTTACCTCTGAACGACCTCAGTATAAATCCCAAGACCCAAGTTTTTATATAACAAACATCTATTATGTATAAATTCAGAAATGGGTTCACAATAATGGGATTGATAATGCATGACTAGATCCCACGAAGAAAAAGCAACGATAAACCTTTGTTTTCGGGTCATGTTTTTAGAATCAAAGCAAACATATCATTATGGTGGGGTTTGTAACTGTACCAGACATTTTGGGAGGTCCATAAGTGTTGATATAGGTCCCAAGATCGAAATAATTGGTTACCTTTACGAGACACCAACAAACGGCAACAAAATCTGCCTCTGAGAAGAGGTAGCGCACCGCTACATGTGTAGCGTAACGGTGCGCTACCATGTAAAGTCAACCGGCCCATTATAGCGGGCTAGCGCACCGCTACAGGTGTAGCGTAACGGTGCGCTAGCTGGTGCCCAGCGACCAGAAACCTGCTGTTGGCTGTTTTGCGCGATTATGACCGATTGTACCGGTTTTTATCAGTTATAAACGACCCCTAAACTATCCTAGAGCACTAGGACAAGTGTTCAATGGTTGTGGTTGGTCCTAGAGTTAGTTGTCACTTAGTTGTGGTGGATCCAAGTGCTATATAAGGCCACATTGTGCAACCATCATTCTTCACACTTGCATTTGATCTTTGGAGCATCCTGGAGCATAGGAACTCTCCCTTCTGATCATAATTCGTGCATTGGACTATTGTAAGTCTGCTAGTTCTTATTTGGTTGTGTTTAGCTTAGTTAATTAGCTAAAAGTCAAACCGTCGTAATTACGGTTTGACTTCGAGATTAGTCACTAATGACTCAATCTTATCTCGAATTAAAAATAGTTTTAGAATGGTATTTATGTGGGAAATAAAACCCCAAAAGGGTTTCCCCTGATCACCATCCTAAGCAGGTCAAATGTCGGGTCAAACATTTACTTAAAAAGTCAACATATTGCTTAAAATGTCATTTATGCATAATTAGCTATCTAGGACATTTGTAACCTGTTTGAACATTGTTATAACTTAGAAATAAGTGTAAGAACATGTCCCAACATGTTCAACCCGACTATTTCCTGTTTAGACCCGGTTCGGAACCGAAAGTCACATAGTTTGACTTTTCGGTTGACTTTCAGTTCTGACCCGTTTGGGCATATTTTAGAAATGCCTCAGAGCTTTAATTGGATTAGGATACATGTTAGAACAACCCTCTGTGATCATACACCTTGGTTCACTAGTTATCCAATTAATATGCATATTTCCGTTAATTGCTCATACGTTGACCGTTATGCCCTTATTACCTTAAAACATGATTTATGAAAATGTAAAAGTGTAGAAACCTTAGTTACTGATAAATAGACTTGTATGCAAAGTTTGACATCAGATTGACTTGTAGATTAAGAGTTATGCTCATTGTCGCTAAATTAAAGCTTTATGTTAATAAAATGGCGTAATTAGCGTATAGCCTAGTTAAACATACTTTTTGGTATCAAACGAATTACCCACTGACGTAATATAATATTTTGGGAATTTTAAAGATTTTTAATTAATTTTAGGCTGAGCATAACTCATAGTCGTAGGCTTAATTCGGTAATTGTCGGTTTTGCCCTTACGGGCCATAAAATGAGTTTTACACATCTAAACGACTCCAAACCTTTTGCTACTGATTAGTTATGATAAATAAATTATTTTAAGCCTTCTGGAAATATAAAAATATCAGATTTAAGTATCGAACCCGGTAATGGCCTTAAATCGCCTAAATTAGCATTTTTAACGCATAGTATGTTCTAAAATCATATTGGACATACCCGGGTTGATACCTACTGATATAAGAGGCAAATTATGATATTTTAACAGTAAGCAAAAGTGATAAACTCAGACTTCGTTTTTGAGCTTTTCGGCTTATGTGAAATTACCAAAATACCCCTACGGGGCATAGTTTGGTTAAATATGATAAATTTCACATATATGCCTTAGCCTACTGTTATAACCCATCAAAATGAGTATGGTTGCTGTTTACATCAGACCTGTAACTCAGTTGAACATATAAACGCTTTTACAAACTTTAAAATGACCAAACTACCCCTACGGGGCATAGTTTGTGTTTAAATTAGTTCGGGGCATAACGAAAGACATCCTACTGATGTTACAACATATTTGAAGCATATTAACTTAGGAAACCTGTATATGGCTCTTACGGATACCCGTTACGCATACTACGCGTTCGGCTCGGTTTATGTAACAAGTTTACATAAATTAGCCGAAACGGGTCAAACCTTATCGGTTTTATCTCAAAATTCAGAATGTGAATAATAAACCCATATTAAACAAGTCTTCAAACTTGTCGGGTCTGAATCACATTCTATCCGGTCTTCGCTTAATAGTGCGTACGAACCGTATCTTTGAAACTAGCCGGTCTAAGCTTAAGCATAATTAAAGACCCGCTAGGATTCTAATAGGTTATATTTAACCTTCGTTCTAGATTAGGAGAAACAGTAAAAGCTACCTGCTATTTGATTATTGTGACTATACTTTGCATCAAGGTAAATACTTTTAACTTATTTTCCATATACGGGCTTGGGTTACGGTACATAGCGTACCGCTTGATCGGGCATCAAATCTTCCATCGTTGGGTGGTTAATTGAATAATTTGATCGGCTCGTTTTAAACAGATGTGTTTACTTTACAGCCTTTGGGGGGTTAATGACCATGTCCCGGATATCCTCGGCATTATCTTACGAGATAGCCACGACCTGAGCACGGGGTGTAGGCGTACTCCCGTGTATAACTCACTTAAAGTGGTGTGTCTATTGATCTTTAACCCGGATACATTCCGGGCTACTGAACGCATAAGTAACATGTAAATCGTTCACAAGATTATAATATTAAATAATTCTCCCAAGTTAATAAAAATGTTTATGCCATGTGCATCCAAACCAATTTTCAATCATTTTATAAAATGAGTCAGTTGAATGTATTTACCAGTGTAAACTGACGTATTTTCCCAAAAAGATTAAATGCAGGTACTAGGCGAAATAGGCTGGGATTCTCCTAAGCATCATTAGAAGTCTCGCAAACTTAAAGATGCCGAAGTCTGTTGAACCATAAACGATGTTTTTAATTCGATCCTACTGTGGATAAACACCGGATAATTGTGACTTTATTTACAATAAATAAATTCGGTTGTATCTTATTTTAAATTTGCTTCCGCTGTGCATTATTATATTGTGTTGTTTGACTATTACGTTGCCAACCACGTCACGATACTCCCCCACCGGGCCCACCGGTGACACGTGGAAATCGGGGTGTGACATGGTTTAACGTCAGGCCACTTGGTGAAGTAGTCTATGGCCACTAACAAGAACTTCACTCCACCCTTGGCTGGTGGGAATGGGCCAACGATGTCCATTCCCCATTTATAAAATGGCCATGCTGAGGTTATTGGGACAAGGTCATGCTTGGGACTTTTCGGGACTGGTGCATGAATTTGGTAGGAATCACACTTTCTTAGTTGTTCAGGGGTGTCTTGGTGCATGGAGGGCCAAAAATACCCAAGGTTCATTAGTTTAGCAACCATCGTTCTTGCTCCAAAATGAGCTCCGCATATACCTTCATGAACCTCTTTGATCAAGTACTGGCTTTGTTCGGGACCGACACATCTCAGCAAGGGTGCAAGGTACCCCTTTTTGTAGAGTATTTCACCTTGCAACACGTTCTGTCTAGACTTGAGTTTAACCCTTTCGGCCTCTGTTTGATCAGCAGGTAACTCACCATTTTTAAGGAATTTTTTTATTGGAGTCATCCAATTGGTGCCTTCTTCGGTGATTACGTCTTAAACTTCCAATTCTTCAACTGATGGAGTTTTCAACACTTCTACCGATACCTTTTTGGTGAGGTGGGCAAAGGTGAGAGAAGCGAGTTTACTCAAGGCACCAGCTTTCTTGTTTTGAGACATGGGAATTTGCTTGATGATACACGTTTGGAATGTGTTCATCAGTTCTTTGGATTTTTCTTTGTATCTCTTCATATTGGGATCCTTTGCAACATAACTATCATTCACTTGGCTTGACACCAGCAACGAGTCTGCGAAGACTTCAAGCTTTTTAACCTTCATTTCCTTAGCCAACCTTAAGCCGGCTATCAACGCTTCATATTCAGCCTCGTTGTTGGTGGTCTGAAAATCAAATCGAAGAGCATACGTGAATTCTAACCCTTCTGGGTTGATCAGAATGAGCCCAGCCCCTGACCCTTTAACGCTTGAAGCCCCATCGGTAAAAAAGCTTCCAGGCTTCAAGGTCCAAGGGTTCAGTGGCAGCTGTGTTCACTTCGGTGATTGTTTGTTTTGGGACTTCTACAATGAAATCAGCCAAGACTTGGGCTTTGATGGCTTTTCTTGGGACATAGGTGATGTTATGTTCACCTAGTTCCACTGCCCATTTGGCTAATCGTCCCGAGTTTTCTGGTTTTTCAAGCACACTCTTAATGGGTTGGTCGGTGACCACTTGTATATGGTGTGCTTGGAAATACCTTCTAAGCCTTCTAGTCGTTTGGACTAGGGCTAGAGCAAGTTTCTCCAAAGGAGGATATTTGATTTCTGCTAATTTTAGAGTTTTGCTGAAGAAGTAAACGGGTACCTGAACTTTTTCTCGTTCAATGGTGAGGACCGCACTTATTGCTTCTTCAGCAACCGAAAGATATACAGAAATCAATTCTCCTGTTTATGGGGCTGCAATGTCTGGGAGTGAAGCTAAGTGTTGCTTCATCTGGTTGAAGGCTTCCTCAACCTCTTCAGTCCACTTGAAATCCTTTTTGTCAGAGCATCCTTTGACTGTTTTGAAGAAAGGCAGCGATCTTTCAGCCAATTTCGAGGTGAAACGCTTTAAGGCTGCAAGCTTCCCGTTTAAGCTTTCTACCTCTTTCTTGCTTCTTGGTGGCTTGGTTTCAAGGACAGCTTTGACTTTGTTCGGATTGGCCTTTATACTTTGTTTTCCCACAATATGCCCCAGGAACTTTCCTTCTTCAAACCCAAACGAACATTTCTCGAGGTTAAGTTTCATGTTGACCTTCCTTAAGTTCTTGAAGGTTTCTTGTATGTCATCAAGCATTTGGTATTCCGTTTTGATTTTGATTACCAAATCGTCAACATATGCCTCCATGTTTCTACCAATTTGACTAGCAAAAGCCTTATCAACCAGGCGTTGGTAGGTTGCACCCGTGTTTTTGAGGCCAAAAGGCATCTTGTGGTAGCAAAAGATTCCTTTGTCCGTGTGAAAGGCAGTTTTTTCTTCATCTTCTTCCTTCATGAGAATTTGATGGTAACCCTTGTAAGCATCGAGAAAGCACTTGAAAGGGTAACCGGTGAGGGAGTCAACCTTGAGATCAATTTCTGGCAACGGGTAACAATCTTTGGGACAAGCCATGTTCAAGTCCTTGAAGTCTATGCACATTCTCCAAGAGTTATCCGGCTTTCGAACCATGACTGGGTCTGCAACCCAGGACTGATACTTGACTTCTCGGAGAATTCCAGCTGATACAAGCTTTTCAACCTCTTGGCATGCAGCCAAGCTTCTTTCAGGTGCTAGACTCCGCTTCTTTTGGACAACAGGCTTGACATCGGGTGGTATTTTCAACTCGTGTTCTGCAATGTTTCGATGGATACCCGTCATATCTTCCGGGCACCAAGCGAATACATCGCTGTAGTGTACTAGCAGCTTTTCAAGATATGCGAGAGTTTCTTGTGAAAGGCTTGGATTAACCCTTATCCTTTGTTCAGGGTACTTAGGGTTGATGAGTAGCCTTTGCTTGTCTTCTTCACTCTTGGAACTTTCCCCTTCAACCATATAGGCCTCTTGAGTACGTTGAAGGGTTGCAATCCCCCTCTCGTTAGAAACTTGACAATGCCATGACCAACAGAAACAGCTATGTAGAATGCACACTGCCCCGGCCTTCCTATAATCACGTCATAGTTTGAAGGCTTATTGATGACCACAAAGGTGAGGGGTTGGATTCTCTCCAATTTGCCTTCGCTGAAACGAACATCAAGGGTTAGTTGCCCTAAAGGCTTGAGGGGAATGTCGGCAATTGTCACGACCCCCGACCCCACCCTGGACGGGAGCCGCGAGCAGTCAAGTGGTACCGGTGGTTATTTTAAAAACATTGCAGCAGAAATTTTCATCAGGACCGTGAGTTAGGAAAATATCAGAGTTTAGAGAACACCGGGTTTTATTTATTAAATAGATGGGAATAAACCCATGTTTTACAAAGGTAGCTTTAATACGGGATAAACCCGGATATATAAAACAATGTTTTCTTAATTTAATTTATTTGATAAACTAAGCCACTTCTTTAAGCCTTTCGGTGCCGTTTCGCCACTCTTGTTCCTTCCTACTGTAATTACCTGAAACGCGTTTTAAAAACATTTTGGTCAGCAGGAAATACTGGTGAGTTCATTCATTTTTACAAGAACACATTTTGTTATAATTTACAGCATTAAGGGTTTTTATATTTGCCCCTATCTTATAATTAGTTGGTTTAGTTGTCACTCGACCGGATCTATGACTGCGGACATATCACTAAATTAGGCTCGCCCACCTAAAGTGATAAATCGTTAGTAGTAATGTGCACAAAACCCCCACATACTGCTAGTAATTAAAGATTAGCAAAGACTTAATCACTGCAAAGTATAACTGGAAAACATTTAGGGTTTTGTAAAGCAATTTGATAAAAAGAGAATGACTCACCTTGTTAGCATATAGTCTTGATTAAACAAGCATCTTGATTCTAAGCATCTACTTGATAGTTTTGAATCTTCTGATGATTGAGCATCTATTTTGATTGTAAGTGTATAGTGCAGAATTTCGGGTAGTTAAACATTTAGTTTAACAGAGTGGAATACGTATTAGTGTAAAACCACATCAAACCTAACGACGGTCACGAGATCAGAACCTTATTGAAATTCACAAGGTATAGTCTTGTTTAGACAACACTTTGGCATTCGTTTCAGAACGAAATTCACAAAGTATAGTCTTGTTTAGACAGCACTTTGGCATTTGTTAGTTGGTTCCTGAATCGATCGGACAGAATATCACATCGGTGATTATTGGTTAGAACACCAACGTATAGAGAGAAGAATATAAGAAATGAGCAAATAAAAATGAATCCTAAGCTTCCTATTTATAGGTAGGAAATATGAAATTTCCAGGAAGTTTCCTATATAGGCAGCACTTAAACATCCGTTGGATCAGTTTCAATCGATCGGATAGGGTATCGTATCAGTGATTCGAGTTAGTATTTTATTACGAGCAGAGTTTTAGGGTTTAGGGGTGTTGTGCAAAGAAAAAGAGATACGATAGAGTAAGTTCGTCAAAATTTGATCGAACTGGTGCACAGACTTCAGTCCCACTGCTGCCCTTTTATAGCTGATTTTTCGGTCCCCTCGCGTGGCGCGCCGACCTCCCTTGTCCCTGGCGCGTGGCGCGAGGATGGTTGGCCTGGCTTTGGTTGCCACGTGCCCCACGTAGGTCTGACACGTGTCGTCTTCGCATGACACGTGTCCTTGGCCGCTTTTTCGTCCAATCATGCATTTTCCTCGATTTTCGTGCTGGTGTTTATCATGTATGTTTGGGTCTTGATCCTAAATTGTTTGGTTTATAATTGTGAATCTAATAAGACTATTTCTATGTGATTTAGTTCGTCGAACGCCAAGATTCCTTAACCGCTAAATTTTCCAAATTGAATATACAAGTTTCATCGCGAGCACTTCTGGTTTTGATCACATGTTGTCGTTGGGAGTATTTTTTTAGGGTTGTTACATCCTCCCCACCTTGTTTTAAATCTCGTCCTCGAGATTTACGGAAATTTGGAGGAATATTCTTAATTTGACACTGATTCTAGTTTCCAGGTATACTCTGGTCCTTACTTTGAATTCCACTTTACTTTGACCAGAACCATTTTCCATGCTTTAAGATTCTTATCTTTAACTTGTAAGATCTTTCAATGGACTTTTTGTTTACCTTTATATCCTGCCATTTCCTTCGGAAATTATAACTGATAAGCTACTGGCCCATCCTTTTAATAATTTCAAATGATCCAACAAATCTCGGGCTTAGCTTTTCTTTCTTACTGAATCTGACTATTCCTTTTTATGGAGAGATTTTTAGTATATTCTTGTTCTAATTCTAATGATTTTCCAGTCTAATGGTCTGATAGTTGATTTTCTCATATTTTTGCTTGACAGAATGGATGGTGCCTTCATTCCATAAAGTGTTTCAAATGGGCAACACTAATACTTGAAGGTTAATTATTGAAAACTCTTATGGGTGATAATCCCACTTTCACCAATATTTATTGCACATGTACTTAGCACATCTTTTATGTTTTGTAGTGTTCCTTCACACTTCATGAAAATGGGTTGGGTTAAAATTTTCCTAGAAATCAGAAGTGAAATGACTATCTTGATAGATAACAGGATTCTTTGTAATGAGACTATTTTGTCTCCACACAATTTAACTAAGTGTCTTATACTTAAGGGTTTCCTTCATTGGTAGGGATTGAGCAGACTTGGTTAGTCGATCCACAATCACCCAGATTGTGTCGTTTCTTGTTTTGGGTAATTTGGTAACAATATCCATTGTTATCAATCTCATTTCCATACTGATGTCGTTGAGGTAAACCTAAAGGGTTCTAATGCTCAGCTTTAACTTGCTAATCGATTAAATACTTAGAGACATAACTTGCTACATCCTTTTTCATTTCTATTTATCAGTAATTCAAACCTCGATACCTCATATTACTTACATGATGTATCAAATACTTAGTTCTATGGGCTTCTTTGAGAATCCTTTCGTGTAGGTTTCCTTGAATAGGTACCCGAATTCTTTATGGAATCACTAATGTCCATTAGTTCCTTTTTCTGATTCCTTCATTATTTCTTTATAATCCTTCAGCATCATCCTTGATTGCTGTTTCTTGGGTACTCTTTAATTATTTCATTAAATCTATCCGCAATTTAATCTAAGAGCACGTACTTGATTCGGCTTCCTATGAAACTTATGACTTAAAGCATTAACTACTACATTAGTCTTAACTTTGTGATATAACAATCGGTGTTGTTCCTAGTCTCGGATGAATTCTAAGTTTCTTCTCACGATCGGGTGATAGTCTAAGTAGAACATCGTTCGGAATTTCTTTCAATTCCATGCCTTACTTCCGTGCATAACACGCAGCTTTCCTCACAGAGACGAACTTTGTCGGCTGGTCTGTCTTGCCTCCTTGTGGTCACTTCTCCGGTTGGCTTGCAAACCCCCAGGAGTCATTGTTTCCATTTGTTCCTCTTTATGAAGCAGACATAAGTTCCTTTCTGTCAGTTCTCTCCATTTCATGGCATATGTCTTGACCATGTGTTTTGAAGCTCGGGTCTCATTATCTAAATGTCTAAATTTTGAAGCATACATTACTTCATTTTCTTAACACATATACTAATGGTTATGACACTTCAGTCCTTTAAGCCCATGTATTGTTGCAGCAATTCTTTTGTTACTGGTAATCTTAGTAGGATTATAGGTGAAGAGTCTTTGTAAGTGCATCTAGTCATGGTCAATATTATCTTCGCAAGATTTCTTTAAGAAAGTAGAATTATTCTCATTAGCGTAGGTTTCGAGACGTTTAGTGTCTAGCACAACTTTCGCTATAGGTTTCCTAATGCGTTAATAATCTAAGGTAACGCAAAGGAAATTCTTATATTTTCGTTGGCATCCCAACATAAAGGGTTCATATACTTCTTGTCGCACGAGTTAAGAGACAGATGATCAAACGAAATAATGTTCGATATCGGAATTATAGATGTATACAAGAGATTCCTAATAAAGAAATCTAGAATTATCATTGACACACATGCTCGTGATTTATTCTAAATTGTCAATCCTTATGGTTTTTGGATTTCCTTATAGATATACATATCTATATAATCATATTTTTCATATACTGTAATATACATACCATTCATAGGGTCAATGTATTTAACATATTTATGTTTTCGAAAACAAGTCAAACATCAGGTCATGATATTATTTAGGAAATCATGTCACTTGTTTGACATATCCTATACCCCATCTTACCCGGTTCTCGCTGGAGAGGTAACCCCATCTTACCCGGACAAGCTGGAGAGTCTGCCATACCATACCCAGTCTTGCCGGAGAAGTAATTTATCATTGTATTTCCCATAAATAGAATTTTCTCAATTCATGATTTAAAAATGAATCTTTTATTAGGGCTTTCATCAAAGAATAAGGAAATTAGTATTCACATGATGGATCATATTCCAGAACCATGTAGTACCAATAAATAAGAAATAACAGTGGCCAAGTGTTATTGCTTATTTACCATACTTGCAACGTACTAGTCATCATCCTCATGGCATACCAATACCCATCACACTTTATTTATGCAAGTAATTAACTTATCTCGAAGCTAATACTAAAGTATTTTTCCTAAGTTCAAGTCTAAATACTATCCTGGGTGCTACCAATTAATAACAATTTCCTAACGCTTTCGTTTAAGCTTAGGTATTATTACAACACCTAATTGCTTAAACCAGTGGCTCTGATACCACCTTCTGTCACGACCCCCGACCCCACCCTGGACGGGAGCCGCGAGCAGTCAAGTGGTACCGGTGGTTATTTTAAAAACATTGCAGCAAAAATTTTCATCAAGACCGTGAGTTAGGAAAAATATCAGAGTTTAGAGAACACCGGTTTTTATTTATTAAATAGATGGGAATAAACCCATGTTTTACAAAGGTAGCTTTAATACGGGATAAACCCGAATATATAAAACAATGTTTTCTTAATTTAATTTATTTGATAAAATAAGCCACTTCTTTAAGCCTTTCGGTGCCGTTTCGCCACTCTTGTTCCTTCCTACTGTAATTACCTGAAACGCGTTTTAAAAACATTTTGGTCAGCAGGAAATACTGGTGAGTTCATTCATTTTTACAAGAACACATTTTGTTATAATTTACAGCATTAAGGGTTTTTATATTTGCCCCTATCTTATATTAGTTGGTTTAGTTGTCACTCGACCGGATCTATGACTGCGGACATATCACTAAATTAGGCTCGCCCACCTAAAGTGATAAATCGTTAGTAGTAATGTGCACAAAACCCCCACATACTGCCAGTAATTAAAGATTAGCAAAGACTTAATCACTGCAAAGTATAACTGGAAAACATTTAGGGTTTTGTAAAACAATTTGATAAAAAGAGAATGACTCACCTTGTTAGCATATAGTCTTGATTAAACAAGCATCTTGATTCTAAGCATCTACTTTATAGTTCTGAATCTTCTGATGATTGAGCATCTATTTTGATTGTAAGTGTATAGTGCAGAATTTCGGGTAGTTAAACATTTAGTTTAACAGAGTGGAATACGTATTAGTGTAAAACCACATCAAACCTAACGACGGTCACGAGATCAGAACCTTAACGAAATTCACAAGGTATAGTCTTGTTTAGACAGCACTTTGGCATTCGTTTCAGAATGAAATTCACAAAGTATAGTCTTGTTTAGACAGCACTTTGGCATTCGTTAGTTGGTTCCCGAATCGATCGGACAGAATATCGCATCAGTGATTATTGGTTAGAACACCAACGTATAGAGAGAAGAATAGAAGAAATGAGCAAAGAAAAATGAATCCTAAGCTTCCTATTTATAGGTAGGAAATATGAAATTTCCAGGAAGTTTCCTATATACTTTTCTAGGAAGTTACCTATACATTTTCTAGGAAGCTTCCTACCTACATATATATCCTCTTACACCTTCCTTTGATATTATCTATCTCATATATATTTATTTTCATGTATATCTATCTAGGTGTTAAATAAATTTTACTTAGCTTAATTAATCTTGTTTAGCTTAATTAATCTTGCTTAGCTTAATTAATCTTGTTTAACATAATTAATCTTGCTTAGCTTAGTTAATCTTACTTAACTGGTTAATTAATCTTACTTAACCGGTTAATTAATCTTAACGGTTTAATCAAGTAATTTACTTAGCCGATTACTTAAATAACGTAACTAGCTGATTAATTAACTTACTTAGCTTACTTAACTGCTAAGTTTCTTTTCCTGTTAAGTTTCCTTAGCTATTAAGTTTTCTTAACTGCTAAGTTATCTTAATTGCTAAGTTTGATATACTAGTTTAACAGCTTCCTGGTTATGAGTTCTAGTGCTAGATACAATGGAACTCGTATTAGCGTATTAACCCAATTCAACTTTAACGATAATCACGAGATCAAAACTCACAACGAATGACAAAGTATAGCCGTATACAGGCAGCACTTAAACATCCGTTGGATCAGTTTCAATCGATCGGATAGGGTATCGTATCAGTGATTCGAGTTAGTATTCTGATTACGAGCAGAGTTTTAGGGTTTAGGGGTGTTGTGCAAAGAAACAGAGATACGATAGAGTAAGTTCGTCAAAATTTGATCGAACTGGTGCACAGACTTCAGTCCCACTGCTGCCCTCTTATAGCTGATTTTTCGGTCCCCTCGCGTGGCGTGCCGACCTCCCTTGTCCCTGGCGCGTGGCGCGGGGATGGTTGGCGTGGCTTTGGTTGCCACGTACCCCACGTAGGTCTGACACGTGTCGTCTTCGCATGACGCGTGTCCTTGGCCGCTTTTTCGTCCAATCATGCATTTTTCCTCGATTTTCGTGTTGGTGTTTATCACGTATGTTTGGGTCTTGATCCTAAATTGTTTGGTTTATAATTGTGAATCTAATAAGACTATTTCTATGTGATTTAGTTCGTCGAACGCCAAGATTCCTTAACCGCTAAATTTTCCAAATTGAATATACAAGTTTCATTGCGAGCACTTCTGGTTTTGAACACATGTTGTCGTTGGGAGTATTCTTAAGGGTTGTTACAGCAATACCTTTTATGAAGGTTCCTGAGGGTTGAAGCCTTGAATGTTATTCATTGCTTAAACAGTTGAAGAACTTCTCAAACATGATTTCAGTGGCTGCACCAGTGTCTATGTATGCTCTACTTGTTGGTAATGTACCCACAGTTGCTTCAACCACAAGGGGGGTTTGAGAGTGGGTTTTTTCTGTTGGAGGGAAACAAAAACACTGAAGCTCCCAAGCTTCCAACCGCTGTCGTTTGTGAGGAACATTTCCATCAAAATCCACCATGTTCACTTCCTTACCCTTTCCTTCGGCCATCTTGTCCCTTACTCCTTTCACTAAGTGAGAAAGCTCCCCAAACTTGACGGCCTCTTCGATCCTCTTTTTAAGTTGGAAGCAATCATTAGTATGGTGACCCTTTTCTTCATAAAATTCACAAAATTGGGTTGAATTTTTGTTCTTCTTGCTCTTAGGGAGAGGCCTGGGAGGCCGGAAGCTTTGCTTCACTTCCTCTGTGGCAAGAATTTCTTGAGGGGTCTTGGTAAGGGGTGTAAAGTTCGTGGCCATCTCCCTACTTGAAGGGTTTCGGCCTTCAGACCTTCATTGCTCTGAACCCCTTTGGCGTCTGTCATAGGAGTGAAAGTTCCCCCTTTTTCTAGCTGGACTGGTACCACGCCAACTAGATCCCCTTTTTCTTTGTTCTTTTATGTCTACAGCCTCCTCTCCTCTGATGTGGGCTTCAGCCCTTTCGAGAGTTTCTTCCAAAGTTTTTGGCAGGGACTTGTTGAAATCCCTGGTAAGGTACTTGGAGGTTATTGCATTCATGAAACCGGCTACTCTCATCTTTTCATCCGCCCCTACATACGTTAGACCTTCTTTTTATACCTTTCTATGAACTCTCAAAGGCTCTCGTCATCCCTTTGTTTGATCTGGAAGATTACTGTAGCATCCTTAACGTATTGCCTTTGCTGGGAGAAGTTGGCCAGGAACCCCTTGCTAAGGTCATCGAAGCTTCGAACGCTTCGGGCAGGTAAATCATTGAACCAGATTCTGGCTGAGCCGACAAGGGTTTGCATGAACATTAGACAACATTCAACATTTGACCATTTCTCAATCCTAGCAGCACCAGTAAAGAACTGAAGATGGTCTTCAGGATCTTCAGTCCTATCATATGTTTTGATATGGGACGGCATTTTGATCTTTGTTTGGAAATCATAGTCAGCGATTTGCTGTGAGAAACATAACAAGTTGCTTGGTTTATATGGCTTGGCCAGATCTTCTTCCACTCTTGCTCATGTGTTGCTATTGTTATTGTTATTCCCTTGGGTGGCTAACATTTGATTAATAAAGTGTTGCCACGGGAAGCTTGCCATCATCTGGGGCATAAGGTTGAAGCCTTGAAGGCTTCCAGGTGCAACTGAGCAGTTTATCCCCAAGGGAGTACTCAAAACGGCACTCCGTGCCAAGGGAAGCACAAACAAAGCTTGTTCCCATGTAGTAGTTGTTGAGGGTGGAAGGCTTGCTACTGGAGATTGTAGGAGCTGATCCAAAGTCAACTCGTGCCCCAAGGGAGCACCGGTTGCAATTGGTTGGGAAGAAAAGAGAGGAAAAGACGTTGGATCTGACCTCGTGTACAAATATGGGTTAGGATTTGGAGGAGGATTGCTGGGACCAGTCTCATTCCTAGATGTAGTTGGTTGTGAAGTTGCAAAAGGAAGAGGGGGAGGCCCAGGAGATAATGATGGTTCTGGCTCGTCATAATCCAGACGAATCCTCACTCCCTTATCTCGTTCCCTACTCACTTGTTGGTTAAGGAGAGACCTTAACTCGAGAAAGTTATTTGCAACTTCTTCAGGTGTGAGATCGATACGTGAGGGAGTGTTAAAGGCACCAACGTTGGGAGATGGTACTCCGGAATGAGACGGTGTTGGCATTTGGAAAGTGAGAAACTCGGGGTATGTTGCTCCAGTTGGAGTGCTTCCCGGTGTTGAGATAGAAGTTGGCATAGCAATGGGAGTTTGGCTAGTGTTCGGGGTAGAGGTACGAGGGACTTGGTTAATCTCTCCCGGAGACTCACCTTCCGACATGCTGACTCTTGAACAGAAATGGAGCTACACTACTAGGTCTTTCGAAGAAAATTAGTGGTGTAGCCCCACGGTGGGCGCCAACTTGTTGATGCAACAAATACTAGACCGATGGTAGTAGCTTGGCTGGTTAGGCAAAAGGGTTGAAGGGTTTGATTTTGCCTAACGCAGGTCATGGGGTCCCCCACGTTTGCAAGACGTGGAGAGAGGTTCACTAGTTAGATTTTGTTGTTTACTCGAGATCCTCCATTGAAATGTGTTCAGTTTCGGATGTGGGAGCAAAGAGAATGTGTGTATTGAATGTGATGAATAGTGACTTGCATGGAATAATTACTCGAGAGTTATGACCAGAGATCCCAATGGAATCAGGGCTGATCCAGAATGTCCTGAGCAGTAAATGAGGTGTCATATATATAGGAAAGGTTATCGCTCAAAGAGGAAACCATTGACTAGTGAACATGCTTGCAGTGGGGAACTTACCCTTTTGAGGGTTGAAGCCTTTTGACCTGCGGGTAAAAGACTATATTCTGTGAACTTATCTTACTTTTGCGGCTAGGAGAGTTGTTGAAGTAATCAGAGACTTGACTAATTACTGTACACGTGATGCTTTATCCTAACTCCCGGGTTTTTAACCTTTAAACCTTTCAACCTTTTGAGCATTCATGTGTTTAAGTCATTTTATTTGGTCTTGGGCTACCCCCGTCATCAACCAGATAGTTTATATTTTTATAATTAGTTTTTTAATATTAAATGTTTAGTGACCTTTTTATAATATAACACGTTAGTAAGTAAAAGATAACAGTAATGTGAATTAGTGAATACTCTGATCATAGTATGTAATTTGTGAAGAGTTACGTCACGGTGTTAATAAGAAAATGGCTATATGAGTGTGTAACTTTCACAATATTTTACTTGCTACAATTTTATATTAAACCAAGTGCTGTGTATTTTACTATTAGATGCTATTTTAAGCGATTACAAAAATGTGTGTGTCAGGGTACTTTTATTGGTCAATACACTTTAACACTTCATATTTTTTCATGTTAAGTATCCAATGACTCATTCTATTGGAAGTTTTCATATTTTAGTTCTAAATTTGGTAAGTTACTGTAATTGTTTGTACTTGATAAGGTTTGAGTTAAATTTCTAGTTGGTTTATGTAGGTGGTTTGTAGATATTGTAGACTTGGTCCCAATACTTTATGTCACACCCTGACTTTTGCGGAAGCGTGATTATGGTGTGACTTTCTTAATACCATTGCATTCAATCATAACATCACTATATGATTAAACCATTAGATGTTCATCCATAAATTAAGTTTGAAAATATCACAACATAATTGTCTGAAACGTAGACTCCAAATTTAAATTACAAACCACAACATGTTTTAAAGAGTTCACGAAGACTCGACAAAAGACCTTAAATAAAACCGAGTTTAGAACCATGTATCTCGTCCAGGATTAAGATACACCTCCTAAACCCTAATGACTTCGGATGACATCTTTTTATTCATAACGCAGCTTGGAACATCCAAACACCCGCCAGATCCACTTAATTTCCTGAAATACATGTAGTTTGAAAACATCAAAAAAAGTTGAGTGAGTTCATGTGTTTGTGTATATGTATGTATGTATAAAACCTTTGTGAATAGTGTATGTATGTATGTTTGTAAATCCCGGTATGAAAGCAAAACAAGGAAACAGATCGATTAATGGTTTGCAAGGCCATTAACATGCGAGCAACGGCGTAGGAAGGCTAAAACCTAGCAAATTTGTACCGGGCCTCCGGCTGTAAGACACAGTCACCTCATGGGCCACCCTGGTCCTCATGGGTGTGGGCTCGCTACACCTAAATAGATCTATCACTCATGCCCCTCGGTCCTAACACGAGGATTAATGGTCTTAAGAGTGCGCCTACCCATTCACATGATCTACTGTACTTTCCATAGCTAACCATACCAATTGTACTTGTTTGTAAGCATTTTGTAATCATTTGAAACATGTACTTCACCCCCGAAGTTATAAAACTGAAAACAGTTAAGAGAAAAAGGGGGACATGAACTCACTGTCTTGCGTCATCAATAATCGTAACTCAAGTTCCTTCAGCAAACACGACTACCTACAATGTACTAATATCTATTAGACGAACGGGTCGTGCCTTGTCTTAGTATTAATGTTTTTGAGTTACGTTTCTTTTATGACTTTGATATCATCCCAAGTTATGCAACTATTTGTTAAAATAACTAATATTTTAACTCGAATTAATTTTTGGATTAATCGTTAAAACTATATATCCTATTTTTAATACTTCCCAAGGATGGGTATATTTGAATTTGTATATTTTTGCCATGTATAGGTGTCGTATTCCGGTGTGGATTTATACGTACGAGAATACATTTTTCTTGTAATTGTTAAGTATTCTTATACTAAACTTTGTGTTAAACTTTCCGGAATATTATTTATAATAAATGCCCCAAAATATATATATTTCCCAATATATATATATATATATATATATATATTTAAGAATTATTACTTAGAAAAATAATTTATAATTTTTCCTTTTGGCAAAAATATTTGTAGTCTCAAAATAATATATTTTCAAGTCTAACTTTAGAAAATATATAAACTTATTTTTATCCAAAATAATGTATTTCAAGTTTATCCAAGAATATATATATTTTTCCAAAAAATATTATATCTCCTATTAATCCCAAGAAAAACATATATATTTTTAATTGCCAAAAATTATATATTTCCCTTTTATCAAAATATGATATAACTTTGTGATAATCATAAAAATCATATTTTCATTTCTTGTGTTAAAAATATCATTTACCAACAATATATTTATAAATGTATTCTGGAATATTTTGTAAGTTACATTCTTTCGTTCGTTTTCCCAATATTATGTGTGTAACTTGTGTATTTATTCCTTGAGATTTTTGGTAATATTTTAGATTGTAATTTCTTGGTATTTTGTTAAGCTATATTATTTCAAGTCCTAAAACAATATAACTAATACACATAGTATACAAATAATCACACATGTGTCTTCTAAATATATATATTTCAAATACATATTTAGTCATTTTCATTTGCAAAAACCAACCTCCATTATGTATACTTTTTGTAACAAAAATCATGGCAAACTCTTATATGAAAAACTATGGTTAAAATATACTCGTAAATACTTGTTTAAAATATTTTTCTAAATATCTAATTTTTACAAAAAAATTGCCATATTTCCCCTTAAAAATGGAGGTTTCCATGCTTTCAAAGCATATCATTTTCTTTAAAAATCATCCCCAAACAATTAACAATTCAATCAACACTTACCAAGTACCAAAATTATGCAATTTACACAACAACATGAACTTGAACTTTTATAAAAACTTGTAGTAACTTGCTAGTGTTCTTAGTAAGTCTTGTTACCCTTTAAAATGTAATTAGTTCTTTGAAAGCTTCATTTTTAAAGTAGTTAGGTGTTTACAACTTCAAATCATATTTTCTAAAAATATTTCTTTATGAAATTTTCTTGTTACACAAGTGTTTCTACACTTGTTTATCCACTAAAAATGAGATTAATTTATGTAAGAACCAAGATCAAATAAAACTTATATTTTAACTTGGTTTCTTTAGAAATCCCTCATAAATTTTTTAGATCTATATGATTAACAACTTACTTGATCATGATTTTTCAAGAAAACATTTAGTTCCTTCAAGTTCATGCTTTATGTGTGGATGATCCATCATCCTACAATAATTTCTATTCTTACATCTTGCTAGATTATGTTTCTAATCATGATCTAGCAAGATCATATGATGATCAACATCAAATGCATGAGTAAACAACAATCAACAAGCATAACAACACATTAACATCATGATTTCTTATGGTTTTAAGCTTATGTTAAAGTTTCAAGTTCATGGTTCTTGGTGTTCTTTGAGATTAACAACTAGTATCTTCTTTTAACCACTTAAACATGATGTAAAATGAAGAGTAGAATGTGCTTACTACTAGCTCAAGGCTAGGGAAGAACACAAGTTGATGAAGATGATAATTGTGGTGGATAAAAGCACAAGAGAAAGGTCCTTCAACTTCTAGTGTCACCAAGCTCCTTTGTTAAGCCCCTAGCACCTTTGTATCGCCTTGGAATGGAAGATGGAAGCTTGAAAATAGTGGTGGTGGTGTGGTTGTTTACGGTCGAGACCAGGGGAGGAGGGAGAGAGAGTTTGAAGTGTGTTGTGTGTTGTGAAATGAGAGAATGAGGGACTTGAGGTTAATATAAACAAACTCCCAACATAGTGTTATCTAGTGGTCTTAGTGTCTCTTAAGGATCCAACACAATCTAATAAACAAATTAAAGAAATCAAGGGGTGGGTCCACCCCTTGTAACCCGTAAGAATGAGGGGGGGTTGGGTAGGATGTAATGGATAGTTGGGTTTATTTAGTTGAAATCTACGTGTAATAGTTAGGTGTTTAGTCATTATATGTTTATATAATGTGTTATGATGTTCGGAGACCATAACTAGGTTGGAAATATTAAAATAGTGCTTCTAGTGTAATTTTGATGTTTCGGGTAGTGTCCGATTGTTCGGTTGGATACTAGTTTGTTAATGTGCTAAACTTGCAGTTTAGTGTGCTTTATGTACCCTTTTGTGACGCTTTAATTCCCGACACACAGGAAAGCATTCAGGACCATTTAGTCATATTTTTGCATGATACTAGCTTGTTAAAATGCTGATTTTTGCTGATTTTTGCTGTTTTTTGTAGAATTCTACACTTTATGTGGGTTTTAGGCACTTTCCAGCACTCAAACTATTACTTAGAACGGCAGTTTTGTGATCCTCACTTTCCTACACACTATACTAGTGTAATACTTGGTTTCTGTCTTATTCTGTGTCTCCTTGCATTGTCTGTCTATGTGCTGAGTTATGTCAGCATTTTTCCGAGTTATCCGCTAACTGTGCTAACTGTGCTTTGTGCATCATTTATGTCAATATGGTTTGCATGTAATAATGATGTGACATTATGGAATATGTGATGCCCATGTAAGTATGATGCAGTAATTAGAAAGTAGTTAATTGTAATTCAGCACAGTCATTAAGCATTAATCAAGATTAATTAATTGTACGGATACCTGGATTTTTGACAGTTGTCACATTCTCCCCCTGTTAAGAAAATTTAACTAGCTTGGAAATATTAAAATAGTGCTTCTAGTGTAATTTTGATGTTTCGTGTAGTGTCCGGTTGTTCGGTTGGATACTGGTTTGTTAATGTGCTAAACTTGTAGTTTAGAGTGCTTTATGTACCCTTTTGTGACACTTTTAATTCCCGACACTTAGGAAAGCATTCAGGACCATTTAGTCATATTTTTGCATGATAATAGCTTGTTAAAAGGTTGATTTTTGCTGTTTTTTTGCAGAATTCTACACTTTATGTGGGTTTTAGGCACTTTTCGGCACTCAAACTATTACTTAGAACGGCAGTTTTGTGATCCTCACTTTCCTACACACTATACTAGTGTAATACTTGGTTTCTGGCTTATTCTGTGTCTCCTTACACTGTCTGTCTATGTGCTGAGTTCTGTCAGCATTTTTCTGAGTTATCCGCTAACTGTGCTAACTGTGTTTTGTGCATCATTTATGTCAATATGGTTTGCATGTAATAATGATGTGACATTATGCAATATGTGATGCACATGTAAGTATGATGCAGTAATTAGAAAGTAGTTAATTGTAATTCAGCACAGTTATTAAGCATTAATCAAGATTAATTAATTGTACGGATACCTGGATTTTTGACAGTTGTCACATTCTCCCCCTGTTAAGAAAATTTCATCCCGAAATTTAAGCTCTGCTACTAGCTGTAGGGGAGTTGGGGAACAAATGTGGGTATCTTGCTTTCATGCGGTCCTCACGCTCCCAAGTGAATTATGGGCCGTGACGCGCGTTCCATCGAACCTTGACGAGTTTAACACTACTCCTACGTGTCATGTTAAACTTCCAATCAGTAACCTCAACAGGTTCTTCGGTAAAGTGGAGTGTGTCGTCAATGTGAACTTCATCGGCAAGAATAACAACTATTTCTTGTGTTGGACTCTTTTTTAGATTAGATACATGAAATGTATCATGGACTCCATTCAGTTCCGCAGGTAGGTCCAACTTGTAGGCTACAAGACCAATCCTTTTCAGGATTTTGAACGGTCCAATATATCGTGGGTTTAACTTTCCATGCTTCCCAAAGCGTGCTACACCTTTCCAAGGTGAGACTTTTAGTAAAACCATATCTCCTACTTCAAACTCCAAAGGTTTCCTTCTTTGGTCTGCATAACTCTTTTGTCGATCACAAGCCGCCTTGATGCGCTCTCGAATCTATATAATCTTATATGTCGTCTCTTGAACCAATTCGGGACCAACAAGCTGTCTATCACCCGCATCTGCCCAGCATAACGGTGATCGACACTTGCGTCCGTAGAGAGCTTCAAACGGTGCAACTTGAATGCTTGCATGGTAGCTGTTGTTATACGAGAACTCAACCAAAGGTAGATGAGTATCCCAACTGCCACCCAAGTCCATTACGCAAGCTCGCAACATATCTTCTAGCGTTTGAATCGTTCGTTCGCTCCGGCCATCTGTCTGTGGGTGAAAAGCAGTACTCAGATTCAACTGAGATCCAAAGGCTTCTTGGAAGGATTGCCAAGTCCTTGACACAAATCTTCTGTCTCTATCGGAAATAATCGAGAGAGGCACTCCATGTCGTGCAACTATCTCTCTGTGGTACAGCTCGGCTAACTTACCTGTGTTATCTTTTTCTCTGATCGCCAAAAAGTGTGCAGATTTTGTCAGACGGTCCACGATTACCCAAATCATGTCATGACCTCTGGGTGTCTTTGGTAACTTCGTTATAAAATCCATTGAAATCTGCTCCCATTTCCACAGGGTATCTTAGGTTGCTGCAAAAGACCTGAAGGCTTCTGATATTCGGCCTTTACTTTGGCACAAGTTAAACACTTTCCAACATAAGTTGCAACATTGCCTTTTAGTCTTGGCCACCAGTAGAAATCCTTCAAATCTTGGTACATCTTACCCGATCCTGGATGAATCGAGTACCTTGATTTATGAGCTTCATAAAAAATCACGTCTCTAAGACCACCAAAGAGGGGAACCCAAATTCTTCCCATAAAACACAATGTTCCTTCCTTATTGGGTATCAATTGTTTCTCCATCCCACGGAGATACTCATTCACAAGATTCTCCTTCTTAAGAGCTTCTCTCTGCGCAGCACGAATGCGCAACGAGAGGTCCTTCTGTATAATCATTTCCAAAGCCCTAACCCTTATGGGCATGATTCTTTCTTTCTAACTCAAGGCGTCTGCTACTACATTCACCTTTCCTGGGTGATACTTGATTTCGCAATCATAATCGTTTAACAGCTCAACCCATCGTCGCTGTCTCATGTTAAGCTCTTTGTGGTCGAATATGTGCTGTAAACTCTTGTGATCGGTAAAGATCGTACAGCGCGTACCATACTGATAATGTCGCCAAATTTTCAATGCAAACACCACTGCGCCTAATTCCAAATCATGTGTGGTGTAGTTCTTCTCATGAACCTTTAACTGGCGCGAAGCATAAGCGATAACCTTCTGTCGCTACATCAGCACACAACCTAATACCTGACGCGAGGCGTCACAATATACCACGAAGTCATCGGTGCCTTCGGGTAGGGACAAAATAGGTGCATTGCAAAGCTTGTTCTTCAGCAACTGAAACGCTTCTTCTTGTTTATCTCCCCATTCGTACTTCTTATCCTTCTGAGTAAGAGAGGTCAAAGGTTGAGCGATTTTAGAAAAATCCTCAATGAATCTGCGATAATACCCAGCTAAACCTAGAAACTGACGGATCTCGGTTGGCGTCTTCGGAGTCTCCCAATTCTTGATCGCCTCGATCTTGTTGGGATCCACATGAATTCCATTTTCGTTTACCACATGACCAAGGAACTGAACCTCACGCAACCAGAACTCCCACTTCGAGAACTTTGCGTATAATTTCTCTTTCTTGAGCAGCTCTAAGATAGGTCTTAGGTGTTGTTCATGCTCTTCCTTCGTCTTTGAATAGATCAAAATATCGTCGATAAACACAATCACGAATTTATCTAGATATGGATTGCAAACTCTATTCATCGAACCCATAAATACTGCTGGCACGTTTGTCAGCCCAAACGGCATTACTAGAAACTCGTAATGTCCATAACGAGTTCTGAAGGCAGTCTTCAGAATACTCTCCTCTTGAATTCGCAGCTGGTGATAACCTGATCGAAGATCGATCTTGGAGTAATAACTTGAACCTCGAAGTTGATCAAAAAGATCATCAATCCTCGGCAAAGGATACCGATTCTTGATGGTTAACTTGTTTAGCTCTCAGTAGTCGATGCACATGGGGAAACTACCGTCCTTCTTCTTGATAAATAGTACTGGAGCACCCCAAGGCGAGAAGCTTGGTCTTATAAATCCTTTGTCTAAGAACTCCTGAAGCTGTGTCGACAATTCTTGCATCTCGAAAGGCGCAAGTCGATAAGGTGCCTTGGCTACAGGTGCGGCGCCTGGAACCAAGTCAATGTGGAACTCGACTTGTCTTTGCGGCGGCAATCCTGGCAAGTGTTCGGGAAAGACTTCAGGATATTCCCTCACAACTGGGATATCTTCCAGCTTCGGCTCAGCGGCTTCCTTGTCCACGACGTGTGCCAAGAAGGCAACACATCCTTTCTGCAAACATCTTCGGGCTTTCAAACAACTGATGATCCTTAGAGGCGTATCATGCTTCTCTCCATGCACTACAATTGTTTCTCCATTCGCCATCAGAATGCGAATGATCTTCTCGTGACACACGATCTCTGCTCGGTTTCTTGATAACCAATCCATTCCAACTACCACATCAAAGCTTCCCAACTCGACTGGCAGAAGATCAAGCGTAAACTCATGCTCCCCGAGTTCTATTACATAACCTCTAATTACTTCATTTGTTTCTACTAGCTTTCCATTAGCTAGTTCTATCGAGTACGAAATATCTAGCTTACTAGCTACTAACCCAAGCATATTCTTAAACTCTAGGGATACAAAGCTATAATCGGCACCAGTATCAAACAATACAGATGCAAAGCGTTGGTTGATAGGGAACGTACCCGTGACTACGTTCGGATCTTGACGAGCTTCCCTAGCTCCAATGTTGAAAACTCTTCCCTGAGCTTGGTTGTTTCTCGGGCAATCACGCATGAAATGCCCAACATCACCACAGTTAAAGCAACCCGGTCCCCGACCATTTCCATTTCCAATTCCGCCCTGGTTGTTGTTTGCTCCACGGTTCCCATTACCACCACGGTTTCCATTACCTCCATTTTCTCCTTGAGTGCGATTTCCATACCCATTTCCACCACGGTTGCAGTTTCCATTCCCGTTGCCATTACCTCTCAAACCACCATTACCACGACCGGCACCATACCAGCATGTCTCTTTGGCATGGCCAACTTTTCGCACGTCTCACACTTTCCGGCTCGGCATCGTCCAGTGTGATGAAACTGACACACATCGCATTTGGGCAAGGTACCCATATACCCTTTTCCTTTGTTTTCAACACCAGTCTTGACCTCGGCTAGTGGGTTCACATCTTTCTTCTTGCTAGCACTGCTGGTACCCTTCTTGAAATTTGAGAACTTCCTTTTGTTCTCACCTGATGACTCAACGTGAGTCTCCTTTTTCTTTCCATCAGAGATTGAGAACTTGTTCAACCTGATCGCTTCTTCAGTCAAGGCCACACTTAGATCAATGGCCTCAGTGATCGTTGGAGGCTTTGATGTCGTCACCATGCTCATGATTTGGGGTGCCAATCCCCAAATAAAACGCTCAATGCGCTTGAATTCCGGTTCAACCATGTAAGGAACGACGCGAGATAGGTCATGGAATCTCTGTACGTACTCAGCAATCTTTGGACCATCCATCTTGAGGTTCCAAAACTTTGTTTCCAATTTCTGAATCTCAGCCCTTGAACAGTACTTCTTGCGCATAAGTTCCTTCATTTCGTCCCAAGACATGGCATATGCAGCCTCTTCTCCCAGAGTCTGAACTTGTAGATTCCACCACGATAGAGCTCCGTCTAGAAAAAGTCCAGAAATGTAGGTGACCTGGTGCTCCGACGCACACTTGCTCATTCTTAGCACAGAATCGGTTTTCTCCGTCCATCTAAGCTACAGCACCCCCGGTGCCATCGAAATTCAGAGGCTTGCAGTCAAGGAACTGCTTGTAGGTGCAGCCTGTACAAGCAACATCGTTCACAGAAAGCATTAGCGAACGCACATGGAATATCCAAATGTAACGTAATATGTCTTTAGTGACTTAAACATTACCATGAGGTGGGTTGTTTCCTGAGGTACCCCCGCTGTGTTCAGAGTGCAAGGCCACGTGCTCTGCTATCGCTTGTGAAATCCGTTCTTGTAGTTCAGCCTCTGTTGTGGGCAATTGGTTGTTTCTCCGTGGAGGCATCTTCTAAAAGAAGATTGTATAGGTCAGGTCTTATGTATACAAGCATGTAGTACGTGTATGTAATAGAATTTATCAACGCAAGTAAGCACATAACATCACATTCATTTTATCAATGTATAATTCAACAACGTATATAATGAGAATATTGCGATTGAGCTTTCATAAATTATCGACCACAAATACAGTTACATGTTCTATAATTGTATCGTATCACATCAAAAGGGACTACAGGGTCACACAACCCTTGTCCAAAATGTCTATCAATCTACAACAGTCATATACTAAAAAAGCGGTCTTCAAAAGGGCTTTGCAAGCTAGGCTCAATAGCGATACTCTCATCAAAAGCAGGCTACCTGCATAAAACCAAAAACCGGCTATGTTGATGGTGGAGGAGGAGGAGGTGGAGGAACGAAAAGTAAACTGCGCACATGCGCTAACTCCTCCTCAAGAGCATGAACGTGACGTAATAGATAACTGATCTGCTGCTCCATGGTAAGAAATCGAACGTCAAAATTTGGATAAGGCAGAAGAGGAGCAGGTGGAGTCGCAAAAGGTGACTGACATGAACAAGGTAGAGGACGTGGAGTCCTCTCAAGCTCCATAACTCTACGACACAAGATCTCCTGCTGAAGCTGCAAAGACAGGAGTAACTCATCCCTCGTGTAGCCAATAAAGTGGGAGGGATGGTATGGATCAGAAACTGGCATAGTGTTCGGCGGAAACCATATGAGTGGCTCGCCTGGCGGTGCAGAAGTAAAATGAGCAGTAAGTGTATACTGAGGTATGTAAGGAAATGCGGCTGACACGTGTGGAACATGGCCAGGCTGCTGGCTAGAGGGGCCTTCCCCTGGACGGGGTGGGGGGAAGTCCTGCAAGAATGTGATCGGCAGGTCAGTGCGGTGAACATCGGATACAATCTGGTGGAAAGGGGCAACCTCAACAGGTGCAGGTATGTGTGGGGGAGTAACAGGCTCAACAAAAAGGGGCATATCATCATCATCCTCTATCCACCCATTGTTGGTTAAGGCGTATCGGGGATCTATCTGATTGGGAAAAACAGCAGGGTCAGCGGGTGCAGGAATCGGGTCTGGTATGAGCGGTGCAACATCAGGTATGCCAAAAGGTACAGGATCATGATCAGGTAGAGGCTCTGGTGCAGGTATAGGCTCAGGATCGGTTGGTACCAGCTCAGGATCAGCGGGTGCATCAACAGGCTGATCGTCGGGATTAAAGTCAATCTCATGTCCAGGCTCAACGTCATGATCAAAGTCCTGTGGAGGAACAGGTGCAACAGACGGGGCCGTGTCAGTATCAGAATCAGTGGGGTAACGATGCAATCCCAATGCATGCAAAGTGGTGGATGACACAGACTCGAAAGAATCCGGAGCAGAATGATCAGATGAAACCTCAACGATAGGAATCTCAACTAGTGGAACAACAATGACATCATCAGCTAAAACTCCATCTCCCTGGGCAGCATCAGGGGGACCATCAATGAAAAGATCGACATCATCATCAAACAAGTCATCAAAAGGCAAATCCTCGAGAGGAAAAGCCGCAAGAGGCAAAGGGGCGAGGATCGGAACCTCGGCATGCTCACCATAGGGATGTCCGAGGATGAGATGGTCCTGGTCAGGAATAGGAATAGGAACAAGAAAGGGATCCTAGTCGGGTAAACCATCAGCATGCGGTACATCGTCGCCAAAGTCGGGTAGAGCAAAAGGTTGGAAATCATCGTCATCATCCGACATCATCTCCGGGTCACTCTCAGTGTCGGAGGTAAAAATCTCAGGCTGTGGGACAATCTCATCGTCCGAAACGATAGCCATGGGGTCAACAGTATCAAATTATCCACTCTCAGAAGATGACATAGTGTCTGTAACAAACAATCACAACATATGCACATATATCAACAAACATTGTTAAGCATGTAAGTAATAACAATGTAATCACATATTCTTCCTAGTCTTCCCAGACTACCCACCTAGTCTCTCAGACTAAGCCTCCAAGTCTCTCTGACTGAACTACTTGGTCTCTCAGACGGAACTACCCAGTTTCTCAAACTGAACTACCCAGTCTCTCAGACTGAACCATAAACATGAATTTTGAAATGTGTTTCGTGTCTTTTGTTTGTAAAAATGTTTATCTTCCTGGATCTGGGCGTTGTATACAATGAAAGTATGTTGTGAAAACATTTTCGTGAGAGCCCTAATGATTGTAGTCTAGACTCGAGAAGGAATCCTAGTTCGCTACAATTGAAGCTCTGATACCAAGATGTCACACCCTGACTTTTGCGGAAGCGTGATTATGGTGTGACTTTCTTAATACCATTGCATTCAATCATAACATCACTATATGATTAAACCATTAGATGTTCATCCATAAATTAAGTTTGAAAATATCACAACATAATTGTCTGAAATGTAGACTCCAAATTTAAATTACAAACCACAACATGTTTTAAAGAGTTCACGAAGACTCGACAAAAGACCTTAAATAAAACCGAGTTTAGAACCATGTATCTCGTCCAGGATTAAGATACATCTCCTAAACCCTAATGACTTCGGATTACATCTTTTTATTCATAACGCAGCTTGGAACATCCAAACACCCGCCAGATCCACTTAATTTCCTGAAATACATGTAGTTTGAAAACATCAACAATAGTTGAGCAAGTTCATGTGTTTGTGCATATGTATGTATAAAACCTTTGTGAATAGTGTATGTATGTATGTTTGTAAATCCCGGTATGAAAGCAAAACAAGTAAACAGATCGATTAATGGTTTGCAAGGCCATTAACATGCGTGCAACGGCGTAGGAGGGCTCAAACCTAGCAAATTTGTACCGGGCCTCCGGCTGTAAGACATAGTCACCTCATGGGCCACCCTGGTCCTCATGGGTGTGGGCTCGCTACACCTAAATAGATCTATCACTCATGCTCATCGGTCCTAACACGAGGATTAATGGTCTTAAGAGTGCGCCTACCCATTCACATGATCTACTGTACTTTCCATAGCTAACCATACCAATTGTATTTGTTTGTAAGCATTTTGTAATCATTTGAAACATGTACTTCACACCCGAAGTTATAAAACTGAAAACAGTTAAGAGAAAAGGGGGACATGAACTCACTGTCTTGCGTCATCAATAATCGTAACTCAAGTTCCTTCAGCAAACACGACGACCTACAATGTACTAATATCTATTAGACGAACGGGTCGTGCCTTTTCTTAGTATTAATGTTTTTGAGTTACGTTTCTTTTATGTCTTTGATATCATCCCAAGTTATGCAACTATTTGTTAAAATAATTAATATTTTAACTCGAATTAATTTTTGGAATATTTGTTAAAACAGTATATCCTATTTTTAATACTTCCCAAGGATGGGTATATTTGTATTTGTATATTTTTGCCATGTATCGGTGTCGTATTCCGGTGTGGATTTATACGTACGAGAATACATGTTTTCTTGTAATTGTTAAGTATTCTTATACTAAACTTTGTGTTAAACTTTCCGGAATATTATTTCTAATAAATGCCCCAAAATATATATATTTCCCAATATATATATATATATATAGGGTTGAGTTCATTTCAGAACTCTAAATAACTACAGAACTTTCAGAACTCCTAATAAACAATCATTTTATATATAAGTTTTTGTATATAGGATATTTTTATCATCTATTATATGTATTTTTTTTATTACATACATGTTAAAAGTAGTTTAGATATGTTTAATTACCAAAATTATATATACGTGTAATTATAAAATTACATATAAAAAATCATAAAATTACTCTTAACATATATGTAATCGTAAAAATACACATAATAAATGATAAAATTATCCTAAACATAAAAATATATAAATAAAAAAGATTGTTTATTAGGAGTTCTGAAAATATTTATAGTTCTGAAATGATCCTTGCCCTATATATATATATATATATATATATATATATATATATATATATATATATATATATTTAAGAATTATTACTTAGAAAAATTATTTATAATTTTTTCTTTTGGCAAAAATATTTGTAGTCTCAAAATAATATATTTTCAAGTCTAACTTTAGAAAAATATATAAACTTATTTTTATCCAAAATAATGTATTTCAAGTTTATCCAAGAATATATATATTTTCCCAAAAATATTATATCTCCTATTAATCCCAAGAAAAACATATATATTTTTAATTGCCAAAAATTATATATTTCCCTTTTGTCAAAATATGATATAACTTTGTGATAATCATAACAATCATATTTTTATTTCTTGTGTTAAAAATATCATTTACCAACAATATATTTATAAATGTATTTCCACGCCCCGCTTGCGGTATGCGCATATAATGTATATGTGTGTGGGCCATCGGGGGGCAAAAGTAAAAGTGCACTAATTTTAACGTTATTTTACTAATTTCGAGAAAATAACATTAAAAGTGGAGGACGGTTAATCATGCATCATGTGGTGGCGTTGATAGCTGAAAGACAAAAGGGTACATGCACTAATCGGTCTTTGTCCCGATTGCCGAGTGTTATGTGCCTTATGTCCAAGGCTTGATGCAAAACTACTATCGAGTCAGGGGTCTCACTGGAAGCAACCTCTCTATTCCTACGGGGTAGAGGTAAGGCTGTCTACATCTTACCCTCCTCAGACCCTACCTTTGCTTTGCTATTGGTGGGATTTACTGAGTATGATGATGATGATGATGATATTTATAAATGTATTTTCCGGAATATTTTGTAAGTTACATTCTTTCGTTCGTTTTCCCAATATTATGTGTGTAACTTGTGTATTTATTCCTTGAGATTTTTGGTATTATTTTGGATTGTAATATCTTGGTATTTTGTTAAGTTATATTATTTCAAGTCCTAAAATAATATAACTAATACACAGAGTATACAAATAATCACACACATGTGTCTTCTAAATATATATCTTTCAAATACATATTTTGTCATTTTCATTTGCAAAAACCAACCTCCATTATGTATACTTTTTGTAACAAAAATCATGGCAAACGCTTATATGAAAAACTATGGTTAAAATATACTCGTAAATACTTGTTTAAAATATTTTTCTAAATATCTAATTTTTACAAAAATTTTGCCATAGTTTCCCCTTAAAAATGGAGGTTTCCATGCTTTCAAAGAATATCATTTTCTTTTAAAATCATCCCCAAACAATTAACAATTCAATCAACACTTACCAAGTACCAAAATTATGCAATTTACACAACAACATGAACTTGAACTTTTATAAAAACTTGTAGTAACTTGCTAGTGTTCTTAGTAAGTCTTGTTATCCTTTAAAATGTAATTAGTTCTTTGAAAGCTTCATTTTTAAAGTAGTTAGGTGTTTACAACTTCAAATCATATTTTCTAAAAATATTTCTTTATGAAATTTTCTTGTTACACAAGTGTTTCTACACTTGTTTATCCACTAAAAATGAGATTAGTTTATTTAAGAACCAAGATCAAATAAAACTTATATTTTTAACTTGGTTTCTTTAGAAATCCTTCATAAAATTTTTAGATCTATATGATTAACAACTTACTTGATCATGTTTTTTCAAGAAAACATTAAGTTCCTTCAAGTTCATGCTTTATGTGTGGATGATCCATCATCCTACAATAATTTCTATTCTTACATCTTGCTAGATTATGTTTCTAATCATGATCTAGCAAGATCATATGATGATCAACATCAAATGCATGAGTAAACAACAATCAACATGCATAACAACACATGAACATCATGATTTCTTATGGTTTTAAGCTTATGTTAAAGTTTCAAGTTCATGGTTCTTGGTGTTCTTTGAGATTAACAACTAGTATCTTCTTTTAACCACTTAAACATGATGTAAAATGAAGAGTAGAATGTGCTTACTACTAGCTCAAGGCTAGGGAAGAACACAAGTTGATGAAGATGATAATTGTGGTGGATAAAAGCACAAGAGAAAGGTCCTTCAACTTCTAGTGACACCAAGCTCCTTTGTTAAGCCCCTAGTACCTTTGTATCACCTTGGAATGGAAGATGGAAGCTTGAAAATAGTGGTGGTGGTGTGATTGTTTACGGCCGAGACCAAGGGAGGAGGGAGAGAGAGTTTGAAGTGTGTTGTGTGTTGTGAAATGAGAGAATGAGGAACTTGAGGTTAATATAAACAAACTCTCAACATAGTGTTATCTAGTGGTCTTAGTGTCTCTTAAGGATCCAACACAATCTAATAAACAAATTAAAGAAATCAAGGGGTGGGTCCACCCCTTGTAACCGTAAGAATGAGGGGGGGGGGGGGTTGGTTAGGATGTAATGGATAGTTGGGTTTATTTAGTTGAAATCTACGTGTAATAGTTAGGTGTTTAGTCGTTATATGTTTATATAATGTGATGATGTTCGGAGACCATAACTAGCTTGGAAATATTAAAATAGTGCTTCTAGTGTAACTTTGATGTTTCGGGTAGTGTCCGGTTGTTCGGTTGGATACTGGTTTGTTAATGTGCTAAACTTGCAGTTTAGTGTGCTTTATGTACCCTTTTGTGACGCTTTTAATTCCCGACACTAAGGAAAGCATTCAAGACCATTTAGTCATATTTTTGCATGATACTAGCTTGTTAAAATGCTGATTTTTGCTGTATTTTCCAGAATTCTGCACTTTATGTGGGTTTTAGGCACTTTCCGACACTCAAACTATTACGTAGAACGACAGTTTTATGATCTTCACTTTCCTACACACTATACTAGTGTGATACTTGGTTTCTGGCTTATTCTGTGTCTCCTTGCACTGTCTGTCTATGTGCTGAGTTCTGTCAGCATTTTTCTGAGTTATCCGCTAACTGTGCTGACTGTGCTTTGTGCATCATTTATGTCAATATGGTTTGCATGTAATAATGATGTGACATTATGCAATATGTGATGCACATGTAAGTATGATGCAGTAATCAGAAAGTAGTTAATTGTAATTCAGCACAGTCATTAAGCATTAATCAAGATTAATTAATTGTACGGATAACTGGATTTTTGACAGTTGTCACACTTTAATAATTACAAAGTTGGTTCCAATGGTTGTAATTTATGCACTCAGGTGATGCTTATCACTAACCTATGCTAAGTTTGTTGAATGACCAAAGTGTTTATTAAGAAAACAAAAATAAAAAATGTTTAACTAAAACAATAAAACTTTGTGGGTCTCACCCACCCCTTTTTCTTCTATCCCAAACCATCGTCACCATCTTATCTCCACCTCGAACACCCACCACCACTGAACTCCTACTCACCACCGCCATTGCTACCGGAAAGATGAACCCACACCATTGTTGTCGTATTTGTTGGATTGTACAGACCTGCTTACCACAACACCCTAAATTAACAAAACCCACTGAACCAGCTCTATTCAAATCAAAATTAACATAATTGATCTTCAATCAAACGCACGCCAAATCACTCCCTGTACGTGATCATAACAAGATTTCGAAACCCTAGGTTGAGCGATGACGTTATCACCGGAATAAAGGTTGAAGATGTCTTCTTCTTCGTCATCTGAAATCCTGGTCCCCCACATTGATTTCATCATCTTTTGATTCCAAATTGAAGGTGGATGTGGTAGTGGTCCATTGTGTGTGATGGTTTTTCTAGGTTTTGCCAAATGTGGTGAGAATAATGAAAGAGGAGGGATTTGAAGGTGTTTTTGTTGCCGAAAGTTTGATCGGAATGTTTCCCCTATGAGTGTTTGTTTATAATTTCATATGAAACTGTTAATTGATTGTTGTTATTGGTATTGATTTCCTTTCCAGTTATTTGTGGTAGAGGGAGGGGAAATGAGGGGTGGGCCCCATCTCTTTATTTTTTTATTGTTACGGGTAATTTAGTCATTTTACATACACTTAACTAAGAAACTTCGAGTGCAAAAAATGCAACCACTGGGACCAACTTTGTAATTATTAAAACACTGGGACCAAGTATGCAATATCTGCAAACCACAAGGACCAACCAGGCATTTAACTCTATTTAAAAATATAAAAGAAATTATATCGGGTATATAATCCGGTAAATGGTACACTTTATCGGGTAATCGGGTATATCACCAAATCCCAAACCCGACCTAAATCCATGAAAAAATAAAACTCATCCCAAATCCGTATAACCGACTCCAAACCCGTCCCAAATGTGTCGGGTTTCGGGTTTGCCTATCGGTTTCAAGTTCGATTGACATCCTTATTCCAAAGTTACATTCTTTCAGATTCTGCAATGCTTCACTACCGTAGGTAGCGTGAAAAAGAAACACCGAAATCCATGACCTAGGAATCCACATTGCTCTCCACGCTACAGATTAATGCATCACCATCAACATGAACGGCATCTACATAGTTAGTTTCTTTATTATGCTTCGAAAACTGATTACTAAAGTGTACAACTTCCTTGCAATCCCAACATATCACATCCTTTAGTCTTAGATACACTCCTCCTGTCCTAACAACTCCCCGCTGATTCTTTTTTCCCCTGTATTCTGTGCTCAATGAATAACCTAAAGACCTACTTGAACCACGGCGTCGAGCATCCTCTCCGAAAATACGATCCCGCGTCTTCGTAAACAAGAACTTACCTGTTTCTGAAGGGCTAGTAACAGTAGTTACAGTTCCAGACCAACTTTCAGGAAATGAGGATAATAACAATAGGGCTTGAACCACATTATCAAAATTAACATTGACAGACTAAGTGAGACAAAATCGAGTTTACGTTATTGATGTGATTTGTTACCGAGTCACCCTCCTTCATCCTAGTATTCACAAGCTCTCGAATAAGATAAACCTTATTTGCTACAAAAGGCTTCTCATACATGTTTGATAATACCTCCATCATACCTCTAGTTGAAGTATGGATGTTATAGGCAATGTTCTCTGACAGAAAAAGCATTATCACTGCTCTAGTTTTTTTTATCCAATTTAGCCTAATATGCTTGTGACATACCTTCTGACTTCTTACCCTCAAACACTGCATCTAAGCCTTTATGACAAAGTAGTGCCTCAGTCTACATCTTTCACCAACTAAAATTATTCCCATAAAACTTCTCTATTGTAACCTTTATGTCTCTAACAATAGCAATGACTAAACAGAAAACCGGTTTTCGATAAATAGAGACATACACACCAATCTATTCAACTGCACAACGGAATATCGAACTTGATAACCAGAAACTGAGATAAAACTGAATTGATAAAACCTTGCAAACGCAGTTGACTCTAGTTCTAGGTTTTGGTAGTCGACCACTTTGATTCAACGATCTATTCTTCTGTAAAATAGATCTGATTTCGGGATTAGATCTAAGGTGTTGACAACTTTCAAAAACACAGGAACCAACGGAACCATAACAACGATGGTAGAAACCCTAGCGGTGCAGGGTGGCGGCTGGTTCAAACGGTGTTCTTTGAGTGTACGAACTGAAAAACTCTAATGATTAGGAGCCTAAGCTCTGATACCAGTTGTTAGGATTGAACAGACATGAAACTGAACACACGCACAAAATTAATAAACGAACTCGAAGATTTAACATGGTTCAATCGGCTGACCCACATCTAATGTGTTGTAACTAGGGTTTCATTTATTATCTGGGCTTTAAGGAATTACAAGTACAAAATAATCAATAGATATAGACTAATCTAGGGTTAGGAAACTTAATCCCCAAGTTAAGCCCAAGCCTGCATAGAGATCATTAGAGTCGGCTAAATTAAAACCTTAATTTAACTGCCAAAATAAAACATGCGGGCCAACCCAAGGCTAGGGTCAGTTGCCCTCCCTTGATTGGGCCTCCACACCAAATCGCCCAACACATCCCTCCTTCCACTCCTACTAGTTATCTGATCTGCCACATCATCTTCATAATAGCCATCGAAAGAAATTGGCTCTGGCGTCTCCACATCATCCTCTATGGTGGTTCGGTGGCTCCCTTACTTCTTTTTTTTTTCCTTCTTCGCACCTTCAAGAAAAACAATTTGTCTGCCTCCACCTTATTGGTTGCATAAACTGTGATCATCTCTTTGTTGAAGACGTTTCCATTATTCATGTCATCATCATCACCACATTTGTATTCCACGACATCTCCTTCCTTCATAAAGGTGTTCATTATACCGTTTACAGATTTGAGCATTCCGATTGAATTGTAAACCGCAATAGTGTGTTTTATATATCCAATTTGTGTCAATGACAATTCAATTTTGTGTTCTTAAACTTACATATACAACCTATGTATGTCATTTTTGTTTAGTTTTCGTTGGTTTAGGTGTACAAATCTAAGATGTGTTAATCTAGGGTTTAAGTTTCTGTCTTTGATGTTTTCATCCGAGACTTTGATAATGATTTCAAGTTTAGAGCTGGGGGAGGTTTGGGGTTGTGTTTTTGTATAATTGCTATCTTTTGTTTTAATTTGGGTAAATTACACTTTTCGTCCTTTATGTTTGTATCGGATTGCAATGGATAACCTTTGACTTCAATAATTACAGTCACAATCCTTTATTTGATAAAACTATTACACCCTAGGTCCTTTGACTACCTAGTTAATTTTAAACGTTAAATGATTCAACATGGACTCCATATAAGGGCATTTATGTCTTTTCACGCCATGATTCTTCCACCACTTTGACTATCTTCTCTCTCTCAATTCCCTTGATTCTGTTTCTCTGTCTAGTTTTTCTCCATCACCATCACCATCATCATGCCACCACCACCACAACCCACAGTGCCGCGTCACTCCATCTCCCGAAACCACCACCTCAACTCAACCTCCGTATACCCCACCCCAACCTTGGTAACTACCACCATCTTCGGCAACAACCAACACCACCATCACATAAAACCACCTTCGACAACCACCACCGTCTAGATCTGGGAAATACTTACCCAGATCTGAAGGGCGCCATCAAATTGAACCGAGTGAAATCACAAGAACAGATCGGAGAAGGTGAAACTTGTTCGATTTCCCTATTTTTTTTTTCCTTTTATCATGTTGCTGGACTTTAACATGGGCCACAAAAAAGGATTTTTTTTTTTTAAATTTGGATCTGAGTTTTGGAAAGTCAAATGCAATTTTTAATTGTTTCGATGATCATATGTAATCTGTGTAAAATTAAATCAAGATTTGGATTTCAATGATATATTTTAGAAAAGTTGCAATTTTTAATTGCCATGGAAATTGTAAAGATGTATATGCTCTGCTTTGGGAAGCGGAGTCCTTAAAAAATATTAGAATCTTGTTGCAGGTGTAAAACAACCATTTTTTTTTTTTTTTTGCAAGTGGCTCATTACTTTCAGTCAAGAACACCCTTTAGTTCCTGAAACTTGTTTGGTTTATGGTGGTGGCTGGATTTGGTGCGATTGTTTGATTTGGATGTGGTGGTCGCTGGATTTGCTGCGATTGTTTGATTTGGATGTGGTGATGCCCGAATATGGTGCGATTGTTTGATTCGGATTTGGTGGTGTCATGGGGTGGTGGTGGTGGGAACGGGAGTTGGTAATGAAGCATGAATTGACCAAAATACCCTTAAGTGAGTAAACTTAACTGAAAATTTTAATCTGGTTAGTGCTAAAGGACGTAGAGTGTAATGAGTTTTGCAAATAAAGGACTGTGATTGTAATTATTGAAGTTAAAGGCTATCCGTTGCAATCCGATACAAAAATAAAGGACAAAAAGTGTAATTTATCCTTTTAATTTTGAAGGGGTAAAATGATCATTTCACATCCAATTAACAGTTATTTGTAATGTTTGTTAGTTATAAAAACCAACCATGTTACTAAGTGGCAAAATATCGGGACTAAATCTATAAAGAGTTAATTACTGTTTTCGTCCCTGTGGTTTGTCAAAAATCACTATTTCAGTCCATTAGTTTAAAAATTGCGATTTCAGTCCCTGTGGTTTCACTTTCGTAACCATTTCAGTCCACCTCCGTTAACCCCATCCATTTATTCTGTTAAGTACACGTGAATTGACCATAATGCCCTTATTAATAAAAAACAAAAAGATATCTAAATGAGTTAATTACTGTTTTCGTCCCTGTGATTTGTCAAAAATCACTATTTCAGTCCACTAGTTTAAAAATTGTTATTTCAGTCCCTGTGGTTTCATTTTCGTAACCATTTCAGTCCAGTCTCCTAACACCGTCTATTTTACCGTTAAGTTTTTAATGAAATACCTAAATTACCCTTGTGTTAATTAAATATGGACTTATATGATTTTATTATTGGATTTATATGATTTTATTGTTGTATGACATATGGACTTAGATTGGATTGTAGGGTTCGACCCATATGGCTTCAGTAGAAGTAGAAGTCTGGCACTATTTTTACATATATGGTTCCAAAATTTTAATTTTGGATTTTAGAATGAGAAAATGTCCAGCTAAGCATTATTTTTCAAAGTTATTATATTAATTGATGCTGCTAGGAAGATATTAATTGGGGTGGGGTAATGGGTCGCCGGACATTAAGAGGGTGGGGTTGTGATGCCAGGGAAGATGACCGGAAACTTTTGCCGAAAATGAGAGTAGGGATGGAGTAGGGTGGGGTAGCGTGGGGTTGTGTTTTAACAAGTGGGTCTTAGAATACAATTCACGTGTACTTAACAGAATAAATGGATAGGGTTAACAGAGTTGGACTGAAATAGTTACGAAAGTGAAACCACAGGGACTGAAATCGCAATTTTTAAACTAATGGACTGAAATAGTGATTTTTGACAAACCACAGGGACGAAAACAGTAATTAACTCATTTAGATATCTTTTTGTTTTTTATTAATAAGGGCATTATGGTCAATTCACGTGTACTTAACAGAATAAATGGATGGGGTTAACTGAGGTGGACTGAAATGGTTACGAAAGTTAAACCACAGGGACTGAAATAGTGATTTTTGACAAACTAGGGACGAAAATAGTAATTAACTCATCTATAAAATTACTAAAGCAAGGAGCCAAGTGCCCAATCCATAATATGAACATACCACACGAACCATTTAACTCTTTCTACATCCCATAAAAATAGCAACAATTCCATTCGCACGAACCACCCTATAATTAACTCTTCCTACATCCCTTGAAAATGGCAACAATTCCAAGAGAGATTTTAAGTTGAAACATATTTGCTCATCATCAAAGCAAATGAGTTTTCTTTTTTATTTTGCCTCTTAAATTTTGAAGTTTGTTTCATGTATTTGTCTAAAAAAAATCATTTCATTTCCTCTTTCACCTTTTGTTAATTATTAACAACACTACAACCCACCACCCACCGTCACCACTACCACCCACCGTCACCACCACAACCCACCGCCGTCGTTGCCATCCACCCACCGTTGTCACTCACCACTGATTTTATTCATCATCTTTTATTCCTAACAAACAACACAAAGTAATAACTCATTCAGTTCCCACATAATAACAAACAAAACATGGAATAGTAATGATCCATTCCAACAGACCTTGTGGCTTCAGTTGTGCCTCACTTATTTTTTAACCACCCATGCCTAGTGCCTAGGTTATTTTAATTTTCCTTGTGGCTTTTGTTGTCTTCTTGAATTAAGCTTACATTTCAACACAACAATGATTGCGAACAAGAGTGGTCCAAGCTCACATTAATAAGATCCTTATGTTTAGATATTAATAAAGTATCACACCATGTGAAAATTTTATTAATAATAACTAGTATTATAAGTCATCAATATTCAATAAGGTGGATATAAAATGAAACCTTGTATGTAAAATGAAAGAAATACAAACGTAACATAGAAGGAAACGATCATGGAATCGAAGGGAACAACAATTTTTGGAGTTTCACTTCCGGTTCCAAACGTACAAGAACTCGCTAAGGAACCACTCGAGAGGGTTCCACCTCGGTATACTCGCCCCGATCAAGACTCTCCGATCATATCATCCACGACGTCTTCAAGGCCTCAGCTACCCATCATTGATATGGAACGCTTATCGTCTAAAGATTATGTTCATTCGGAAATCGAAAAACTACACCTTGCTTGTAGAGATTGGGGCTTCTTTCAGGTACGTGTATGGTTCACATATATTAGCCAATGTTGTAAAACAAGGTCAAAGGCTGAGTATTCGCAGAGTAATCGCTGCAAGGTAGGCTGCCGCGACAATTTTCTTCAACTTCGTCTAATTACTCGAAATTGATCAAACGTATTCAACTTTGGCCAGAATCAGATCTAGTTGGTCAACTGGGGCCGAGTTTAACTTTGAAAAAAGCATAATTCATAATTCTTATGTTTATTTATACTGATATTCACGTATTTTGCTATAAATAATAGTAAACTTCTGATATTTGACATATATATAATTTTTCGAAAACTAATTTCTTTATAATTTAACATGTCCGAGTACTCCTTGAGTACTCTCTGCACAGGGTGAGTACTCGCAACTCTCTGGTCGATGGACCTGCGACTGCCTAGGGACTTGTGTAACCATGAAAATTAGCTAAGGTGTGGATTTCATGAGAGTTTATTTAGTAGTTTTATTGATTGATATTGTACAGTTGATAAATCATGGGGTGAGTTGTGAATTACTCGAGAAACTAAAGGAAGAAACAGGAGAATTCTTTATGTTGCCATTAGAGGAGAAAAAGAAGTATGCACAAAAGTTGGGAGATGCTGAAGGATTTGGACAAGCTTTTGTTATCTCAGAAGAGCAGAAGCTTGATTGGTGTGACATGTTTCGTATGATTACACTGCCTCATGATCTTAGAAAGCCTCATTTGTTACCTAAACTACCTCACACATTCAGGTTATATCCTTCACGTTCGAGCTTTTATATCCATACATTTTATATAGGATAGAGAAATAAATAGAGACAACATTTAAGCATTCATATTTCTTATGTTATTTCTACTCTATAATTCACTAAAAATCATTATATTTTCTCTCTCATTTCGATTAACTAATACATTTTTATACCTTTATTGTTATATTTGTCTCTCCTCCACTTAACCACTTTCAAAATATATTAAACACTAATAAAAATAGTAAACAATGTCCCTCAAATAAGATGAATAGTAACATTTTATCCCTCAACTCCCCTCATAACTATTAACAACCACTTTTTATAATATAAATAAATGTGACTACATTGATTTCTCTATAATAGAAAAATATATATAGAAAATTAAAGTACACCTCTGTATTGACACTCATATTTAATCCTTTATATTTTATTTGTGAATGTGTAAAAAAAAAGTAAAAAATAATAAAATAAGTATCTGTGAGTAAAATAGAGATGAAAGAGTTGGATGTGAGAGGTTTTAAAAAGTAAACATAAGTTTAGAAAAAAATGTTTTTCTGTTAGAATTAACATCTTATCTCTATATAACAAAAACAATAGATTCTTGTTCCAACGAGTTCTCTAAAATAAAGAACAAATATTGAGAATGAAAAGTGATTCTCTATGTATAGATTCATCATTGTTCTCTATAGTTATTTTCTATAGTATTTGTATGTGATTGTGAGTGAGAGAAAGAGAACATAATAACAAAATAAAGAACTATTATTAAATTAAATAGAGGATGAGATGTGAGGGATTTTGTTAAATGATTTTTAAAATATAAGAATAAATATGTTTTTTTGGTTAAATTATATTAATAGGTATAAAGAAGCCATTATGAATGCAATAAGGAGTTTTTTTTAAAAGTGGTGTATTTTGAGAATATTTTTAGGATAATGGGGAATTCAAAAAAAAAAAAGGTTTTTGGTGTATCCGCTATTGCTAATAGTGGATTAGGAAGGAAAGTAAAATGTGTTGCAGGCATGCTCAGGTAGGTGTCAGATATTTTTCTAATCCTCTATTCTCAATAGAGGATTAGAAGGAAACACTCGACCATGGTTCCAGTGTTTCCTCCTAATCCTCTACTCTCAATAGCAGATTAGGGAGGAAAGTAAAATGTGTTGCTGGAACCATGGTTAAGTGTTTCCTCCTAATCCTCTATTCTCAATAGAGGATTAGAAAAACATCTGACACCTACCTGAGCATGCCAGCAACACATTTTACTTTCCTTCCTAATCCGCTATTAGCAATAGCGAATACACCAAAAACCTTTTTTTTTGTTTGACTTCCCCATTATCCTAAAAATATTTTCAAAATACACCACTTTTAAAAAAAATTCATGCAATAAGAGCATACACATCCCATCCATCAAACCATCCTCCATATCCAAATTTTAAAAACTTCTTGTAAAAACACACTACATCCCGTCTTTTATATGTTTCTCCTAAACCTAAATTTTAAAAACTTTTTATCATCCATCAAATTATTTTGAATGTATAAGAACGAGAAATTCAATAAAATAAGTGTTTGTGTGTAAGATAAAAATAATAGATGGAATGTGAAAGGTTTTTTAAAATGAGAGATAAATTTTGAAAAGTATAATTTTTAGTTAAATTATATGGTAAAAAATGGTGAAAAAATATGAATACTCTAAATACTCTTAGGGTGCGTTTGGTTCGCATGAATTCAATGGAATTTAAGGCAATTGGAATCTAAATTCCATCTCTTAAGATATTTGGTTCACAGAATTTGATGGAATTGAAATCTCAATTCCAATCTTTATGTGTTTGGTTGACAATGGAATTGGAATTGGAATTTGGCATGAATTCCTTCGAATTCCTTTAACTAAAGGAATTCAAAATCCTTCCTATATGTGAAGGAATTAAAGTAAATTCATTGGAATCTTCGACCGATTCGACCTGCACCGTTTCGACCCGTACTGATTCGATCCGAACCGTTTTGACCCGTACCGTTTCATTCGACCCGACCCGACCCGAACCGTTTCGCCCGAAGACTCATACAATTTCAACTCGAACGGTTTAGACCCAGACCGTTTCGACTCGAATCGTTCCAACGCGAATCGTTTCGACCCTAAGTGTTTAGACGTGAACCGTTCGACCTGTATCGTTTCGACACAACTCATTTCCGACCCGAACCGTTTTGACCCGTACCGTTTCCACCCGAACCGGGGGTTGTGGGTGCCGGGTGATGGATTCCAATTCATTTGACAATCAAACACATGGAATTGAGATTCCAATTCCAACAATATTCAATTCCAATTGGAATGTTTAAATTCCAAATCCAATTCTTTCAAATTCTAATTCCTATACAAATTTCAATTCCAATTCCAATTCTAAAACATTCCGCGAACCAAATGCCCCCTTATCTTCTACTCTCTGTCTCTATCTCTATCTCAATCTCTATATCTATATCTGTCTTTATCTATGTGCTTAAATTTTATTTATTTAGAATTAAAAAAATGTGTTGTATTTGTAATTATTCTATGAATCACATGAGCACAAATAACAATAGACAAGAAGATATAACAAAAATAAGCAAAGCCATCTGGTTTTCTTTTCATACATATTAAAGTTGGTATTTTAGTATTTTATAAGCTGAGGCTACTAGAGACCATTAATCTATATATTAAACCAATAAACAAGCTATAGACATAAATGTATTAAAAAATAATTCCATTTAGAAACAAGTAAGATAAAATAATAACTTAAACCAACTTTTTAAAGTACAAACATTGTTTTGTTCACTTGTTTTCACTCTTGTCCTGTCCCTCGTTAAACATAAATATTACTGGTGTAAATTATGATTTTAGGCCATGTAGCTTAATCAAAATAACCTTTTTAGTCCAATAGTTGTAATCTGGTTCCTAATCTTATAATTAACATAGAGATGCCATAGAAGAATACTCAAAGGAAGTTGAAAAGGTAGCATTGAAAACTCTAATGTTCATGGCAAAAGCTTTAAAGATGGATGATGAAGAGATGAAAATATTGTTCTCCAACGGACTCCAATATATTAGGATGAACTACTATCCACCGTGTCCACAACCCGAACAAGTCATCGGCATTTCGCCGCACGCGGACGGTAGTGGGATCACTTTCCTTCTTCAACTAGATCAGGTAGAAGGTCTCCAAATAAAGAAAGATGACACTTGGATCCCCGTTATACCACATCCCAAAGCTTTCATTGTTAATATTGGTGACATCTTACAAGTAACTATGTTTTCCCCTTTTGTATAGGCCTGTAAATGAACCGAACAAAGACATGTTCATATTCGTTTATTTAACTTTAACCGAACATGAACATATAATTGAATTCATTTTTTTTTGTTCGTGTTCGTTTATTAAGAAAATGGGCATGTTTGTGTCCGTTTATGTTCGTTCGTTTAAAACAGGAACAAACAGTTCATGAACGTAAACGAACATAAACAAACTTAAACGGACATAATTTAAGAAACAATAAACAACAAATTGAACATAAAGTAATTTTTTATATAAATTAGTGATTAATTAAGATACATTCCGATGAAAACCCCCATTTTATTACTAGAAAACCCAATTACCACGTAATTATATTTATACAAGTAGTTAGAAAGTTCATTTTAGGTTTAATATTTATATAAATATAACTACTTAGGTATTTAAACATAAACGAACAAACATAAATGAACGAACATAAATGAACACAAATGAACAAATATAAACTGAGTTCGTTTAATTAAACGAACATAAACGGACTTTCCGCCGAACAAGTTCACGAACAGTTCATGAACGTTTAGTTCGTTTACAGGCCTACCCTTTTAACCTAACATTGTCTCACATTTTCAAATGTGATTGTATGTTTGATTTGAAAATAACATGTGGTACTCATCCAGATCATATCCAATGGAGAATATAAAAGCATTGAGCATCGAGTAGTCGTGAATGCAGAGAAAGAAAGAATATCCATAGGCACATTTATAAACCCGAATTTGGGTGTAGAGATAGGACCCGCGCTAAGCCTCGTTACTCCTGAGGCACCAGCAAGATTTACTAGGATACCTTTTGCGGATTTCTTGAAAAACTTCTATGCCCGAAAACTTAACAGCAAAAGTAACATTGAGCAATACTATATATGATTATATGATGTTCAACTGCCAAATGAACCATGCAATATACCATGAGCTGTGTAATATATTGAAAACATAGTGTTGTGTTTAGATCTATCATAAATTTCGCCCTTATTTCTGTACTATTTTATTATATTTGGTAGTTAACAAGGAGTTTAGTAGTTCACCTTTTATTGATGTTTGTTTCGAAAAATATTATGGGTCTATTTGGTATGAGCTAATGGAATGGAAGAGAGAACGGATAGACAATGAAACAAAATGAACAAGGTAAAGAATTGAATCGTTACTATTCCATTGTCTTATTTGGTAGCTATACGAGGATGAAATGAATCATTTCTTTGTGTTGTTTGGTAGGTGGGAAAAGACGAAAGAAGTGAATAAAATTCATTAAAAATGACCAAAAAATACAGTCAATCACAACTTCAGTACCTGTGGTTTACACTGTCTAGCATGTTGAGCCCCTAACTTTTATTTTTACTCAGTGATTTACCTTAAACCTCTACAAAGTGACTTCAAGTCTAGAATTACCTTAAATGACTTATAGAAAGCATAATTAATCTCATATATAAGTTTATACAAATACAAATTTCTAATTAAGCCCATCTAATTACTTAATTTGCTTAAAGTACTGTTAAACCAAGTTTACCAAATCCAAGATACTGGAATTCGTTCTTCATTTACATGTGTCGCCCGGTTGAGCCACATATTTATACCGTGACCCTGCAGAAGTTATAAATCTAAATGACTAGGGGCTAGGACTACTCGTGCAAAATTACATATCTTTATGCTTTTACCAATAATAACACACTGTCATTATCTTCAACAATCATAACATAGTTTCGTTCTATCTTTTTTTTGTACCAAATTAGCAGCATAATTTATATTTACCACATGTGAAAGTATGCTGCTATTATTGGTGAAAGTATGCTGCTATTATTGGTAAGAATGTGAAAGTAGGCCGCTATTTAATACAACTATCTGGGGTTTTTAAAAACGCGCAGTAAGGCGCGAGGCGCATCAAGGCGCAAGCCTTGGCGCCTTAGGTAGCCCGAGGCACGCTTTTTACAAAAAGCCTCAAAAAAGCGCAAATTTTGGGGGTTTTTCTGGTCCAAGGTGTGCGGCTCATGTACATAAGGTGTTTTTATGCTGTTTTTAAGCATCAAACTGTTGTACAATAGGGTTTTTAGCTTGTACTTGTAGGTAAAATCATATATAAGCCTTATTTATAGCTATATTTAGGATAAGTGATTCTAAAAACCTATGGGATATATATAAAAAAATTAAATAATCACTTTGCGCCTCGGGTACGAAAGCCCACCGCTTTTGCGCTTTGCGCCTCGGTTTTAGACCTGTCGCTTTTGTGCGCCTCTCGCTTTTTAAAACCAAGACAACTATCCTAACAAACTACCAGATTTAACCAATATATGTCATTTTATTTCCTAGAATAGACGATTGATGATTAGAATGACATACACGGGGTGGTTACTCATCTATGCCAGAGACTCCGGACTTTCTAAGGCGGCAAACTCTTTTGCGATGACTCCTCCCTTGTTTATGTTGTTCCCACTCATATGCCCCTCTAAGAACCTTATTTCCACATGCCTACATGTAAAACCAGTTATTACTTATTAACTGCAAATCGCGACAACACAAGGGTATGAAACTAACCTTGCATATGTGTTGTGTCCATAAATCCCTTTCCATCAATTTTAATCCTTTAATACCATTTCTTGCATCAATATCACACTTCATATATTTTTCAAGATGAAATTTGATTATTTGGGTTGATGGATTAACCACATTTGCAGTCCATGACTCTTCGGAGAAACCTGATACTTAAAAATAAAATGAATATTATTGAAGTTGACATTCGTACGTTGAATAAATTACACAGTGTGTCCATATTATAGATTAAGAAATGAGTCGTTACTTTTTCACTTAAACTATAATGATACCATAGACTACTTTTTAATAAGGATATGAGAAAAAGACATACATGAGAGACATTCCGTTGCATCAACATAACGTATGTTCCACCCAAACAATGTCTGCAGCCGATTAAGCCTTCTTTTCTGGAAAACAACATAATAGAAGTTCTAAATTATAGACAACTAGTAAATTTCTCCCGCACGTTGCGGCAGCGTCAAAACGTAAAGTAACGCGAATTTATACAGACTAATGAAAACGTATTATATTTGACCCGACTCGTTTCCGAACGAAATTTACGTCAAAACGTAAACCAACTAAAAACGTACATAAAAATAAGCACGAAAACGTTTCATATTGACCGGACTTATTACCTAAAAAAATTACGTTGAAACGTAAGAAAATAGTGTATTTTTAATTTAAAGGATGGTATCGCGTTGCGGCAACGTCGAAACGTAAAGTAACTCGAATTTATACCGTCCAATGAAAACGTATTATATTTGACCCAACCCGTTTCTGAACAGCATTTACGTCAAAACGTAGATCAACTGAAAACGTACATAAATACATGCACGAAAACGTACTATATTTGACCCAACAAAATTTAACTTAAATTTATACCGACACATACCTATATAAAAATAAGCACTTAAAACTCGAGGGGTCAAAATGACATTTTATAAAGTTTTTAGAAAGTTAAGGGAGTGTAGTTTAAAAACTAAAAGTTAAGGGTTAAAGTAAAAAAGACAAAAAAAAAAAGGTCACTGTAGTGTCAATGTGACGGACGCTACAGTAACCCCACCTTGTATTTTAATAATATTTATATTTATAATGATCACAAGAGTAGGACAAAATATGTAAATCATCTGAATCTAAAAAATCTATAGTGCTATGCCTAACAATAATAATAATAACAGTAATAAATCACAATTAATAAAAAAAGGATGGTTGAAATGTTATTCACCTGACGACGAACGAGCCTTCTGGTATTCAGTTTAACTTTGTCAATAGCATCTTGTAGAAGTTGTTTCAGTGGATTCTCAATAGATGTATTCAAAATCGTGTTCATATTTTCTTTCAATGTCTCAACAGATGTAACCGTCAACCCTTGAGAAAGATAAACTCGTAAAAAATCCTCAAACTCCCTGACACCAATGGCTTGGCGTAAACCTCGAGTGTAAACAGCATCAGGGTTAAAAATGTCATAAACTTCCTGAAGTAAACCGGTATTGATCATCTGGTCCACCCTTTGATCCACGTATTTGTCTATAACGGGGAGGGAAGCGTCCACGCATATGAAACAACAGTCGTATCGCAAATTATCAGCATCTCCCCAGTTCTGCTCAACCGCATGTGCGATTATAATTACTTGTATATGTATAGGTTATGTTTTAAAGAGTAAAGTACATGGATGGTCCTTGTGGTTTACCAAAATTTTGGATTTAGTTCCTAGTTTTTTTATAAGTACATGGATGGTCCCTGTGGTTTGCCCTCTGTAACGTATTTAGTCCCCATCTTTCGCTAAAAGTACACAGTGTCCCTGTGATTTGCACTTTGTAACGCATGCGTTACAAAGTGCATACCACAAGGACCATCCACATACTTTTGGCAAAAGTTGGGGACTAAATGTGTTACAAAGTGCAAACCACAGGGACCATCCGTGTACTTTAAAAAAGCTAGGACTAAAACCAAATTTTTGGTTAGCCGCAGGGACCATCCGTGTACTTTACTCGATTATGTTTCAGAGGAACATGCAGTACCAACCTCCATAGTTTTTTCCTGAAGATATTTGCTAGGAAGAACACCAGACGAAGTATATAAATGAAGGTATTGACTTATCTGCAGAACATAATTAACAATTAGCGTGTATGCCTCAAGAACGAGTGAGTAAAAATACTAGAACAATTTAAAAAAATTATCCGGGTACCTTTCTATGGTCGTTTGGATGAATTCTATTTGCAGCAATGGGATCAATAGCCTTGAGACTTTCGTAACTATAACTAAAATTTTCTTGCTCCAACACAAGTTGAATATGTGGTTCTTTATCTCCTGTTCACAAAAAAAAGGTGTTCAGTCAATTTATGTCTACCTGTTAAAAGTAAGCACAAGAAGTTTTGGTCAAAAAAGATGTTGACCGTTAGTTTCATCTAAGCAGGTGTCATCTGTATCTCCAAGTGATTCGTCTAAAAGGAATCGGCTCACAAGTGCCTGAAACAGTAAGAAGAGACAAAATTACAAGTTACACTAAAATTTAAGGTCGAGAAGAATGTAAATCATACAAGCCCATAAAATGAAGTCCAATAATAACAATTACCATTTACCTGAATATAGTAATTTGTGCCTCCAACAATTACTGGTAAGTGATTCCTGGATGTTATATCACTGATAAGCTGAAAATCATTTAAGAATGTTTTTAATTATACTAACAAAGAATGTTGTATCTACACGCTTTATCTGTATATACAGGGGATAAGAACTCACAGGAATTGCGTAATCCCTAAAATCCTTCGCAGTGAACTCAACCATAGGGCTGATTGTACCCAACAGATGGTGTGGCACTCCTGCATAGACATAGAATCCCAAAATGAATAACAGCTCATTTAGGCGGTAACAAAACGATGTGTGTCAGTTTAATACATAGGGATCTTTCTAGTTCAATCAGTAAGTTAGCTTAAAAGAAAAGGTGCATAGGTCAGTTAGTAAGTCAATCAGTCAACTATGTCAGTTTAAGTTTAACAGAATATGCATAACACACGTGGAATCATTTAGAATTGATATCAAACCTATTCCATTTTATCTCCTCCTTGTTAGTGTGGATTTTACGAGTTAAACCATGTGACTGACCACTGATCATCAGTAGGGGTGCTAACGAGTCGTGTTCGTCAGTCCAATCTGAAGACAATCCGAACCCGATAACCGTGTTAGACATATGAACCCGAACACAACAAGAAAATTTGCCCGTTTGACCCAAAAAAGATTTTAAATTTATTTTTTTCGCATATAGTTTACATTTTTACAACAAAAGATAAAAAAAGGTATATAAAACAGTTACATTTTAATTATAATTATTATATGTCCAATGCTCTTTTAAGTGTTAGTTGACCCGCACCTGACCGGTTTAGTTGAACCGGTACACGGGTCCAACCCGAAACATCAAATTGTACTCAGATATCAATCAAACCTTTCTGATCATGAATCGGAACTTTATTGGTGAGAACATCCAGTCCTTCATACACCTGAACAAAAAATGAATCAAAACTCACAACACAAGTAACAAATTACGTAACTCGATACACAAACTTCTGAAATTGTGTGTTTTTGATGTGCAAACCTGCATAGAATCGGCGTTGATGATTTCAATGGGGAACTGTGAAGCTAGGTCAATTGCGATGCGTGATTTTCCGGAACCGGTTGCTCCCATTATCACCACTACCTTTGGCTTTGAATTTGACATTATAGGGTTTTGTTCTTCATTAGGGTTTATGAGACTGTGACTCTCCATCTCTGATGCGGATGAAAGAAAAAGGGGTAATAATAATAAAGTTTAAAAAAGGCACTAAAGTTTAACTTTATTACATGGAAGTTCCTACACTTTTAAAATTTATCTTCTTTGCCCTTGGATTATATTCTATTAGGATGAGCTGAGGAGTTAAAATTGGATTTGGAATTTAGGTGTGTTTGTTTCACACAATTGAATGAGATTTGGATGGTAATTGGAATGTGGATTCCCTTCCTTGTGTAATTGTTCAATTGTAATTCATTCGTTTGTTGTAACCATTAAAATAAGAAATGGAATCAACATTCAAATTCCATCAAAATTTCATTTTATTCTGTTAAACGAACGCTATCTAAATCGTTTGGGCGTAATTTTTTATATATCACATGACATTGGTCTATGGACTTGTCTAGAGAGTGATCCTAACCTTGATCATTGGTATGGGGAAAATGTGAGTAGTTTTATTATACGACTTCCTTAATCATTTTGTTACTTACAAATGGTGTATGTTAAACCTAGACGGTTACAAAATTTGAGTAACATTTGGCATTTCACATTCTTATACCACCAACACATTTACGTCCTCGTGCAATGTTGCACATTAGTGCAACACCAAATAATGGCTTCATTGTCGCTTCTTGATGAATGGAAACTAACAAACATTGATCCCATCGTGTAACGAACTTTTATCACTTCCTGGATAAATTAAGCTCAAGACCCCTTGCTTGAGTAGGTTCATTACTCATTATGTTGATAGGATATTCTTTTTACGTCCCATGTTAGTTGCACTTTACTACGATTACTTTTCTCTTTGTTGGTCCTGTGGGCAGCTCCTCCACCGTAGAAATTAACTATGTTAAACTTAAGACTTCCACAACCAATCTGAACCGGTCGGTTGAATTTTCTCCCTTAGATTAGAAATTAGCTTGAGTAGAGCACTTATATATCTTTGCAGCTTTGTGTTACCATAACACTCCGGGAACAAGGATCCATGTTCTTTAGCTTTATTGTTGTCTCCGAATAAAGTCACGTCAACACTTGACTTTAGTTGCGAGTTGTGGCCATCTTTAGCGTCTGTCACAAGTGCTTTCCCCACAACCCAACCAAATAGGTTTCATTTCGATCTTCTCCCTTTTGCCACCATTGTTTAGCTACCCATCTAAAAACCTTTGGGATCACAAGCTATCTGAAGACTTGAACCACTTTGATAATACTTGACACAAAGCCTTCTACTAAGACCCCTACAATGCCCTTAATCTACAATGCCCTCAATTGCATGACCATCTCCTGATTCATTCTACTTACTTATACGAGTCACTCGCTTCATCATGCTATAGACTTATAAAGGTAACTGACCTCACCTTCTAACCAATAATACACTAAAATAGCAAGCACTTCTGTTATATGACTCTCCTTGATTGTTAATCACTTAAAAAACCCGTAGGACTAGCCAGTAAATCAAAGCAATTCATCGCAATTTAAAAAAGACGAGAATAACGCGATACCAAAAGTTACGAAATGTGAAATCACAGGGACCAAAAGTTCTAACATGCCAAAAGATACTTGACTACCATCTTCGAACCAAAATCCTCACATCTGCCATTGTTAGACAGCAACAAAGCTCTCAACAGCTATGGAAAACCTTCATCAATGACGATTTTAACCTTCACTACTTAAAATCCTTACTAATATTCATCTGAAAATCCGGTTTCGTTCACCGATAAGCGATAACATGCGGTCAAAAGACCGAATTTCATACTTTTACGATGGTATGTTTCTCGTTTTTCATTTTTTTTTCATCCGTAGATGTGCATACCGTTGTTGAGACAGTACTTTTGTGATATTTGATTTAGTTATACTGTATCGTTTTAGTTTTGTTTTTGCTTGATGATATGAAACCCTAGAACTTTATGTACTGTTCACTGTTGAGATAGCTGTATGTTTTAAAAGGAAGAATGAATGAAATAGTTTATGTTTCGTATACTAGATGTGATTGTTTGGCTAAAAGTGGTTATAAAAGTGAGAATTGATTGTGAAAATTTAGGTGTTTGGCTTTTGATCATCAAACCCTAGAACTTTGTGTGTTGTTTACTGTTGAGGTCAGTGGCGAAGCTTGAGATTTCCGAACGTGGGGTCGAAAACGTATATACCCAAAAATTTCTATAAGAAAGGGGGTCGAATACGTATATACCAAAAAAATTCTATACGAAAACTAAATACCTCCACTACATAAGACCGGGGGGTCGAATACTTATATACCCAAAAATTTCTATACGAAAACTACATACTCTCCACTACTGAGCGAAACGTTCGGGGGGTCGGCCGCCCCCTCCCGCCCAGTAGAAGCTGTGCCCCTGGTTGAGGTATCTTTATGTTTTCAAAAGAAACATGGATGAAATAGTTTACATTTCGTATATGAGATGTGATTGTTTTGCTAAAACTGGTTGTCAAATTGAGAATTGACTGTGAAAATTAGGGTAATCAGCTTTTGATTATCAAACCCTAGAACTTTGTTGACTGTTGGATGTTGAGGTAGCTGTATGTTTTAGAAGGAAAAATGAATGAAAATAGTTTACATTTCGTGTAAGAGAGGTGATTGTTTGGGTAAAATTGATTTTCAATCAATTGTGAAAATTAGGGTGATCGACTTTTGCAGGAGACGTTGGTAATGTTTACTTTGGACCAAACCATCCAATGAAGCCGCATCGGTTATGTATGACTCATCATTTGGTGCTCTCGTATGATCTTCACAAAAAGATGGAAATTTATGTTAGTTTTACTTTTATGGTCTTTTACTTGGTTTTTGGTTATGAAGCTGATATGCTTTGTTGATAGTATATAATATAACGTGTGATTTTTAATTCAGAGGCCTCACAAGGCATATCCGGTTGAGCTAGCACAGTTTCACTCGGCTGATTATGTGGAGTTCTTGCAGCGGATAAACCCCGACACACAACATTTGTTTCCAGAAGAAATGGCAAAGTGTAAGAAACTTGTTTTGGTGATACAAAGAGTAAAATGTCATTTTCGTCCCTGAGGTTTGGCCAGTTTTGCGACTTTCGTCCAAAGGTTTGTTTTTCCGCATCTGGATCCAAAAGGTATGAAATCTTGCGGTTTTCATCCGGCTCCTTAACTCCATTCATTTTTCTTTGTTAAGTCAGGGGTATTGTCGTCTTTTTACCTACTTGTTTTTGTTTTTGTTTTTGTTTAGTAAGGGTATTTTGAATACTTGTACATTATGCTAAATGCTTGTACATGAAGTGAAAAAGACCGAATTGCTCTTTAAGTTAACAAAAATGACAGAAATACCCCTAACTTAACGGAGAACAATGGATGGAGTTAACGAGCTGGATGAAAATGACAAAGTTTCAAACCTTTTAAGTCTAGATGCGGAAAAACAAACTTTTAGACGAAAGTCTCAAAACTGGCCAAAACTCAGGGACGAAAATGGAATTTTACTCTGATACAAATTAGATATTTCTTAATGCCTGATTTAAAGGGCGTTCAGTGTTATTTTTTTTTACTGTTACGTATATCTAAAATCTAACACATAATTTATACGTAGTTAAACTTGGAGAAGATTGCCCCGTCTTTGATGACATGTTTGAATTTTGCCAAATATATGCTGGTGGAACAATCGGTAAGCTTCATGTTAACGAGAATTATATTCGAACTTCTAGTTTTATGTGTACATTGTATTTAACTATTAATGCTTGCTAGCAGACGCTGCACGAAGATTAAATAATCAGCTTTGTGACATTGCCATAAATTGGGCCGGGGGATTACATCATGCGAAAAAGTGTGAAGCATCGGGATTTTGTTACATCAATGATTTAGTGTTGGGCATTTTGGAGCTTCTAAAGTATCACGCACGTGTTCTGTATATTGATATCGATGTGCATCATGGTGATGGTGTAGAAGAAGCATTTTACTTCACCGACAGGTAACAACAATCTCGTAACAATCTCGTATTCTGTAATTTTATTGAAGGTAAGATATGTATGGTAGATTCATTTAGCGTTGATCAAAATTTGAACTGAAAAACTTTGATAAGTTGCTTCAGCTAGTATTCCTTGACCCTTTTTTCGTTTTTCAAACAATGTATGTAGAGCATAAATTTAGAGTAAAATGTCATTTTTGTCCCCGAGGTTTGGCCAGTTTTGTGAATTTTGTCCAAAGGTTTGTTTTTTCGCATCTGGATCCAAAAGGTTTAAAATCTTGCCATTTCCATCCGGCTTGTTAACTCCATCCATTTTTCTCCGTTAAGTCAGGGATACTTCTGTCTTTGTTGTTAACTTAAAGGGCAATTTGGTCTTTTTCAAGGGTATTTGGTCTTTTTACATAAGGTAAAAAATCTGACTTAACAGAGAAAAATGGATGGAGTTAACGAGCCATTTCAAACCTTTTGAATCCAGATGCGGAACAATAAACCTTTGGATGAAAGTCGCAAAACTGGTCAAACCTTAGGGACGTAAATGGCATTTTACTCATAAATTTAAATGGGATATTTTACAAACATATTTGAAATTCAGGTGACTGTTAAACGTTTTTTGCACTCGTTCTGACTATATTACGCGCTAAATTTTTAGGGTGATGACTGTAAGTTTTCACAAGTACGGAAATCTGTTCTTTCCCGGATCAGGTGATGTAAAGGTATCCTACAGTCTACACTTCTGACCCTTATAAAGCCTGTGTTAGAATGATACTCATGTATCTATTTGATAATTTTTATTCTGTAGGAAATTGGGGAGCGAGAAGGAAAGTTCTATGCAATTAACGTTCCTTTAAAGGATGGCATAGATGACAGCAGCTTTACACGTCTGTTTAAAACAGTATGTTTTAAAGCTAGATGCCTAGATATCTTTTATATGTATATATTTATGGTGTGGGGGCTGGTTTTTATAATTTTATTCATCTTTTCATTTTGTAGATAATTTCAAAGGTTGTTGAAACATATCAACCGGGTGTGATCGTTCTCCAGTGTGGAGCAGATTCGCTCGCTGGGGACCGCTTAGGCTGCTTCAACCTCTCTATAGACGGTGCGCTAGTCTTATTGTAATCAAAACCTGCTCGGTTATCGTATTTTTTATTGAGTGATGTTGTAATACTTGTTTTCTGTTACTTCTGAATATCTTACAGGACATGCTGAATGTGTTAGGATTGTAAAAAAATTTGGTTTGCCTCTGCTGGTAAGTCTATTTCATTATTTTTAAGTAAGTTTTGTTTGTATTATTAATTGTGTCTATTAGAAACTAATATCGAGGGTTTTTGTGCAGGTAACTGGAGGTGGAGGATATACCAAAGAGAACGTTGCTCGGTGCTGGACTGTTGAAACAGGAGTGCTTTTAGATACAGAGCTTCCTGATGGTATATACGTTTTTCATAAATATTTTCAACTCATATATTTACTCAGATTAGATCATTAAAACCATATTGCTAAGTTATTATATATATTTACCTTAAAAACGTGTGAACGATGCAGAGATCCCAGATAATGATTATATCAAGTATTTCGCTCCGGAGTGTTCGTTAAGGATTCCAACTGCTCATATCGTATGTCATTTCTTCTGTATTTTCTTTTTCTTCTTTTTATCATTTTGGTTCAAACAAGTTTAAAGCAGCTAAAAGTGTATTTTTTTAATGCATACATACAACCTTCAAACGCGCTTTATCAAAAAAATAGAACAATGTTGTTGTGATATTGTTTTAGTGTTCTCACACACAACCTTCAAAATCACTTTTACGAATCTTTACAAAAAGATTACCCGCGTTGATTCGTTGCATTAATCTCGTCTTGTGATATTTGTAGTCTTGGATCGTAATTATATTTTTGTTGGTTTGACAGGAAAATTTTAACAGCAAATCATACCTGGGAACTATAAAGATGCAAGTTCTAGAAAATCTTCGATGCATTCAACATGCTCCAAGTGTACAGATGCAAGAGGTAATTAAGGAAACTTTTAATGTTGACCGAATAGTTGATTGTTCTTCTTCAGCAGTGTCCCAACCCAAACAATGTGAATTTTTATGTGGATTAACATTAAAGATTGAATTAAATCTGTTCTTGTTTCTCTAAATATTGCAGGTTCCACCTGATTTCTATATTCCTGATTTTGACGAAGATGAGAAGAACCCTGATGAACGAATCGATCGTAAGTACAAAACCCCCTAAACAGCAATACTTGTGTTGTTTATTAGAGATCAAAATGGGTTCGGATCAGTAGGCATGTAAATGAACGTGTTCGTTCGTTCATTTAACTTTAACCGAACACAAGCACGTACACATTCACGAACATACAATGGGACACATTTTTTTTTTCATGTTCATTCATTATAAATGGGCGTGTTCATGTTTGTTTACGTTCGTTTAAAATCTAAATGAACAGTTGGCGAGCGCGCATGAACATAAATGAACGAACAAAACGTGTGTTTATGTTTGTTTAATTAAATGAACAAAAAAATGTGTTCATGTTTGTTCGTTTATTTAATAAACGAACTTCCCACCGAACAACTTCATGAACATTCGGTTCATTTACAGGCATACGGATCAGAATGAGTAAAACTGAAACGGGCTGGGTTGCCCTGATCATATGAAGTTTTTGTCTTATCATTTATTGACTTCTATAAAGAGTTGATATTTTATTTATCATCACAAAAACTACATTAGTGCAATAAAAATCTAATTTATTTTAATAAAATAGTTTATAAGGTTGTATACATTTTGAAAGTATATTTTGGTGGCTTCCACCCCGTTCCGTTACAGGTTAAGTTTCCTGATTTTACCCATTAACCCGTTAAGTGTTAATCCAAATTGGGCCAATTTACTCATAATTGTTGGAGTCTTGTTCATATGGTTGCTTTTCATTCTAACAGAGCATACACGGGACAAACAAATTCAACGTGATGATGAATACTATGAAGGAGACAACGACAACGATCATAACATGGATGATGTTTAGAACTCACATTGACGGTTTAAGGGCTACATACTAGATGTTTAAGGGCTACATACTAGATGTTAGAAAATTAGGGTTCATTTGAAAAGTTATAATTTATGTTGTTTTTGGATAGTTGTATATAAGTTGTACTTGTATGCAGATTTCTTGTCATGTGTGGAGGACTTGCACAAGTGTCAAACTGATAAACAAAGAGATGACCAACTTCCTTTTTTGGTTTTTGTTTTTGATAGAAAGGAATCCAAAACACAACTAAAGCCTTGAACTGAGGTCTATTTGTTCTAAATTGATGTTATTGTAATACAAAACTAATATATAAAGATGCTGGGTTAATCTTGATTAGTTGGGGATTTAATTAATGTATAGAGTTAACTGCCATTTTAGTCCCTGTGGTTTGGGTCATATTGCCAGTTTAGTTCAAAGGTTTTATTTTTAACATGTGGGTCCAAAAAGGTTTGACAGTTGCCATTTTAGTCCACTGGGTTAACTTCATCCATTTTTTATGTTAACGAGAAGGCCAATTTGGTCATTTTGTATGTAATTCTGTTAACTAAAAGGGCAATTCAGCCATATAAAATGACCGAATTGGCCTTCTCGTTAACAGAAAAAACAGATGAAGTTAACCGAGTGGACTAAAATGGCAACTGTGAAACCTTTTTGGACCCACAGGTTAAAAATGAAACCTTTGGACTAAACTGGCAAAATGGCCCAAACCACAGGGACTAAAATGGCATTTAACTCTAATGTATATATAGGTACTTAATTTTAGGGATTACGTGTATTTGAATTATTATTTAATTATTAGGTGTTATGGTCTAGTCGGGATAGGCTTGTTAGCTAGCTTGGTGATCAAGTAATATTTAGTATAAATAGAGGTTTAGGGGCTGTTTGGCAACATCTGAATGCTGAACCATTAAGAGGTCTGAACCATTAAGTGATGAATCGGTAAGAGGTCTGAACCATTAAGAGCCTGTATAATGCTTAACCGTTCAGAGGCAAATGTCTGACCAACTCAGATTAGAGGTCTTAACCATTCAGACTCTGTATAAATCTTAACTATTCAGATGCAAATGTCTGAACCATTCAGACATCTGCTCGTGAAACAAACAGTCTGAACCATTAAGTGCTGAACCAGTAAGAGGTCTGAACCATTAAGAGCATCATTAAGAGAACAAACAGCCCCTTAGTGTCTTGTAATTTTGTGGTGGTTTAATTATAGTAAAAAAAAGAGTCGTGAGTGCTCTCAGTATCCGATTGTTCCAACAAAGGAAATCGATAACCGATAAAAGTATTGCAACTTTATTTAGAGTTCTATAAGACTTAGGTGTTGTTTGTTTTTTAAGAGGTAAAATGTTTGCAGTCTACGAACCACATCTGCAAACATGTGTAGAAAAAAAGATGGACAAAAACTCTGCAGTCTACAAGAATGTTGTTTGTTTTTTAACATATGCAGACTTCTAAAATAAACTGGTGGTGTACGGACGGTGGTGGTGGGTGGTGGACGGTGGTGGTGGTGATGGACAGTTGTGGGTAGTGGACGGTGGTGGTGATGGGGGGTGGTGGTGAGTGGTGGTTTTTAACTCTCTGTAGTGGCTAAACTAAGTCTGCACCACAAGCTTGCGCAAAGCTTTTCAGAAAAAACAAACAGCACCTTAGTTTACGTTATTTCACATTTTCACTCGTGAACAAGCAAAATCCAACACCATGAACAATTCGAAAAGCAATCCCAACAACGTTAAAAATAACTTATTGTAGTACGAAAATGTCATAAGAAGATTAGTTTTTTAAATGACATTTTAGCAGAGTCGTAAGTTCTATTCATTAACCGAAACCATACACGAATTTTACTCGAGCAAGCTCATGTCAAAATCCGCTCAAACTTTAATAAATCAATTGGCTCGCATGAATAAGTTATGACCCGTAAGTTCTATTCATTAACCGAAACCCAGGGGCGGACCTACATAGTGGTCAGGGTGGGCGGCCGCACCCCTTGAAAAAAAAAATTAGTGTATATTTTAGGCAAAAAACCCGACCGCACCCCTTGAAAATATGGTTGAACACCTCATCCGCACCCCCAGCAAATAATTTCTGGGTCCGCCACTGCCGAAACCATACACGAATTTTACTCGAGCAAGCTCATGTTGTCAAAATCCGCTCAAACTTTAATAATCAATTGGCTCGCATGAACAAGTTATGATCCGACGTAATACACAAGCCAAACACATAATAAAAGTATATTAATTCTAAAATCAAGAACAATGCAAGAAACCTCAAAAGATAACCAGCAGAATCAATAGCAAGCTTGCAACTTGGAAACCTTTCAACCAAATCAGTGTCTCATAAGCAGCTAGGTTTCTGCAAAAGCTTCCAAACACAAAGAGAACAGACAATAGTTTTTCTGTAATCTTGCTAGGTTGTGAAAGCCATTGATGATAATGATGGTGATGAATTTTAGTTCTTCTTTAACAGCAATTTTTTTTAGTTTTAATTACAATTTTATAGACATAAAGTACAGATTTAGAGTCATAAAATTTTGGAAAAGATAGTTGAAAATAATCTTAAAAGGACAAAAAGAGAAGTATCTTGAAGCTAGACTCCTCCAGTTGTCCAAAAAACACTTCAGAAATATGTGCAACCATAACATCTTTAACTAACAAAACTTGGAACTCCACAAATTTTGCAAAGTCTAAAAAACAACAATAATTTATGACAAAACAAAGTGAAAATACACGAACATAACAAAATGAAAGCATGCTTCTCACACGGTGGCTGAATCACTTAGTCGAACAAACTGAATCCCATGTCCTGAAAAAATAAACAAAAAAAGTAAGCGAATGATCCAAAAAAACAGACTAAAATGAATCAAGATAAAAGACGAAGTAAAAGAAGCTTACATCATCAGATTCTTCTTTCTCTTCGACCTTCTCTTCTTTCTTTGTCTCAGCAGCGGCGGCAGCAGGTGCGGCACCACCACCAGTTGCAGCGGCAACTGCAACACCACCACCACCGGATGGAACTGAAGCAAGCTTCTCCCTTCCGGAAGCAATTAGTTCTGTGATATCTTTACCCTTGACTTCCTTTAGTAGCAATTCGATTTTATCTTCATCTGCATCAGCTCCAACTGTAGTTTACAACGTAAAAGTTACGTCACTCATGTTTTCCGATAAACTAAAAATTGCCAAATACACAATTAACGTAAGTAAAAATTGTCACCCCTGGCTAAAACATATAGCATAACACATGTTTTCCGGAAAAACTAAAAATCTAAGCAAAAAAGGAAAACTTCATACTCATTAAATCAACAGAAACTCAAAACCAATAATTCTGTCATCTACGTTTAGAAAGAAAAGAGAAAAAAAACCCTTAAGAATCTAAGCCGAAAAAAACTTCACTCATTACAATCACTAGAAACTCACCAAATGAAAATGTCAAAGAGTTTAGAAAAAATAAACCTCAAAATCAATACAAAATAACATGTGCATCCCCCATTTTCCAAAAAAGTCAACAATCAAAGGTCAAATTTTTCTCTATAAAATTCCATCATTCATGTTCGATCAAGATGCTAAATGAGTTACTAAGCAGCCAACCATAAATCATATATATTTTGTAAAAATGAATGCTAAGTAGATACCAAACAACAAAATTCTGGTTTCATACTGTAACCGTCTGTCACCCATAGCTTAAACAAATATCAAAACTAAAAATTTGAACAGAAAAAAAATGTCGCTCATTACAATTAACAGAAACTATAACAAACGAAATTCTCAAGTTCAGAAAAAATAAACCTCAAAATCAGTACTAAATAACATGGAGTCATAAAGATCACCCATTTGTGCCAAAAAACAAAAGACAAAAAATCAAATTTTAAGTAGAAATATTCCATTTGTGCCAAAAAACAAAAGACAAAAAATCAAATTTTAAGTAGAAAATATTAAGTCCTAAATGAAAACACTCCACTACCGTGTCACCATTATCAAATTTAAATTCATTCAAAATGCACAAAACAATGCCTGATTCCCAATCCTTATTCAATAACAGTCATGTTAATTCAAGATGCTAAATAAGTAATGGGAAATCATAAAAAGCGGGGAAACGAGGAACCACTAATTTTATATGTAAAATATTCATTAAAAAATCACTTTTACATAGAAAAAAAATATTTTTACACAATGTTTTCGGAGCTTTTGCATATAAACAAACACGTGTAGAGACAGTTCAATTAAAAAAGTTAAATTTTGTTGAATAAAATGGCTTTCTTTGGCTGTGTTTTTAAACTTTTTTCCGGTTTTTTTTTAATTTTATTTAACAAGCAATCAACCATAAATCATATATTTTTAAAAATAAGAACTAATCAGGTATCACCAAACAACAAAATTAGGGTTTCACACTGTAACAATTCAAAACTTTACAAACTAACAACACTACCAACCAAACCAAATATATATTATATACATACACAAACTACATATAAAATTATAAATCATTAACCATACCTGAACCAAGAATATTCTTCAAATCATCAGCAGACGGAGACGTGTTACCGCCCAACAGAGCCAACAAATAAGCAGCAACAACCTTCATTCTGCGGCATAAAACAACACAAATTTCAATTAAACACATCGTCACAAAATCGTCACTAAAAGTTCAAACAATCATATCGTTTTTTACACAATGAAACTGGATCTACTGATTCTAGCAATGGATTGAAGAAGACAATACCTGTAATCTGTTGAAGAAGACGCTCTGTAACGGTTGAAGACGACTGGGTTTTAGCAGTCCGATTGAAACCCTAATTTTATTTATATGAGTGTTTATATAGGATGTGGCTACGACCCATTTGTTTTAAATGGGCTGGGTTGTTACCTTATGGGCTTATTATATGCTATAATTTGAGGTGTACAGAAAAATTGGTTTGGGCCCGAGCCCAAAAAAATACAAAAACCGGTACCAATTCAAACCGATTTGGGTCCGATCGAAAAAAATTGGTTTTCAACACTCCAAACCGGTTTGAACATGTGTCCAAATCAGTTTGAGTGGGTTGGGGTTTCAACCTTAAAATCGGTTTATAACCAGAACTTGTTTGGGGCAAATTGGTTTGAGTCCAGGGTTAAAAAAAAAAAACCACGGACCGGTTTTCAACCTGAACCGGTTTGGGCCAAAACCGAGTTTTGTACACCTCTAACTATAATCATATTTTTATATAATTTACTTAACGAGCAATTGTTTTAACTTATAAATGATTACATGAAAGTATAACTCAGTAAAAGAAAACGTAAAACTAGCCAATCTAATTAAAGAAATGACGCTTAAATTCAACTTGACTTTAAAATTTCACGTTCAAAATTTGACCGAGCTTTCATTTGCAAATTGCAAGCTCAAGCTTGATAAGGTAACTAATATTTTTGAGTTCTAATCAACATAATTTATCATGATTAATTGACGTGTTTGAGAACCACTAGACACATAATAATTAGATTACATTGATATATAAACACAAATGATAAAATTAATCATTTAAACTTGATCACGGAGATAATCTTTGCATGGTGTGGTGGTGAATATTATTATAGATACACATTCAATAACATATAATATGTACGTAATGTTTTCTATGTGCACATCAAGTATCATGATCAACTACCCTCAGATCATACAAGTCACGCACAAGATTAACAAATATATAACAACTCACAAGGGCTAGATATCACAAATGTGTGATATTAAAAGAAATGGAATAACAATATGTGCACGAGCGTAAAGATTGATTGATGTGAGGATAGGGTATATGCTCAATAGGATGTAAACAGAGATTAAATATTGATTTGATTTTTTTTAAACGAAAAATTTAGATCACTAATGGATCACTAGAGTATCATCATGTCACCAGTGGAACAACCAAATCATATCCATCTCCACTAGACAATAATGCATATGCATCATTTCTGGAGGAAATCTAATAAATTTGAGAAAAACTCTCTTGTGGAAATCAAACTCAGAACCTAATGTTCTCCAAGCCTTATCCCACACCTAAGATGTCAATAGGCTATAATGCCACGGGCATTGATTTGATTTTAAAAATACGTATTTAGGGGTGTTTAACGCGCTAACATAGCATGGGCCATTAAACCATAAGGCCGGTGGGTGTGGCTTAACGCCACCCCGCCACCTCATCCTCCATAGTGTCCTGGGGCTGCCATCGGCCACACCGCGACAGTGAAAGGGGGGTGCCATCGTAAGCTCGCCAGCATGTTAACGAGGGGCAATTGATTTGAACGATGAAGGTGTTGATCAAAAGGGGGCGCCATAGTGTAAATGGGGGCTTTATACCACGCCCTGCAAGTTAAAGGAAGGGCTTTAAAGCCCCCTGTGTGACGTGGACATGACGTGGCGCTGAGATAACGTGATAAAACCCCTAGGGGCTTTATAGTTTATACCACACCCTTAAGCCTAACACACAATCTTATATACATAATTACATATACTTGCTTGACTTCCGGGAAAAAAGGCCCAATGTGAACACAAGTACCACTTCATATTGAAAACACCACCCTTTATTTCAGATCTTTAGCCCAATTACGTGTGTATCCACAACAACAATTACTATTCATTTATGGCATATCGGATATAATTTTGATCCTATTAACCAATAATAATCCATATTAACAATGACATTCATAACTTCTACTTTTGTTGTTAAGACAATCCAATCATAACAGAAAAGTAACTTCATTTTCATCTAACTCTCACTTGTGTTGTTTTTACGTTAGTTTAGAATTGCCTCTGGCATCGAAAATGAATGTTACAAGTGTCATTAATCACACTACTCGCAGGGGCGGATCTATGGAGGACCAAGGGGTAGCCTCCGCTACCGCTTGGTCGGAAAATTTTTGACGTTTTTAGTGTAAATTTTGGAAAAATTTGACGTTTTTTCGATTTCGTTACCGCTTATTTATAAAACGTTCCCGCTTGGTCGGAATCCTAGATCCGCCACTGACTACTCGTATGAATTATCAGTCAACGAGTTATAGTTTGAATTACTAACAAAAAAACTACAGCTCAACTGGCATTGGAGGGAAAGTGAAGATTTAGACTGAAGGCCACATGTCTCTAGTTCGAATCCAATCCTCTTCGGGTTTTACCGCAGTGAGCCTTTGGGCAACAGGTTTTCTCCACAACTCAAGATGGTGAGCTTAAGCTACCTAACACTGTCTATGATCACGGGCGTATGAGGTCGCTTTTTGTCATTGAGTTACCCCAGGTAACTGAACTTTTGTTCGTTGGCAGTTAGAAAAAGATTTGAACTATTAATATTCGGTTTTCCTAATTAACATTATTTTAATTTAATAGATTCCCCAATGGAAAAAAATGAAAAGCAAATTGAAAAGGGATGGATCCCCCCATTTTCAGCCGACTTAAATCTTTTCCAGTTTTGGTTGGAGGGTGAGAACCCAAACAAAACAGTTACATTCATAACCATCTGCTTCTGATTCTTTTCTTCCTTGTTGGGTATCCAAAATTCACCCGTATTTCGCTTGATTTCAAGATCTTTTCATCCAATTTCACATAGGGTTTATCCCCATTTCATATTCTAAACATTCCCCCTTCAAGAACTCAAATGACCCATGAAATCGCAACAATTTCGATCAATTAATGTCATCATTCAGAGGTTTAATCTTTGTTGGTTAATGGGTCTGAGTTTTCTTCAATCAAATCAACCCAAATTGGTCATGAAGTAACATTACATGTTAATGCCCACAACCTGTTCGACGAAATGGCTGACAGAAATGGGGGTTCATTGTATTCAATTGGGTTACTATCTTGGAAATCTTTGATCGCTTTGTTGTCACTCGCGTTAACCGTGTTCGTGTTATCGTGGTCATTACTGTTGAACTCGGGCCGGTATCAATTCATTGATCAAAATTTGCTTCCACATTTGAAACATTATAATCCACTATTAATAGATCATGATCAACAAGCAAGTTTAAAAGTGTTTATGTATGATTTACCCTCTGAGTTTCATTTCGAGCTGTTGGATTGGAAGCCGGATGGCTACACTCCTTGGCCCGATATCCGTTCAGAAGTACCCGAATACGCCGGTGGGTTAAACGTGCAACATAGCGTAGCGTACTGGCTTACGCTAGACCTTTTAGCCTCAGAATTCGACAATGCAGGTGGTCGATACGCGATTAGAGTTCATAACTCGAGTGAAGCGGATGTTATATTCATACCCTTTTTCTCTTCCATATGTTTTAATCGGTTTTCGAGGGTAAACCAGCATAAAAAAACCAACACGAACAAAGAACTGCAAAAGAAGTTAGTTACATACGTAACGGGTCAGCCCGAATGGAAACGGTCGGGTGGGATAGATCACGTAATCGCGGCGCACCATCCGAATAGCTTACTCGACGCGCGAATGCAGCTATGGCCCGCCATGTTCATTCTTTCGGATTTCGGAAGGTACCCACCAACTATAGCAAACATCAACAAAGATGTTATCGCACCTTACAAGCACATCATCAAAAGCTATGTTAACGATTCATCCAGTTTCGATTCCCGCCCGATCTTGCTGTTTTTCCAGGGCGCGATATACAGAAAAGACGGCGGCTTCGTCCGTCAAGAAATCTTTTATCTTTTACAGAAAGAAAAAGACGTTCATTTCGCGTTCGGTAGCGTTAAAAAACAAGGTATTCCTTCCGCGACAAAAGGAATGCAATCATCGAAATTCTGTCTTAACATAGCGGGTGACACACCGTCGTCGAATCGGTTGTTTGACGCCATTGCTAGCCACTGTGTTCCTGTTATCATCAGTGATGACATCGAGCTACCCTTTGAGGATGTTATCGATTACTCCGAGTTTTGTATCTTCGTTCGAACGTCGGATGCTTTGAAAGAGAAATTTCTTATAAACTTTATACGAAGAATCAGTAGAGACGAATGGACGCGAAAATGGGAAAAGCTTAAGGAAGTTGAACACTTTTTTGAGTACCGGTATCCATCCGAGAAGGGTGATGCGGTGCAGATGATATGGCGGTCTGTGGCGAAAAAGGTTCCGGTTATAAAGAGGAGATTACACGCGAGTAGACGGTTTTCGCGGTTTGGAAAACCTGCTAGTAAGTCTAGTTTTCCGTTGCCGAGAAACTTATTGTCTTGATAGAAGAACAGATTGATGGTAGAAGATAGAATGTACAAGGAAATGTTACCAGGAAATAGGATTTTTAGATGGAAGTTTGTTCATTAATACATGGATCATCAACAGTTTTGTAATGTAATATGATCTTGCTAGACAATAGTTGTGGGTCAGACCAAATTTGAGTAGAATAAGTGTTATCAGAACTGAACCGGATTGAAAATCATCTACATAACCGGTCCGGTTATGTACTCTTAAACCGCCTTACTTGGGGCAACTGGACCGGTAGTTGGAGTGATTTTTTCAAATTTTAATTTTATTTATTTTTTTGTTCCTTTCAAATCAAAGGAACGAGAACAATTTAACTCGAAGCAACAAGAACAAAATCAAACCTTGTTACAACTCAAAAGTCGATTAGAAAAATTGGCTGATGGATCCAAACCGAACGAATAAGATGAAATGAGAACGAACAGAAGTGATATAAGTATAAATCAAAGATATATCGAATATGTAGGAAATGTCGAAATAACAAATGTATCATATCAACGTCGTAAAATAATAGTGTAACCACTGATGCAACAGTAAAACATGTTAGCATATTATAATTAGACCAAGGACTTATATGTATGTAGTGTATGTCGTATACATTAAAATATCTTTAGTCCGTAATGTATGCAACAATAATTACGCAAAGTATAATTAGTAAAAACGTAGTGTACTCAACAATGTATACACTAAAGTTCAACCAATAACCCACATTCCCCTTTTTTCGGTACCAGTACCGGTATTTACAGGTAAAACACCAGTAAATACCGGTACCCACTTTTCCTGTTTTTCGGTACCGAACGGGTACCGTGCTCATCCCTAGTTTAGCTCAAGGATTGAACCCAGGTTTCCCTGGGTCTCCTATCGTTGCCCACCAGTGCCTCTCTGCACCAAATGGGAGTTTAACCTGCATCTCTCAAGAGAAATGCAAACCTTCCACACCACTTGATCTAGAGATCATTGGCATGATGTTTTAACTTAATTAGAAAAACATCACCAACGGTGCAAATTTTAGTTCCAAAAACTCTCATATTTAGATGGTTCTCATTTGAGGTCGCGCCACATACATGTTTGATATACTTGTATGTTTAAAATAATCAAAATTTATGTTACATGCTTATGATAATTATCATATGATGTATGATATAGTATGTGAAAGGAATATTAATTTTACATACAATTTCACAAAAAAAAAAGTCTAATTACATGGTCAAGACACAATATATCACAAAAAGTCTTATTACATGGTCAAGACACGATAAAAAAAAAAGGAAAAAGTTAATTACACCTTCATTAGTACCGAAGAAAAACATGGTATTTTTTTGTAGAAATATCTTATACAATAATAAAAATCCAAAAGAACAAAGTAGCAAAATACAATTGACAATAATTTGGTGCAACTCACCATTCTTTTAGCCTTCTTCCCCAAACTCTTTTGTGAATCGCTCGTGAACCTCAAGGTCACTTTTGCTCACAGTCGGCTTCTGCCTCGCAAGCACCTTGTCAAAATCTGCTCGCATGATCGGTGGTGGACTTATCTGCAATAAATCTCATATTAGCTCTTTTTAGTATTATACCAATTTGACCTGTTGTCAATAACAAAACCTAAACTCTATACAGTTAATGCGGTAAAAAATCAGATATCAGTCAAGGACCGATATTTGAGATATAGGTCATCCGTCATCATGGTGGGATATCGGTAATTTTAATATCATGCAGAACTTGTGTATATAGCAATTTAACACTAACAATTCAATATACTCTCCTACCACTAACAAATTAACCTTTTGCAACTTGCAAAACACTAACAATTGTAGCAAGTAGGAACTCATCAAGACTTAAAACACTAATAGCAGCAATAAGAAGAAAGACAAATGGTAGAACTAAGAAGAAAGGTACTGATATCGGGAAAATGGGTGATATATTAGTCAATATCGCCGATGTACCGATATTTTACATGAGGATCATATATCACCGATATTAACTGCATAGCGTGAAGTGACCCGTTTCAATGAACACGTATTAAAATCATCACCTCTACTCTACTTTGAAATTGAATCTTACAAAATTACTTGATAGGTCAACTATTTGACAATGAAGAATTTTCATTACCTTCGCCGCCAATCCTTTTGCTGCAAGGTCCTGCATGGTGGTTTGAACAGCCCCGGGTTGTTTTGGACCACATGGTACCCACAAACCATCATTTGTGTTAACGAAAAACATGGCATCCTGAGTTTTACGTACGGGTTCAAATAAAACATCCTTAACCTACAAAAGCCATAAATATTAGACTTATCAGATATGCTACGCATTCCAAAGTGTTATTTTGGAATCTTGGCAGTAAATGTAAGAACTGCACTTACACAAACGGCAATATCAGAACCAGAAAATCCTTCGGTCTTACGAGCCAAGGCCTCAAAGTCACTTTCAGTTAAGTTATTTGGTGTATCTCCTAAATGCACCTGTATATCAAGCCACATGTTATACATTTTTTCATAAACATGCAAATACGGTGGCACGTTGGCCTATTTATCTCTAAGTCAAATGGGTAGAATAAAGAAAAAAGTAAAGCTAAAAAGGAGACGGGTCCACTGGGTTATATGTGTCGAAAAACTCCCATAATGTACTTTTAATGCCACATTACTATTGTAATAATATAGTGGTCGTAGTTATTTCAAATAATTTAAGCCATAAATGGACAAAAATCAAGCCATCCAGTAGGGGTGTGCACGGTTCGGTTCTCGGTTTTTGAAAACTGTTCGGTTTCGGTTTTAGCAACGGTGCGGTTCGGTTTTTTCAATTTTTGGATCAAATTTACGTAAAATTCATATATAGAAGTTATAATCCAAGATTTAAGAATCTTTCTTAGATGTTTACATTTAAGTTATTACATTTAACCTTTTTAATTAATGTTGTTCACATAAACCTAGCTTTCTAATCTATTTTTATTATTCTCCAAAGTTTTTATTAAGACATTTTATATCATAATATTTTGAAAATCATTTAATTTTTAGGTTAAATCTTGTTATTTCTTGTAGTAAATTGATAAATCATTTCAAAGATAAATAAACATGCTAATGTTTTTATTACAAATACTTACCATTCAAGAATAAAATTAATCCTAAATCAAATATATATAACAAACATTAAAAAAAAGGATTTTTTAGGTTATTCGGTTCGGTTCGTTTTTCTTTAGTTCTCAAAAAATGCAAAACCGTAACCGAACCGTAAATTTAGGTTCGTCTTTTTTTGGTTTTTTGTGCGGTTTGGTTTTTTCGGCTCGGTTAAGGGTTTTTCGGTTTTCTGCTCTCCCTGGCAACCAGATCCATTCAAGACACACAAAAGATTATTCTTTTTGACCCAAACCCATGTTGACTTGTTAAGCGACCTGCTTGACCAGCTCACTATGCGACCTTTACTTGCAAACAATTGAAAATATTATAACCCAAATTTAAAGAAACATCATAGTTTACATGAGTAAAAAAAAAATACATCAATAAAAAGAGCTGCAAAAATAGTAAATATGTGGAGTGCCATCATTACCTTGAACATGTGTTGTCGGGCCTTCAAATCCGGAAGTGGAATGTATATACGCTTATCAAAACGCCGGCGGATAGCCTGCAACAATTATTTGAAAATACTAACTAAGCTGACTAGAATTTTAGTATTTAACAAAATTATTATTATTTTTCTAAAAGACCTGATCCAGAGAGTAGGGTGTATTTGTTGCTGCAAGTACTAGAACTTTATCATCATTGTGTCCTACACCCTGAAAGAATAAAAAGTTGGCAAATCTTCATATCGATTTATTCTTCTTTTTTCGGGTTTTAAATTTTAATAATTACCTGCATCTGAACAAGAATTTCGGTTTTAATACGCCTTGAAGCTTCACTCTCGTTGCCTTCTCCACGTTGACCGCTTAGAGAGTCAATCTCATCGATAAATATAATGGAGGGTGCGCTTTCACGAGCCATTTGGAAAAGATTTGACACCAGCTTTTCACTTTCTCCCATCCACTTTGAAACGAGATCTGATGAAGATACACTGCACCAAACCACCAGTTGGCACTTGCCAACTCATTGGCGTAAGTCCATGAACGTAAAAAAGAACCCAAAATCTATGGAAACCGTAATTAAAAGTCCTTTTTAGGCAGAATTATGAATATTGTTAGCTGTAAGTCAGATTGGTGGCCTACTTCCGTATATGGTTGAAATATGTAAGTTCTTTCAACTAAAGGCAAGATGGGCGGGCTGGAGGGTTTGTAACTGATCAAAATGGGTTCGGATTAAAACGGACGGTTTTTTTAGTACAGGTCAAAATGGGTTGGGCCAAGTTGATCCACATATTTTTTGTCCATTATTACAATTTAATCAAATAGATGATAATTAATTGCAAAAACAAAATTATTACGATGATTAAGAGTTGTAAGGTTCGTAAATTGTATGGAGTCTGAATCTAAAAAGCTTTCGCAGTTCTTGTTAAATGCTAGTTCCTCGGTATGGGTCAAAAGGTCATGATGGATCGTCCCCAACAAATTTTTAATGCATTTCTGTTCTGTAAGTTGTAACTAATTAGTTTTAAGTATGAATATAAAAGTAAAGTAATAGCACAATAATGATCTAATCTTTTTTTTTTACATTTGGAAGTTTTATGCATTTTAATAAACTTTGGATGGGCTTACGATACATTTCACATGTACACGTTTTAGCTTAAACCCGTTTGACCCATTACTATAGATAAAAACATATAAACGAAATCTTCCAAGTTAATAGACTAATGGGACAGAATCATGGTTTAAAAAAACGCCCGAGGCGTACGTACTGAGGCGCGCCTCAGTTCGAAACGGAAGGAAAACGCTTATGAGGCGGCGCCTCAGATCCAGATATTAAACGTGCGCCTCACTTGAGTGAGGCGGGGAAAAAACGTCGGCGTACTGAGGCGGTACTGAGGCGTATGTTTTATTTTTAGGGGGTATAAAATCTGGATTGACTTTATTTTAGGCGCCAAAAGCAGCATATGGGCGGCAAAAAAAAGTATGAGCGCCATTTTTTTTTATTTCTTTATATAGCCTTAGGGTTTTTTATTTCTTTACATGTTTTGATTATAAGTTTATAAGTGCTGAGCTGCTGTTAGTCTGTTGATACTTGCTTGCTGAGTTGCTGTATAAATACATTAATACTTGCTGAGTTGCTGTTAGTCTGTTAATACTTAATAATACTTGCTGTCTTGCTGTTAACAGTTAATATATAAATATAATACTTGCTGCTAACAGTTAATATAAATATAATAATTGCTGTATAAACTATATAAACTGTTGATTTGATGAGAAAAGTCATTTTTTGATGTTAAGTATTTATTATTTTATGATATATATAATTTTAATATTTATTTATTAATACCGCCTCGGACTTACGCCTCGTTCCGCCTCAATACTTACGCCTCGCGCCTCGAAGGGAAAACGCCTCGATACTCGTTTCCGTTTTTTTAAACACTGGACAGAATTTCCACCTTTAGCAGACACAGATTCTACATTAGTGTTATTTTTAGACCACTCTATTCAACTTCAGTATCATCCTTAAGCAGCATTTCTGTAAGTCTAAGCTTTAAAAAAATGCATCTACAAGTACTAAGAAACCTAAGTAGATGTTAAGTTCCATGTACTTCGCATGATAAATTCTTCAATTCATTATGATTCTTCATCTTTATTTACTTTTAAGTCATACAGTACCATGGAGGTATTGAAGTGTGCTTGTGCCAGTCATTTAAAATGCGTCATTTAGTTTTATTAAACGTAAATATCACATATAAGACAATCACCGACACTCTGCAGGTTGTATGAGGTGTGATTTTGATTCTAATGTCATCACCACCTAATGCTCAATCTATATCCTTTCTTCTAAGAGTCATACCAACTATATTGAGTCTAAAGGAGAATATGGTTATAATCAAAATAATAAAACTTTTTCATAGACTTTACTACATGTGCACTAGACAGAACTATGAACCTGGATTTAACCTTAGGAATCCAATGTCACAACATGATGATACTGAACAACTAAAATAACACGTAATGAAGAGATGCAAAAATATAGAGGCATCATGCATACGTACTTGTAGATATACACATGTTCATATATGCATAGATGTGTTTTTTCATACATACCTATGTATGTGAAGTGTGAACTAGTCTAAAGTCTGATATAAACTAACCACAGTTGTCAGCATTTTTTATGTACAAACAAATCCAAAGAAGAGCATTCCATTGTATGTAAGATTAAAATAATGTAACTGAATTAATCTATGTTTATTAGGATTAACACCTGAAAAATGTAGAGTCTGCTTCAGTGGCAACAGCCTTTGCCAAGTATGACTTTCCTGTCCCAGGTGGACCATATAAAAGAAAAGCTCTCCAAGGACGCCTTTTACCTACCACAAAACAAACTATTAAGTTGTCGACAAAGACATAGTATAGATCCATGAAACATCGTATGTCAAGCATCATCTGAAAAACTTGTGTTATAACTGAAACCAATGGTATTAGGTCATGTTTATCTAGTTATTCCCCCCTATACCAAATAAAAAGCTTTACTCATGAGAAATAAAACTTAAGAAGCATGCATATTACTTGGGTATGTGAGTTATTGACTTATTTCACCTCATAAAACATTCATACAAGTACTAAAGTCTAAACATATTAGTTTCATTTAAATCTCCATTGTATCAAATCCAACAAATTCCATAAAAACTAGTACACTTAATGTTAAATTTGATGAAAGAAAAGCAATCTTTAAACTTGTTAATAAGTCATATTTTTAAACTTGTTAAAAAACAAGCTACAAAAACATGTTAATAAGTCATATTAACTCCTTTATTTAAAACAAACCTAAAATTCATTAACCTCATTAACTTTGCATCAACACCAGTCAATCCCACAACTAATTAACTAACAACCCTAGCCAAACACCTTAAACTACAAATCCTAACAACCCTAATACAAACCATTAACCATTAACATAACAATATCAAGTCCACAAACCAGTAGTAACATCACCAACCCAAACCATTTAACCATAACCAAAAACATTAACCATATCAAGCAAACAAACCAGTAAAAAAACTGCAAAAATTTATCGGGCAGAATAACTGCTTCCTACAACGCCTGATAAATGATCAACTAATCACTAATCATCATAACCTCTAACAACCCTAACCAAGCACCTTAAACCACAAACCCTAACACAAAACATTAACCATTAACCATAATCACATCAACTCAAGTCCACAAATCAGTAAAAAACTGCGGAAATTTAACCGGCAGATTGCAGAATAACCGCTTCATACAACGCCTGATAAATGATCAACTAATCACTAATCATCATAACCTCTAACAACCCTAACCAAACACATTAATCCAGTAACATCACTAACATTAACCATTAACCATAATCATATCAAATCAAGTCCATAAACCAGTAAAAAACTGCGGAAATTTAACACGCAGAATAACCGGTTCCTGCAACGCCTGATAAATGATCAACTAATCATTAATCATTATAATCTCTAACAACCCTAGCCAAACACCTTAATCCAGTAACATCACTAACACAAAACATTAACCATAATCATATCAAATCAAGTCCACAAACCAGTAAAGAACTGCGGAAATTTAACGGGCAGAATAACCGCTTCCTGCAACGCCTGTTTCGCACTCTCAAGTCCCGCAACATCACTCCACTTCACATTAGGTTTCTCCCTAACAATCGCAGAGTTCAATCCAGCCCTAAGTTTCGAATTCTCCTCACCATCTCCCCCTCCACCTCCACCTCCACCTTCCCCATCCTTAGGTTTCGTCTTCGGCCTGGCCGCCACCGCCGCATCGCCGCCGTTGGCCGCGGGTCCAGCGCCACCGTCATCCAGAACAGCCCTAATCTCCTCGGCACGGCGCAAATACTCGGTGAATTTCTGCGTAATCGCCTCTCGAATCTTAGGGTTTTTCTCGTATTTCAAGTGAGTTTTGAAATACTCCAAGGCGTTCATGTAAAGAGGGAAAGCTTTAGCGTAATTTCCGGCGTTGTCTTCTTGTACGGCTTGCTTTACGTACTCGATTGCTTGTTCTTTGAAGTTGCTGTACATGGTGATGAAATCGGGGTGGTTGTGGAGTGAAACCCTAAGTCAATTTGGTGGATCGATGGGTGGATTTAGGGTTTTGATTTTGGGGAAAAGGGGGATGATGATGATGGTGATCAGGTGATGTAGAAGAGGTGAAGAAATATGTTTAAAGACGCGGTTGGGGTTATTATGGGGCTGTTTGGCTAAGCTTTTCAAAACTACTTATTTGTTTATTTGCTTTCTGAAAAGTAAATAAGCAAATAAGTAGTTTTGAAAAGCTCCATTTTAAAGCTTTTCAAAACTACTTATTTGCTTATTTGCTTTTCAGAAAAGCAAATAAGCAAATAAGTAGTTTTGAAAAGCTTAGCCAAACAAGCCCTATGCACAATATTGATTTTTTTTAACGGAGTAAATTTGTGTATTATTGTTTGTAAAATGAATTTGGATTCAAAAGTTGTTTGATCATAATCCATATCAAAATACTTGCATAAAAAATTGTCTTTGAAAGAATCTATGCACAATATTGATTTTTTTTAACGGTAAATTTGAATCACTAAAAATTTGAATCACTAACGTTGAACGTAGGATTTGATGATCTCTAAATTTTATCTCATTCTTAAAATATCATTAGGTCATAATGTCACGGGCTGTACAATATTGATTTAGATTTAATTGTATACGGATAAATTTAATGGTCTTTTATTCGTTGTTAAAATTATGAAACAATTCTGGAGCTAGGGTTGTTAAAATGCTTGTAGCTTATTATCAGAACTAAGCTTGAGTCAAGGTAAGCTTGCTTAATTGTTGGAACGTTTGAGTTAAATTTATATATTTTATTTATTTATAAGTCATAACTTAATTCCAGATTAAATCAATATAATGTGTCATTAGTCCACTAAAGACTCTGCTACTAATATATTCAACTATAATATTGAAAGGTAAAAAAATATAGTAAACAAGTTAGGTCGGGTTTTTATGGACTTGGCTCGAGCTCAAATTTTAGCTTGTCAAGAATAAATAAGCCGAGTCGAGTTGGGACGTATCGCTTAACTTAAAGTTCAAGCCTGAGCTCAAACTTAAATTGCTTGGCTTGACTCGGTTGTTAAGTAATAGACACCCCCTTTAGAGTATGAGATAAAACACATGTACTCGTATGACTAAAACACAAGGTTTATATATATATTGTTTTCTTGATGAACAAGCAACACTATGTCTTCATTCTCCATAACCTAAACTCGATTTCCCTTGAAACATTTTGATATCAAATTTCGATCACACTATATTTGCAACTTATTAATTTGAGCCCTTGCCACGCTCGTTGTTTGAAACAAGCGATGGTCACTCAAGGAAAACACAAACGAAACATAATTAATCAATAACACTCTTATTCACTCACTATTCGGTGATATTTGTAGTTGTGTAAACGCGTCGTTTGTTAGCTACTCGAAATTGACTTCCTAAAGATCGAATCGAGTTGAACCTCAATCGGGGTATGAGACTGGGATAAGCTATACGCGGCCCATTGTCATCTTTACTAGATAGGCAAGATAGCTATACGTTTCCCTTCCTAGGTGAAGAGATGCATATTCTAATTCCTTCGGTGTGTTGAATCAACGTTTTGTAATTCCTTTGATGCGTTGCATAAACGTTTTGTAAGTCCTTCAATGTGTTGCATCAACGTTATGTTGCCAAGATCTGACAAAGAGGACATAAGATGCATGCACATAGACCACATCACAATGACCTCTTGATCAGTGGCGGACCTAGAAGAAAAAATCAAGGGTATCCCAATTTTTTTACCTAGGTCAGTCCATGAGGATTCGAGGGCCCTGTACAGTTAGTAAAATAGGCACTTAAAATTTTCTTGTATCTAGTCATTTCATTGCGCCGTGTGTGTAAATGCATATACTAGGTTACAGACCCACGAATTGAATAAAGCTTATTAAACACTTGGTAATAAGATTTAGAAATTATAATATAATATATTGAGATAAGGTATAATCAAAATTATATTAATTAGTTATAGATACGCGTGTTGTGAAACTATTTTTAGAAGTAAAATTGTGAGTAAACTGCCAAAATGGTCCCTGAGATTTGGTCACTTTTGTCTAAAACTTAAACCTTGTGAATCCGTGTCACTGTGGTTTCAATTTTGTTGTTATTTTCATCCAAAATCAAAATCTGGTTAGATTTTTCAGTTAACATCCAGTTTTTTTGTCTTTTTCATCCCTTTTAATGAAGGACAAAATGGCCTTTTAACGTTTTATTATAACAAATTAAAAAATATCACAATTTTGCCCTTCATTAAAAGGGAGGAAAAAGACAAAAAAAAAAAAAAAACTAATTGTCAACCGAAAAATCAGACTAGTGGGTTACACTCGCACTCCATGTCGGTGCAAGCCGATATTTATGGCGTCTACCTTTTTTAACAAAATATAATAGAAACGTAGACGCAATGATAAACATATTTTGATATTGATATATAAACCCAAAGAAGTACAATTGTGTTTATTTTTATAAATCTATAAACCTCATTTGTTTAACTTTTTTTATATTGTAACTAAAATTCGTAATCAACATTTAAAATATGGAATAAAGCTACTTAAAATTTTTACTAAACTTGTAAATAGAAGTTTCAACGTTGTATTTGATAAGAAAATCATTGATTATTATTTTGTATCTTTAAATTAGTAGGCAAAATAGAAAGCAAATGTTGCATATGGTCAAAAGTAAAAGTAACAAGTGGCAATTACTTTTCATTGGGAAACATTATGTATCTGAACGTACTTGATGCCTTTTTATTATTTTCCCAATGCATAATTGCTTATATTAATATAATAACAAAAACTTCATCTTCTTCAAACAAGTTGCCGCTGCAACTTTTACTCAACCGGACTTTTCGTTTCCGTCACCGGAAAATATCATTTATCTCATCTTCACTTACACTTAGGGGAGGGGGGGGGGGGGGGGGGTGGTCACTAGTGATATAATTCTATCACTCTCAATATCCAATCAACTCATGCCATGTCATCACCCACTATTCTATCACTAGTGATAGAAATGTAGTGGGGGTGGTCACTAGTGATATAATTCTATCACTCACAAATTTTTTTAATTTTTTATTTTAAATTAGAAATTAACAATAAAACATTAAAATTATAAATTTAATTAAAATTAAAACATACTAGTTCAATTTAACATACTAGAAATATTTTAGGCTACAATTTAAAAAAAATACTAAAAAAACTCTACTTCTCGTCCGACTCATGAAACTCCAAACCTAAAGAACCTACTAGTTCGATTAAATCGTATCTCAACCGAAAGTGAGTTTCTTCATCACGCAATTCTTGTTGGATATTTTGTGGAACTTGAACTTGTGTAGGAGGATCCGGCACCCAATCCGGGGATATTGCAACAGACTTAAACGGGTGGCATCTCCCAACCCCACCTTTCGCAAATCTCGCGCTTTTGTTGAATTACAACCGACTTAAACAGTTCGTCGAGATGGACAATTAAAATTTATATAAAGATGAGGGACCTGAATTGCAATTAAAGGAAAGCTATTTAAAAATAGCTAACAAAAGTTGAGGGGCTAATTTGCACTTTTCATCAAACTTGATATTAATTCCATTGCATAAACGACAAACTTGCTATTAATTCAAACTTTCATCAAACTTGTTTTCAACGCGTTATACAAAGAACGCGTTACAAATTCAACGCGTGATACATTAGGGGGCGGCAGTGTGCGTTATTTTTTAACGAGTGATGGGGTGGCCATCACGGACCACCCCCAGTCCCCTTAGGGGTATCCTCATTCCTTTCTATAAAACCGAAAAACATATATATAAATATACACTACCGACACGAAGTTGAGCCCTGTCCCGTGCTACGGCTCATAAAGAGCTAGGTCCTCCCCTGCTCTTGATTATATGTTTCTCATTCACTTGGATGGCGGGTCTTTCCTTCAACCGATATAATAAGGTTTTAGGTGGGGCTTTGTTGGAAGCTTTAACCCATGGACGAGAGTATTGCTATTGGAAAACATTCATCATGAAGGACAACTCTCCGTTTGAGAAAAGGTTTGGCGTTTCTACTATCATCATTGTTAGTTTGGAAACAACCCTTTTGACTTTTGTAGCCATTATGACCGCTTGTGACCGAAGTAGGGCTGTAATCGAGCCAAGCCAGGTTGAGCTCGAGCTTAAACGAGCTCGGATCGTTTGTTTTGTCGAGCTGAAAAGTCGAGCTCGAACTCGGCTAGTAAAATTTTCAAGCTAGCTAGAGCCAAATAGAGTCGGCTCATTAATTTTTTTATTTATTTTATATTGACAAATAAAAAATCAAACATATATCTATATCTATATATATTATTTTTATTTTTTTCTAATATCTTATAGACCGAAAGGCATGTTAAAAGTATTATATGTATATTTTTTTTTATTTTCACATATTTTTACATGTTATGATTAATTAAACTTAAAATGTTAACACTTCGATCCCCTCCCACATATGTTTGTACATTTTAGTACATTTAAAATTCATATTAATCTATATAAAATAAAATATTTTGAGCCGGCTCGCTTTACAACTGAGCCTTTTTCGAGCAAGACGTGAGCTTTTGAACACCCCTAGATCGTATTATATGTATATTTTTTTTATTTTCACATATTTTTACATGTTATGATAAATTAAACTTAAAATGTTAACACTTCGATCCCCTTCCATATATGTTTGTACATTTTAATACATTTAAAATTCATATTAATCTATATAAAATAAAATAATTTGAGCTGGCTCGCTTTACAACCGAGCCTTTTTCGAGCAAGACGTGAGCTTTTTGAACACCCCTAGATCGAAGCGCAACTCTTCAAATGGTTTCTGTCCGTAACATATGTACATGGGCGGATCTAACAGATGTCACAAATGAACAATTGTTAATGTGTTTGTTATATTTGTATTAGGCGTTTTGGCATTTGAGTGACATCGTATACTTTTTATTCAAGTTTTTCCAAAAACAAATGTCAAAAAATACAAAGATAAAAAAGAAAAAATCTTAAGAAAGATGAACACTTATTACAAAACAAAGAGAATACAAAAATATATTTAATCACACAAAACGGTTTGATGATTGCATATTAAAAATAGAACTCGATCAGTCAAATTTCAGCAACCGATTTTGTGAAAGCCAAAAGACATTAATACAAAAACCACAAGCCTTTTGAACCCAAACACAACACCATGGAGCCAAACTCATAACAACTACCAAAAAGAAACAAATAAAAACATAAATAAATAATAAACTTCAATCGCGCGCGATCATTTGACTGTCTGTCTGTCTGTCGATCCTTGATGTAAGTTATTCTATTCGGAAAGAGGGCACACCTTGAACCTATAGAGCAGCGTTTTCTTTTTCGAGGTCGGGTTATCAATAGTAAGAAGTATCTTACCAAGCTCAGTGATCTTGAAACTGTGACTGATCACTGGTTCATCGGTTGGAGTCATCTTTCTCGCCTTTTGTATGATTATAGTGTAATGGCTTTCGTTGTTAGGCACATATTCAGCACTATAGCTCACCTCCCAACCGACTACACGTAGCTCCCATACAAATAAGCATTTCTGCAACAGTTTACCCATTTGACCAACCGTAAGGAATCAAAACCGCACATGAATACAACAAAAAGAAATACGAGTGTTCAACGTTTTCATGTAAACCGTACCTCGTTTACTATAATCTCCACGGTCTGCTTGGTAGCTGGTTTAACGGTGACCACTGAAGCCGGATCATCAATTGTGAATTCGGGATTGCAATCACAGTAATCTACGCTCAACCCGCCGTACTGAATTGGTACGTGCTCCGGATTCACGTATCTGTTAAAGGAAACGAACACGCTTAGAACCTAAAGCGGTATAGGAACCAAGATGCATAAGTTAGTATGTTAGATATGTTTATAAAACTATATTATTAGCATAATGATTTAAATTCTTGAATAAAACAGTTTGGGCGATTTTGACCCTTTATCTTGAGTAAAATGCCATTTTCGTCCCTGAGATTTGGCCAGTTTTGCGACTTCCGTTCAAAGGTTTGTTTTTCCGCATCTGGATCCAAAAGGTTTAAAATCTTGCCATTTTCATCCGGCTCGTTAACTCCATCCATTTTTCTTCGTTAAGTCAGGGGTATTTTCGTCTTTTGTGTTAACTTGAAAGGCAATTCGGTCTTTTTCACTTTATGTCCAAGCATTTAGTATAATGTGAAAAACACCGAATGATCCTTTAAGTTTACAAAAAAGACGGAAATACCCCCGACTTAACGGAGAAAAATGGATGAAGTTAACGAGCCGGATGAAAATGGCAAGATTTCAAACCTTTTGGATCCAGATGCGAAAAACAAACCTTTGGACGAAAGTCGCAAAACTCACCAAACCTTAGATACGAAATGACAATTTGCTCCATTATCTTTTTAGCTGATTCTTTTTACTATTTTACCTACTTGGCATGTTAGAGATATAACATAACCCTAATCGGCCCATTTATATATAAATGAGTTGACATTGTCATCTCTAGTTTTTAAGGACTAACCGAGATGTATAAACAGAAAAAAAAGAACTCACTTGAAAAGGGTTTCGGGTGTCTTGGCCGTGCTAGCAAATACAAACTTGCTTTTAGTCCTTTGAGTCATGAATGGACTAATCATTGTATAGAAAGCTAAATACCACCAAGGGGCATTGATGAAAACCTTCAAAGAAGATGTTAATATCAATAATGAATAATCACACACTTATTACACAAAATATAATTAAAAAAGCTAGATTGTTGGGATGTTGTCCCCTTGGTTTTGCAATTTTCTTCTTCTGTTCAAAAAGATGTTCTTATGTATCTTACAATAATCAATTGTTTGTAACAAACATCTATAAACCAAAAATATCTCAAAATCTATAAATTTATAAACTACATATATTTTCTTTGCAAATATTAAATATATGAAACATTAGACTTTTATAAGGGTATAAATGAAACTAATTCTAAAGAAAAATCACAAATTTGAACCCAAAACTAGGCAACTTTCTCCTGCTCAAAAAAGATGATATAATCTATCTTACAATAACCAATTATTCAAATAAAACAAACATCTATAAACTACATATATCACAAACATCTATAAAAATTATAAATTACATATATTTTCTTAACAATATATATGAAACATTAAACTTTTATAAGGGTATAAATGAAAGTAGCTCTAAAAAGATAAAAAAATTTGGCCTCAAAATTTGGCAATTTTCTCCTTCTGTTAGGATCTTATCTATCTTATAATAATCAATTATTTAATTGAAACAAACATCTATAAACCACAAATATCTAACAAAATATTCTCAACTTAACAGAAAAAATAAACTAAGTTAGTGGTTTGGATGAAAATGGCAAAAAGTTACAAACGTTGGGGGCAATTTGGTACAAAAGTGTCATTTTGGATGAAAATGGCAAACCTGCCCAAACCTCAGGGACGATTTTGGCAATTAACTCTATTATTTAATAAAAGGCAAATTGGATTTAAATAATCCGATCTGGCTGTTTTATGCCAATAATAATCCCAACTGAGTTTATTCCCGACAGTGGTCTAACTTTTTCATTTTGTTTGTTTACAAACCAATGTTTTAGGGCTTTTGATCAGAACGAGGATACGAGTCCATTGATGTAAAACTTACATCGAGACGGTGCTCCAAACGTCTTGATTTTTGTTCATTGGAAGTTTAAACACCCGAATTGAAGCACCGTTTTCGTCGTTTACGAGGTAAGTTTTATATCAATCGACCCGTACCCTCGTTCTGATCAAAAGCCCTAAAACATCGGTTTGTAATTTGGACAAAAACTTAACTTTGTTATGTTTTTTAATGGCGACGGACCATTATACAAACAATATGAAAAAGGTGGGACCATCGTCGGTAATAAACTCAGTTGGGATTATTATTGCCAAAAACAGCCAAACGAGATTATTTAAATCTAATTTGCCTTAATAAAATATGAAACATTAGACTTTTAAAAATCACAAATATGAACCCAAAATTTGGCAACTTTCTCCTGCTCAAAAAGATAATCTTATCTATCCTACAATAACCAACTATTCAATTTTTTTTTTTTTTTTTTTTTTTGGATAGATGTATAAACTATTCAATTCTGAAACTATTCAATTGAAACAAACATGTATAAACTACACATATCTCAACATTATAACCAAATTATAACAACACAAACTCACCTGTTTTGCCACAAATTCAGGGTAGTTATCCTGCAGAATCTGCAGAGCTTGCCTGGTGGCTAACCGAAGCTCCCGTTTCGCCGGTCCAGGCGAGTTCTTCAAATCACTAATCTGAAAAATAGTATTCACCCCACCAGGCCTAAAATCCAACTTTCTTATACTCCTTTCAAGAAACTGAATCCTCCACCTTAAAAACCTCAATCTTCCTTCATTATCACTAAACATTTTATTATACAACTCTTTATTCTGAAACTCACCATACACATTATAACAAACTGGGTGTCCTTCTTTATCAAACCCATGATTAAACACAACTTTTTCAAGATCATCCCCTAAGTTTTCTTCTAATAAAGATTCAATATCAAATGTTTTTCTCCACTGGAGGGTGTCTTTGAACATTGTGAAAGAATCTTGGACTTTGAAGTCTCTAGCTCGCAAGAACTTGAGCAAAACGACGTCGGTTCGGTCGTCTTGGAAGATGGGTATGCCCCAAATTGAGAGTTGTGAAATGGGTTGGTTTTGGTTTTGTAAAAAGGTGAAGTCTTGATTGGTTATGGCTTGTTGGATTAGGGTTTTGAAGTCTTGAAGTGAGTTTTGTTGTGAAGGTGAAAGATCTTTGATTTGGTTGCTTTCTTCTTTGAAAGATGGCATGGGTTCTGGGGTTTTTGTGGGTTTTTCTGGTTGGTCAATGACGTCACCTATGGTGGTGGGTGGTGGTGGTTGTTGTGGTGGTGATGGTGGAGTTGTTTCTTGGTCTGTTGCAGGATGTGGTGGTGAGGTTTCTTGGTTTTCTGGTGGTGGTGGTGGTGGGGTTTCTTGGTGTTCTGGTGGTGGAGAGTGGGGGGAAATGGGTGGGAGGTCCGGCGGAGGTGCGGTGGTGGAGTGGTGGTCGTCGGCCATTGGGGAAGTGAGTATTGAGATGAGTGTGCAAAAGTGAAAGCTAGGTGTACAAAAGTAAGAGCTTTTGTTGGGAGAAGTAACGATGTGTGTGTGTTTTATATTTTTCTTGAAGGTTATGGAAGGGAAGAGAATCTATGTTCTACGAGGTAAGTGTGGGGTCCTCTCCTTGATATATAAGAGATAACTACCATTTTTTAACGGCAAATTTCATTACCAAAAACTTGCAAGGCGTTAGAACTACAAGACAACGTTAGAGGAAAACAATACCTACCATCTATCTATTTTAAATAACTAATAATTTACTGTCTACAAATGGTTTTTATATTTTTTAATATAAGATTGGTTTTGAATAGAACGTGTGTGTATATATACTGTATATATTATTTTTATTTTTATTAGAGCACAACTTTGCTTTAGACGACGGATGGTATGGACCTCTTTCACGTCAGACACATGTCAAAAGCTTCATGGACTACCCTCTCTCGGTCTCTCCTATTCCCTAATCCTCACCTGGCCCCATCCATTTCCATGAATTTCACCATTACTCTCTCTTCTTCACAACGTTGTCTTTCCTAATCACTTTCTCTTCCATGTTAGGCCACACGGGGCACTTACGTTATATACCGTGATACAATTGTATCACTAATTCCATAACGAGTGATAGAGTATAACGAGTTATATATATAACGCGTTGATAATATTGGGTGATGAATGAGTATCTTGTACATTGTGCATTAATACTTGTACATTGGAATCCCATCACTAGTGATACCACCCCCACTACATTTCTATCACTAGTGATAGAATATTGGGTGCTGACATGACATGATTTGATTGGATAGTGGAAGTGATAGAATCCTATCACTAGTAACCACCCCCTCCCCTTAGCATGCGATTGGACTCTTAAAATTGCTCTAATATGTCTTAAATAACCTTTATTTTTATCAAGGTGTCTTATTTTTTAGTTGAAGAAAATTTGTAAGTAATAGTTATCAAGTACTTATAAACTTTATTAAATCAAAGTTATTTTTCATATATATTTTTAAAAATTAGGTCGTGGACCAAAAAAGGTTGGTTTGGTGAGATGTAATGTTAATATCAACTTTTTGGTGTGTGAAAATTGTCCATGAACAAAGTCGTACTAGCAATCAAGATTTACATATACCGGCAGATAAAGTAAACAAGATTGTGACTATACAATACCTTTTTTTTTTTTTTTTTTTAACAGCTCTCGGTCAGGGCTATACATGACCAAAGCTCGGTCCGAGGGGGATTCGAACCTGAGCACTCCCGGGCAGGAACCCACAAGGTGGTAAACCTTCCCACCTCCTCTTTGTTAGAAGTGGGGATCGAACTTGAGACATCTCAGATGGCCTAAGTCTTTTCCACTTAGACCTTGAATTTAAAATGAGGGTGACGGTACACCCCTCAAATTTGGCCTCATGTTCATCAAGAGCCTAATTCTTGTTCAAGATCTATTGCCCAAGAGAGAACATAATTAAATTCTTGTCCCCAAATCGAATGAGGGTAGAAACAAACACGAAAACTTTTAGAACACTCCCACTCAATGTAACTTGTTCAATTTGACTTGTTTATTTACTTTTTGTGTTTGTGATTAAAATGACTTACGACTGTAACTCTACGCTACATGACAAATACTACTCAAAAGATAAATAATCAGATAATAAATACTCGAGCCGAGCTAGCCTTTTAGACATAGATCTTGAAATGTGTTGAGCTCAAGCTCTAAATTAAACGAGCTTGAGCGTAATCGAGCTTCACTCATTTACACACCCACTTGATCCAATCCAGAAAAATCACAAGGATAATCAGTTTTTGGGTATACCCAAACAGTGGTTTGACAAGATTCCGCTTTGCTCCCGATGGATTGCCCATCCAGGAACTCACAGATTTGTTTTTTGTTGCCCCGGTGAAGACTTTCCGGGAGGTCACCCATCATAGTACTACTCCCATCTGAGCACACTTAACTGCGGAGTTTTCATGTGCTTCACAACCAACTAAGCCCAAAACGCGTTGGTGATATAAGAGGCATTAGATTGCTTATGAACCAGGGATATCTCCTGATCACAGCCGATGTGGGATTTACCCAAATATGTTCCTAATTTATAGTTTGTTGATGTACAAACTTGATTTCTTAAAAAAAATAAAAAGGTCAAATAGATTTGAGTACAATACTTATATGCCCAAATATGTTCCTAATTTATAGTTTTTAATAATGTACAAACTTGATTTCTTAAAATAAAGTAAATTAGATTCACGAATAAAGTAGACGCTCGACACGTATAAAAAAGAAACATAAATGGACCACATTTGTACATTCCAAGACATTATATATATCAATTACTGTCACCTATTTACGCCAGAAAACTTCTTGACTTTTGATTTTTCCCACTGAAGTTTCCATTCTTTGATTTCGACCACTAGCACATATCAATTACTATCATTTACTCAATGTTTTATAATTATTATTAGATAAATGGTATTTAACTTTTAAAGATATTCTTTGTTGTGAATATGAAGGAGTCGAGCCTTCGTAGGCTACCCAAAATAAGTTCAATAAAAGCGATTTCTTTTTTTTACTTTTCTTTACAATTTTTTTACTTTTCATCCAAAAGTACTATAGCATTGGGTTTTCCTTTCGATTGCTATAGCAAATATTGTTACCATAAAGAAGCGAAACGATACCAATCGAATTCCCGTAGCAAAGCCCGGTATAATTTTGCTAGTTAAAATCAAATGTTGATGTGATAGGTACAAAAATTTCTATATTTTATTGTGAAATTTTGTTTGGCGATAACATGTCATTGTTTGCAGAGAATTTGATAACTTAAAATATCTAAAATCTAGTAGAATGGTTATCTCTAGTTATGATTAATATATACAAAAAAGAATAAATATATGCGAGTTAAAAACATGTGTAACAAAGACAGCAATGTATAAATATATACAAAAAAGAAAAATAAATATATTATTATTCTGGTTAATGAGATCCAATGTTTCTTGTTTATTTTGTTTATCTTGATGAATCTCAAGATGAAAATATTATCAAGATGAGAATATAAAATGGATGTACTCAAATTCTCAAAATATAAACAAGAACTTTAGTTTTTCCATCCAATATGATCATTTATTAGTACACTAGTGGCCAGATCAAGAACACTTAAAACATAATCCCTAAACAAATGTCTTCAACAAAAAACAGGAGTTTCTTCAAACTCAATATTCCAACATTCTATATTCCTTTACCATTCTCTAACTATCACCAACATGTATATAAACTATAAACCGTGTCATCTATGCATAACAACATGAGGGAACTTGAACTTATCCGAGATAAACGGTATCGCCTCAGGTGACTCCACAAGATCACGATACAAATCATATTCCGCTTCATAATCGTGCAAATGAAGCTCGACTTTTTGATTCGTATGGTAATGATGCTTAGCCGAATCCAACTTCCCAAACCCGAAAATACTAACTTCTTCACAAATCCCCAATGCAAGCATAACCGCCTGCATACCCGAAGAATAATGAAAACTAGAACCGTCGTGTGAACCCGCCCACGCTTCCAACGGCTTCCCAGTCTCCTTCACAAACCTAGAAACCGAATAATACTTCACAATCCGCGCACACAAGATGTCAAGCCGCGGGTCAGTGACCAACAACCGCGCCTTGTGTGATTCACCGCACACAACGTAATCAAGAAAATGCATCATTTGACACATGTACATCAGGATAGGCACATTTTCGCCATACGGGTGACAAAAACATCTCTCTCGTCGCGCACACGTGTGCAGAATGTTGCTGTTCACGAACGAAAGGCTCGTTTTTGAACCCACATTGCGTTCGTACCCGCTTGTTCTCGCGTTGTTTAATCTGATCACAAACTCATGATCATCAATCACACTACCAAGATCAGATTTTAACAAAATCCCACTATTACCCACCACAGCACATGTCTTAAACTTCGAATTCGAACCCGAATCGCTTCCATTTACACCTGTTTTCAAAATCTTTACAATATTTAACAAATCCGCCATTACATCAGGCTCAAACCGGTGGTTTCGCCACCATGTCTGCAAATACCGCCGGAAATCCAACCAAATCCGGTGAAACTCCGGTGAATTAGCTCGGAGATCAATACGGTATCGTCCTGCCCACAAGAACGAGCGCTGGCGACCGCTAGTTAACCCTCTGAAATCACCACCCACCAACTGTTCGACGTTTTGCCTGAACGAATTTTCACCCAAATCAACTGCTGCAAACTGTAATAACGTTTCGTTGAACACTGGTGGGTTGTTCCGGTGAACCGGGGGTTGAAAACCGGCGGCGCCGGTGCCGGAAAACATGATTCGGAAGCAGAGAGTGACGGCGAATATACCCAGAAACAAAAGGGTGAATATCGGATGAATTGACCTCTTCATTTTGACTTGAGTCAACTCAGAGTTTGTAAGTAAATCAAACCTCTTTGGTTCTTATTCATTGTTGCGAAGAGGTCCGGATTATATGATGTTTAGAGACACATAAGGTGCGATTAATGAATGAAGATTTGGGGGATCTAGCAATTGAGATGTGGAAGAAATAGGGGGCATATACCAGACGATTATTGACTGTTTGTTATGGTTAGTTATTGTATTTTGATAGTGTGACCATTGATTGATTAGTGTAGGTGTTGTAATGGAGAAAGAGACGAAGACGACGATGACAATGTGAGTCAGATTGGTGCTTTAAAAAATATTAATGGTTTTTGGTTGGATGACAATATAACATATATATATTTTTAAAAATCATGCTTCATCATGCCCTTCAAAAAAATTATTATTATTCAATATACTAAAAACCAAAGTCCATATTAAATCCACCTTTGATCCTTCCTATTTTGTGTTTACTGTGTCTGGTCCTTGTAGCTATTGTGTGTTTCATGTAAACCCTTCATATTTGGTGGTTTTGGCATTAGTGGTCTCTCGGTCCGGTTATCACATATAGTGGTGTTCGCTTGGAATGTTATACACGTTTGTGTTTTTGACACTTCACTTTCTCTCTCCTGAATGTTGTCTTTTATAACGAATTATTTTCCTACTGAGGTTCCGGTTTAATCTTTGGTTACTTCTTTCTTTGCTTATACGCGTGTTACTTATGTACGACGTTTTCTTTGTCGCCATAAAAGATCGTCGTTTCAAGATCTTTTCTTTATCTTTCTTCCGAATGTAGCTTATATGTGGCCGTCGTGTTAGTGATGACGTTATATTGGGATTACTTAGGCGATTTCTTACAGCGTAGGGTTTTTTGGGGCCAAGATCGCAAGGTTTTAATAATACACAAAGTTCTAGCAACTTGACTTTACTCAGCCTAGAACACTACATGCCCCTAATCCTATATGCCACATGTCCAACACTAAAGCCCACGTGAGACGTGAGAAGGGCCTATGCTATTATTTGTGATGAACGTTATACAAAGGGACATAAGTGCAGCAAGCCTCAATTGTTTATGATTGGTGAGGTGGATGTAGAGGAAGTTTCACTAGAGAATACTCACGATCAGTCAGTCATACACACCATATTACCTCAAACATTGAGGTTACCCGGGAAACTACCAAATAAGAATGTGGTCGTTCTAGTGGACGGTTGGAAGCATTCGTAGCTTTGTTGACGAAGCCTTGGTTGATCATTTTGGGTTACCGGTTATCAACTTTGAGGTGGTAGTCGCAAATCAGGAAAAACTTGCATGCATGCGTCGGTCGGGTACTAAGTCTTACTATTGGCATTCAAGGTTTTATTGTTGCTACTGACTTTTTTTTTTTTGTTCTTCATGTGGCCGCTTGCTCCATCATATTTGGAGTAAAATGATTGAAAACCTTGGGCCCCATTGAAATGGATTTCAAGAACCTCACTCTTGGGTTCAAGTTAGGGGTGTTCAAAAAAAAAAAAAAAACCATAACCAAATAAAGACCGTAAACCAAACCGTAACCGTAACCGAATAAACCGATCCGAACAACGAATTCAGTTTTTGGTTTGGTTTTTAATCGAAACCGAATTGTGAATATGGTTTTTGGTTCGGTTTTTGGATCCACATTTTTTTAATTTGGTTATTCGGATAACCGAATAAAACGTTAGTTTAATTAATTATTAAATAAAAATAATAATGTTTAGCCCAAAATACTAAGTCTAATATCTAAGTATATGTATCTCCATGGTTTGAAGATTATTTACGTTTTGCGCCATTAGACTTGTTGACTATTTATAGTTTCTTTGATCTATGTTTTGTAGTTTTAACGTTGTGATTGTGTGTATGACTATTTTATGGATATGTTTGTTTTATTTTGCTATGTCTTTTATTTATATATTGTTAGGATTAAATGCGTTGCCGATTTGATGTTCGGAAGTTAGAACACAAACATAAATATAAATTAGGAAAAAAGTACTTAGGTACAATTTGGTTAAATTTGGTTTCTAACTGAAACCAAACCGAATTGAATTTGGTTTGGTTTGGTTTGGTTTGGTTCGGTTTGCCTATTCCTAATTTGGTTTGGTTTGGTTTTTGGTTTAGGGAATAAAATTTTGAAAACCGAATAAACCAATATAGACCATAAATCGAACCGATGAACACCCTTAGTTCAAGTTAGCTGGCTCCTATTATAAACTACAAGGTCTAGGGCAGGCTAAGATAGGCTGGCTGAGAAAGCCTTGGCTTGAGAGTGAAAAGAAAGGGCAATCGATAGAAAGGATAGTCCCTCGCGCGTTCGCGAGAACTATTAGAAAATGGTGAGATCATTAGATCATTAATGAAAGAGCCTTGAAATCCACCGAGTCGTTGTGAGCCAGTGGGACTGAGTTCTAGCTTCAAATTACGCTAGTCGACCCAGTAGAAACATTCAACCCGCCTCCTGCCCAGCTGTGCAATCAATGTTGTCCCGCTCTACTAGTATTTTTCGAAATCCCACCGGTTTACCACCAAAGTGGTTCTAAGACCATGACATTACGTTGCTACCGGATTCGAAACCAGTGAGCCCGCGACCTTAACGTCAACCGTATTTTCAAAAAAAATGAGATTGAAAAGCAAGTCCGAGAACTGTTGTCTCACGAGTTGATTCGATCCGGCCATAGTCTCCTTTCCTCTCTGGTTCTACTTGTTAAGAAGTCCGATGGGTCACCGCATTTTTGTGTCGTGCCTTAAATGACATTATAGTTAATGATAAGTACCTGATATCGGTTATTGATGAACTTCCTGATGAGTTACAAGATGCTAATGTTTTTTTTTCCAAACTTGACCTTCGTTCGGGGTATCATCAAATATGTGTTCAGGATGACGATAATCATAAGATGACATTTCAGACACTCGAGGGACACTATGAGTTTGTTGTGATGCTTTTCCACGCGCCAGCTACATTTCAATGTTTGATGAATGACATTTTTGCCCATACCTTGGCAAGTTTATATTAGTATTTTTTATGAGATATGCTAATCTATTCTAGTTCTATGGAGGCACATTTGAAACATTTACAGGTTGTTTTACGACTGTTGGAGTCGAGTCACTTATTTTCTAAAATTACTAAATGTTGTTTCGGGGTTTCATAAGTTCACTACCTCGGGCATGTCATCTCTCCTAATGGTGTCGTTGAAAGATACAAGGTACATGTCATCTTGTCTTGGCCGACTCCCACGACGACTAAGGGTGTTTGCGGTTTCTAGGGCTCGCTAGTTACTATAAAAAGTTCATTAAGGACTTCAGAAGTATCAATGCCCCTTTATACACCTTTTATTTGGGATCCTTCAAGGGTCTCAAGCATGCGTTAACTACTACTCCCACCTTGGGGGTCACCTAGCTAGTCTATTCCTTTCACCATTGAGTGTGACGCGAGTGAGATGGGTATAGGCGCGGTTCTCACTCAACAGAGGCGACCTTTTGACATGTAGATTATGCCTTTTACACATGTGCTATATGTATCAAACTTGTATACTCGCCAACTTTTTGTTTGTTGATCTTTATTTTGACATGTTTTCAGGGAATGCTTGAGATGGTTTTGACAAGATTGCAATCACATATGACTTTTGGACTTAGACTCTAAATTTTATTTTAATTTATGTTTGTTGTTTCCTGCTTGAACTATTTGTTTCTTTCGTTGTATTGTAAGACAAGAATTTGATGATTATTATATTTCAACTTTCGTACCATGACGTCTTTGAACAATCTATTACGTCTCGCCTCGATGTTTCCGCCATCGGTTGGGGTATGACATAAACGATAATGCGATAATATGAGACCTTACGGTATAAATCATAACGGATCAAACGAGTAAAATAGCATTGAATCTCCTTTTGGTAACAACAATAACTTGTTAAAGACGAGACATCAAATAAAGGTTTAGAGAAATACGACCCTATGGTGTAAACCAAAACGGGTTAAAACAGATGAAATTATATTAAAGCACATTTTAGTGATAAATATAGAATTATAAAAAGAAAACCTTATGGTGTAAGCCAAAACGGGTCAAATGAGTAAAATATTAAGTAAATCACATAATGATGATTTGTTATGGACTAATACCATTGCAAGGTATGCACTACTAGAAAACTGTCTCTTTTGTGACAGCCAAATTTGTAGCAAATTTGTAGAAAATTGGTCTTATCCACAAATTTGCTACAAAAATTTTCGTGCAAAATATGCCTGTCGAAAATCAGGTTAGCTACAAAATTCTGACAAAATTTCTCACAAATTTTCGACAAAAATTTATCGTCACAAGCATTGCCACAAAATACCTACAAACCGGTTTTTTATGTTTTTCCTACAATTCTTCCACAATTATGCCTATTTTTGTATTTTATTTTATGATATTTTACTTTTAAAATTAATAACATTAATACGATAAATTATCCATATACAAATAATTATTTTTATTTTGCGACAAAATTTCTACAAAATTATAAAACTTTCTCTGAACACTTTGCTACAAGTTTCCTACAAATAAAAATATACTTTTAATGTTGCGACAAATTTCCCACAACTTAAAAAATGTTTTTTTTTAAGTTTTGTGACAAAATTCCTACAAGCCAAAAGATTTTTTTTTTTAAAGGTTACCACAAATTTCTTACAAACCAAAAAAAAACAAAAGTTAAGGGTTACGCCAAAATTGCTACAAACCAAAAAAAAAAAAAATTGAAGGTTGCCACAAATTTCCCACAACTCAGAAAAAATCTTGTAGCTGTTTGCTACAGATTTATGACAAACTGTAAAAATTAAAGAAATTAAAAAAAAACCGAATTTTATGAAAAAATGCAGCAAAATTACTATTATATTCCAAAATTAATTGAAGCAAAATTCTAAAACATTCCAAAAATATTAAAGCAACATTCTGTACATTCCAAAAATTCTAAAACATTCCAAAACGCACAAAAAAAACCTTATTCAAAGCACTAATCCGACCTTTAACATTACAATTCTTAACTAGACGAGATTCTTTACTTATTTCCGATGCTTTTCAGCTTTTCTTCCATAAGTTTTTGCCATGCCGCTTGGTCGGCCCGCTCTTTCTCGCGCTCTTGTTGAAATTTTTCGAACCGGGATTCTATGTTTTGTCGGGCCTCCCGTTCTTTTTCTGATTCCTCTTGAACCTTTTGAAGCTAAAAGTTGTACAAAAAGATATAATTAATACGTATTAACAAAAACACATAGTCAAAATTCACATGTCATTTAACAATAATACGATATTCGAGTCATGGTAAACCATCTAGTCATCGAGACCATTAAGTACACACGAATATGAAGTACATATATGTTAAAATCGGCCAAAACACCTTTTGCCAAGAAACTGACATTTGAGAGTTAGAGAATGAAAACTAAAAAATATTGACCCGCCAGTTTTATCATAGGTTTATTTCAAGCAACTTGCCAAACACTAGAAGCAAACCTAAAACACGACCCAAAAATAATTCACCATGAAAGAGTTGAGAATTCAAGATAAAATTATCTAGTTACACCTGTTCAATCGGTTATGCTTCGTTTTATAATAATACGTAATTATTTTACGGATTTTCTCGAAAAACGGGCAGAATTTCCTCTGTTTTTGGACCACCCCGACAACACAAGTTGTCGTTATTTTAACAAGATTCAATAATCAGCATAAATAAGTTTGTAAAAGCGACAACATATAAATTAAACACTAACATGTTCGGTTTAAGCTCGATATCGCGTATTCAATTAAAAACTATATAAAAACAACATATTCACCGTTAAAACTTTACCATCTTCTCGTGTCGAACGCTAATGGGGTTGGCTCACTTATTATAATGCTCATATAAGATGTATAAAACATTAAATATATTACAATTTTGGAAATATAGTAACGATGTAAAGATAGTATTCTAAGAAGCAATGTATGTTCGTCCCCTGCAATTTTAAGAAATATAGATACATTGAAACCCTAAAACAATTTTCGCAAACAATAACACATACAAACTAAACAACAAGTATATCAATTAAGTTTAAAACACAAACAAGATAACATATTAATAATCAGAAGCGAATTAGGCTAAAAAGGAATCGAAATTACCAAACTGTAAGCAAGAAGCCTTTTAACCGATTGTAGAAAGTAAAAGAAAAAGGAAACGAGGGTGTTGTGAGCGGTTTACCGGAAAAGGAAGTGTCGTCGGAGGTACCACTGCCGCCGTGAACCACTGTCACCGGCTCCGTCGCCGTCGACGGTTGAGCCGACCATCTCTTTCTCTCTCTCATCGCTCTCTTTTCCTCTCTCTCCGTCTCGTCTCTCTCTCTCTCTCTTGTCTCTGTCTCCGCCGTCGCACCACCACCGGACTGTGGTGGTGGTGGTCGTTCCTATTGCTCGGAAGAGGGGGGGATTTAAGAGGTGAGGGTTGGGTGTTTCTCCAAGATAGGTTCAGGGAAATGAAAGTGATAAGGGGGGTGCAGTTGGGATGCTTCAAGGGTGTTAGGTTTTTCTTTTGAAAAATTTGGGGAAGATGATAATGTTGAACAAGGAATCAGACATAGTTTATGTCTGTGTGTTGCAGGTTTAATCGAGAGAGGGAGAGTGAAAATGATGTGCTCTAGTTTGTTTTATGGGAGGGTGTGTAGATGATTCTAAGCCATTGGATCTATTTCAGTTTGACGGCCAGATTTGATAATTCGATGTACACACGGATCATGGTTTTCTTTTTTGTAAGAAAACTGTAGAAAATTTGTAACAAAATTTGAGTTGTAGGAAAATTTGTGAGAAACTTTTGTAGAAAAATTTGTGGAAATTAGGACGAATTTAAAAAAAAAATATTTTCTAAGGCAATTTTCATGAAGCAATTTAATTAAAATAAAATTTTTCAGCTCGACCCCAGCCAGGGGCTCTGCCCCTTGGACCCCGCCAGGGGCTGCCGCCTCTTGGACCCTGCTCCCAGGGGCGCTGCCCCCGGACCCCCGTACATTTCGAATTATAATAACTCAAACAAGTGTGCACTCCCACACCTCCTAACTTGCTTGATGTGTATTATTATTCGCTTTGATCTCAAGTCACTCCCGATTACACTAAAATATCTAACACATTCATGTTCTATTATTTTTTTTTGTACGTTATTAGTATTGCTAGCATCCTATCATGTTGCATGTATGGTATAGTATAGCATTTTATCATATAGTATCAAGTCGTACAGTATATGTATAGTATAGGTATCATATCCCATTGTGTTATCTAATACAACATGGTATAGTTTCATGTATATATTGGTATCGTATGGTATAGTAAGGGTGCTAAACATATCGTGTTTGCGGGTGGATGGTTTCAACCTGAACCCGAAATCGGGTTATACGCGAACCTCTTCGAAGAATTATAGTTTTGGATGTTAAACATCTTATGGTATGGTATCATATAATATCGCATCGTGTTGTATAGTATATGATAGTATGATATAGTCTAGTATAATAAAGTCTAATATGTTATATACTATGGTATGGTATACGATAGTATAGTCTAATATAGTATAATGTAGTATAGCATAATATCATAGCGTATCGTATAGTATAGGTATTAGTATATATAGACATATAATAATCAGTGTTGTAAAAATCGCGATTAGGCGGCGACTAGTCAATGATTAAGCACTAGTCGGCTCCTTAATCAGTCCATTAATCGCTAGTCCCCACCTCACCGGTCGACTAGCGACTAACGAGTTCTCCAACCTTGATAATAATAGATATACACACAACCATTTTCTATTATGTAACCATATTCATTTTGATATTATTATTATTTTATATAATATAGTATTGTAATGTATCGTATCGTATCGTACAACATCAGCATAACATAACATAGCATAGCACATCAGCATAGTATACTATATTGTATAGCATGGTACGATATGATATAGTATGGTACGGTACGGTTTTTGCACTTTTTATGAAAGTATAGGGACTGTTTTTGCAACTTTTCCAAACTACAGGGACTATTCTTGTAAAAACTGAAACTACAGGGACCAAAGTGTAAATATCTCAAAAATCGGATGAAAAGGGGGTATTCTTTAAAGAACCGGCCATTATGGGATTCGAACTCGTGACCTCTCGTTTAGAACCGCAACGCCTTAACTAGTTTATCCTCCTACTAGGAGCTGCTAGGATATGGAATTTAATTCCTTATATACACTAGTTAGGATTAATATAATTATTAATTTGCTACAAATTTACGACAAATTTAACATTTTTTTTAAATTATTTATTTTGTTAAAATTTATAAATAAAAAATAAATAACGGTTTTTGTAGGAAACTTGTAGCAAGTGGGATCAGTTTGCTACAAATTTTTGACAACTTTAACATTTTATTTTTTTAAATTATTTTTTTTCTAAACTGATAAGTAACAAATAAATTAACTTATTTTTTGTAGAAAATATGTAGTAAATGGTGTTAGTTTGCTACAGATTTACGACAAATTTGACATTTTATTTTTAAAATTATTTATTTTGTTAAAATTTATAAATAAAAAATAAATAACGGCTTTTGTAGGAAATTTGTAGCAAGTGGGATCAATTTGCTACAAAGTTTTGACAACTTTAACATTTTTTTTTAAATTAATTTTTTTCTAAATTGATAAGTAACAAATAAATTAACTTTTTTTGTAGGAAATCTGTAGTAAATGGTTTTAGTTTGCTACAAATTTTCGACAAATTTGACATTTTATTTTTGAAAATTTTTTATTTTTTTCTAAAATTGATAAATAAAAAATAAATTAATTTTGTTTGTAGGAAATCTGTAGTAAATGGTATTAGTTTGCTACAGGGACTATTCTTGTAAAAACTGAAACTACAGGGACCAAAGTGTAAATATCTCAAAAATCGGATGAAAAGGGGGTCTTCTTTAAAGAACCCGTCCTTATGGGATTCGAACTCGTGACCTCTCGTTTAGAACCGCAACGCCTTAACCAGTTTATCCTCCTACTAGGAGCTGCTAGGATATGGAATTTAATACCTTATATACACTAGTTAGGATTAATATAATTATTAATTTGCTACAAATTTACGACAAATTTAACATTTTTTTTAAATTATTTATTTTGTTAAAATTTATAAATAAAAAATAAATAACGGTTTTTTGTAGGAAACTTGTAGCAAGTGGGATCAGTTTGCTACAAATTTTTGACAACTTTAACATTTTATTTTTTTAAATTATTTTTTTTCTAAATTGATAAGTAACAAATAAATTAACTTATTTTTTGTAGAAAATCAGTAGTAAATGGTGTTAGTTTGCTACAGATCTACGACAAATTTAACATCTTTATTTTTAAAATTATTTATTTTGTTAAAATTTATAAATAAAAAATAAATAACGGTTTTTGTAGGAAATTTGTAGCAAGTGAGATCAATTTGCTACAAAATTTTGACAACTTTAACATTTTTTTTAAATTAATTTTTTTCTAAATTGATAAGTAACAAATAAATTAACTTTTTTTTTGTAGGAAATCTGTAGTAAATTGTTAGTTTGCTACAAATTTTCGACAAATTTGACATTTTATTTTTTCTAAAATTGATAAATAAAAAATAAATTAACTTTGTTTGTAGGAAATCTGTAGTAAATGGTATTAGTTTGCTACAAATTTTTGACAAATTTGATATTTTATTTTTAAAAATTATTTATTATTCTAAAATTGATAAATAACAAATAAAATAACTTTGTTTTGTAGGAAATCTGTAGTAAATGGTGTAGGTTTGCTACAAATTTTCGACAAACTTTACATTTTATTTTAATAATTATTTATTTTTCTTAAATTGGTAAATAACAAATAAATTAAGTTTTTTTTTGTCGAAAATCTGTAGCAAGTGGTGTCAATTTGCTACAAAATTTAGACAAATTTATCGTATTATTTTAAAATTATCTATTTTTTTTAAATTGAATAATAACAAATAAATTAACTTATTTTTTGTAGGAAATCCGTAGCAAATAGTGTCATTTTGCTACCAATTTTTGACAAATTTAATATTTTATTTTTAATAATTATTTATTTTTCTTAAATTGATAAATAACAAATTAGTTGACTTTTTTTGTCGAAAATCTGTAACAAGTGGTGTCAGTTTGCTACAAATTTTAGACAAATTTAACGTATTATTTTAAAATTATCTATTTTTATAAAATTGAATAATAGCAAATAAATTAACTTATTTTTTGTAGGAAATCCGTAGCAACTAGTGTAAATTTGCTACCAATTTTCGACAAATTTAATATTTTATTTTTAAATATTATTTATTTTTCTTAAATTGATAAATAACAAATGAATTAACTTTTTTTTGTCGAAAATCTGTAGCAAGTGGTGTCAGTTTGCTACAAATTTTTGACAAATTTAACGTATTATTTTAAAATTATCTATTTTTCTTTAATTGAATAATAACAAATAAATTAACTTATTTTTTGTAGGAAATCCGTAGCAACTAGTGTCAATTTGTTACCAATTTTCGACAAATTTAATATTTTATTTTTAAAAATTATTTATTTTTCTTAAATTTATAAAGGACAAATAAATTAATTTTTTTTGTCGAAAATCTGTAGCAAGTGGTGTCAGTTTGCTACAAGTTTCCCACAAATTTAGAAGTTTTATTTTTTTAAATTATTTATTTTGTTGTGGGTACAGATAATACAAAATGTTAATGTATTTTGTCGGAATTTTGTCGAAAAGCTAATTAATGTTGTGACGAAATTGCTACAACCGGTAGTTGTGTGACAATTTTGTCTGAAAATTGAAGAAAAGTTTTGGGTTTTTTTTGTTTTTCTTTTTTGTGAGAAAACGGTAGAAAAATTGTAATAAAAATTGAGTTGTGGGAAATTTGTGGGAAACTTTTGTAAGAAAATATGTAGTTTTCTAGTAGTGATGGGACTTGTCCCACATCGGTTGTATGGGCAACTGATGTGGGGTTTATATACCAAATGGGTTCTCTCACCCACCAGACTAGTCTTTTGGGTTATGTTCTCCTGTTTGGTATGTAACATTGGTATCAGAGCCAGAACTTGGAGTGGTGGCCCACGGAGTGGTGGCCTGGAGAGAGCCAGCCGTGACCAACGAGGACGTTTACAGAATCTGATTCTTTGAGCCTTAAAATCAGTAAATACAATAACGATTTGTCAATAACTGCAATTATCAGTGTAATAAGAAAAAGTGAAATTACGTAACTATCCTTATACCTAAACACTAACATGGTGTATCCCTTTCATTTTCTAGGGGTGAATATGACTTTTCATGCTTGGTTTCATTATTTTGTATAAAAGAACACAACTTTTTAATGTTAAATTATTAAATTATGATCTGTACAAACATATAAAGCATTAGGTAGGAGATGTGCAGTTCTCTATTTGTATCATATATATAAACACAATCTCAAATTCCAATTGATTCAATTTTGGTTACTCAAACGTCGAATCGGTTAGAATTTTCGTCTTTTAAGATGCATTCGAATATTTAACTCCAGACCCAACAGAACACCAACATGAACTCAACATATTAGTCTGATACATACTCCTCTACGATTGGTCTGGTCGAAACTCCAAGCCACATATAATAAGGCCTGACATAGTTCCCTCATAAGTTACCAATTTCAAATTCATAGGAACGACTTGCTTATTATAGTCTGGTTTGAACTTCCAGATCATAACCTCCATCCATCCATCTTTCCTTTGTTGTGGAACCCAAAAGACATCATGATGATTCAATGCGGCTGGGGATCTAAAATAAATAATTTTGTTCTCTTTCTTTCTACGATGGAGTAGATCCCTTACTTTCACTGGACAATGCAGCCCGGGACATTTTTCTGAAACCTTGAACACAAGATAACATATGTATTTAGTGAATGGTGACAGCATTTGAGATTCAATCTTGTACTTGATTCTAAATACTTGTTGGGGTCGAAGCTCCGCCACATTTTGAAACCTGCATGTATTACACTCGTTACATACGCCATTTTAAGAGATTATACATGTAAATAGTTGGCAGTTAATGCCTTGTTGTGCACCACATAAATGCAATTAAAAAGATAATAATATGTAATATTATCAATTTTTTTCCTACAATGGGTGATAAACGTAACCTCCTTGCTAAATTCAGTAATGAAATATACGTTGGTTTTTATGCTTAGGCTATATGCAGGGGCGGACCCACATTGGTGCCACCGGGGTCCCCGGACCCCAATCTTTAAAAAAAAAATAGTAGATTCGGTATATTAAATTGTATATGGACCCCATAAATACAATTAGGTGGACACCATAGAAATAAAAAGAAAGTTGGTGTAGTGGTAAATCTCCCTCTTTTCCACTAAGAGGTCATGGGTTCAATCCTTGATAAACCCATTTTTCTTATTTTTTTTTAAAATCTAGTTCAAACCTCACTTTAACTCGACCCGAACGAGGACCGACCCGAAAATGGACCCCATTGAAATAAAATCCTGGGTCCGCCGCTGGCTATATGGTGTGAGATACTCACATCACGTAAGCGACACGTAAGTGGGACACTTTATTGTTAACTTGCACGGTGTAGAATAAAACCCCATTTAAAGCCCCTTTAACTATATAAAAAAATATTTAAAAAAAATGATTGTTGCTTCAAAGTGGTACCCACCCTCTCCCCCTTTAGCGCTCGCTAGCAGCATGGCGGGGGCAACCATAGTGCCCCTCCATGGTGGATCTATGCTCGTGTTGGCAGTGGTAGATCAGGAATTTTTTCCGGTGGGTTCCTAGGTTTTCACTAAAAATTATTTAAATTCTATATAGATTCTCACTAAAAGTTCCAAACTGAGTGAATTCCTGAAACCCAGTAATTGGGGCTAGATCCGTCCTTGGATGTTGGGGGCGCTACTCAGCTGATGTGACTGGGGGTGTTGCCCCACACCCTATGGCCTTAGCTAAATTAACTAAAGTTGGTTGCTAAAACTGAATATAAGTGTAAAGTTTGTTCTATTTCATTGGGAATGGGATTTAGAAGTTAGAACTATGAAATCTGAGGGAACATAGAAAAACACATAATAAAACTCTTTTACAGATAGAAATGGGGGATTTATAACCTACTTAATGAAAGTTAATCAAAAAGCAAACCTCGAGTCCGCTGAGGATTTAAAATCAAAACCCCTCCATTTTTCAGAGTTGTACAAAACCGCCATTGCAGAAAGCATACGATGGTTCTTTCCATCCAATTCGCTTAATGAGAGCAACTGTACAATGACCGAGATAATTCAGTACCAAGATCACAAGGAATATTTTGATTTTTTTGAAGATATTATTTTTTGATTAGAAATAAGATAAGGACCTCTTCGTCCATGCATTCATTTTCAGATCTCTTAAATATTTCTTCATTGCCAGTTGGCAGTTGATGCAAGTGATCCAAGTCCGAGGTTGATTTTTGAACTTGTTGGGGTCCCTTTAGATTCTTGCTATTTTCATGTGTCGCCTATGTAAACAAATTGTAACATATTATAAACATGAAACGTACAACGTAAAAGTAAAAAAATAATAATCTAGAATGAGAACCAAAGAGTATTTTTCAAACTTACATTTTTAATTGCTCGAAACTCAATGCCTTCAATATTGATGGCACCACTTGTGCAATAGTATCTTGAAAAGCTCTCAAGTAGAAACGTGAAAGATACATCTTCCTTTGGATTCAAGAAACGGTACAACTCAATCATCATCCAGTCCGTGTCTCTCTGTGTTGCGAAATATGAATGTAAAGTTTCGGTCCCCTTTTTGTACTTTAGGTTCATGTACAGATGTTTACATGAAATTATTCTAGGATCACAAAATCTGAAGACCAAATAAATTCCGTATGTGACATCTGGAGATAAAAATCGATTGTCTAATGAAACTTTCGTCTTTAGATTTGCAATATCCAACATCTTTGCCACTTTTGGAAACCTGTAAATGTCATAAGCGATCAGTCTAAAACATTCTTTGTATCTTCTCGACTCAAATATAAGTTTCGTTTGTTATGACAAAGCTAAAAGTACAAAATTAGTATGCCCTTGACATCCAATTCTCCTAAATGTCACTGTTCAAGATTGATCGAGGCATTTAAGTCATCAAAATTTTGCGTTAAGTATATGACTAGTCAAACAATGTACTCCTGGTTTTGACATATTAAAGTAGATGATATTCATGCATCATACTTATAAAGAATATGAACCATCATACACGATGCATGCTCTTTTGCACATTTTTCTATCATTATCCGACCAGGAATCATACTCCACATAAACAGTTTCACAATCCATAGTTTGATATTTAAACAAGGGAAAATTACAAAAATGGCCATTGACCAAAACTACTTTCAAATTTGGCCACCTCACGAGTCCTTGGAGCGGCGCATCATGCACGGGATGCGTCTTGAAGCCCATGCGTCTGCAATTGAGGCCCATGCGTTTGCACTTGAGGCTCATGCGTCTGCACTCGTCTTCCATTTTCCAACCGCACACAGGCGGTCTTCTCCGGCGAGCGGTCTTCTCCAGCACCGACTCAAACTACAACCATCAACGAGTCACAAACCTCAATCTTTCTTTTCTTTCACCGCACCTCACATGCCAACACTCCCCTCCAGCAACGACTCAAACTTCTCCAGCGAGCTGTCTTCTCCATCGCCGCACCTCAAACTTCTCCAGCAAGTTGTCTTCTCCATCTCCACAAGTGCCACGGTTTCAGGAAAGCATATATGAACTTGTTGAAGTGCTTAGGTGGAGATTGCCGACGGCGATAGTTGTGATTATCAGGGGAGTTTGTTGCTCTGGTCAAATGTACAGAAGATGGAGGCCCACATTCTAATGCATCTAGTAAGGGGAGAAGTCTTCATATGTACCCACCAAAAACCAATGCGCCTAGGCCCACTTAGACCGCCACGTGTCCATTTTTTATTGGGTGCTTGAGAAGTATGCACATGGATGCATCCCGCGCATGATGCGCCGCTCCAAGGACGCGTGAGGTGGCCAAATTTGAAAGTGATTTTGGTCAACGACCTTTTTGTAATTTTCCCTTTAAACAATAACACATAGACTCGATTGGAAAGATCAAACAATCAAGTGGGACATTCTAGGAATCAATGTCTAGATGAGAAGAAATAGAGATTAACACTACAACAGATCACTCAGAAGATGAAGCTTTAATCTGTAACGTAGAGAGCAGTGTGGATTCCTGAGTTGTAGATTTAGGTGCTTCATTTCACGCTACCCACAACACTGAAGCATTGAAGAATCTTAATGAGGATGATTTTGGAAAGGTAAGAGTTGTGAACAATGAAGTTAGAAATGTTTAATTTCTATCGAGTTATTGGATGAGCAGGGGCATGATGTGAAGTTTGGGAACGAGGAGTGGAAGGTGGTTAAGGGGAACGTAGTCATGGCTCAAGGAAAGAAACGAGGTTCTCTTTCTAGGAGTGGAAGGTGGTTAAGGGGAACGTAGTCATGGCTCAAGGAAAGAAACGAGGTTCTCTTTCTATGGTCAATATACCATTTGAGGGAGAGATTACCACAATTCAGAAAGACAACAAAGTCCAGTTCACAGAATCTCATAGGTAGAAGTTTTGCTTTGCAAGAGATAAACCTAGAGTCACTGGCCAACTTTAGGTTGAACGTGCTAGAAAAAGTTCAGAGAAACCAGACAAGTGTTTTTGTGGCAATAGGAGCACTAGCAGTTAACCATAGTTAGCAGACAATGGGCTAAGAGAACGAGTGTTCCAATGGTAAAGTCTCTCCAGAGGATTACCTGCTACATATGGAAAGTGTTAGTTCTAAGAGTATATTAGGATTCGGCAGTCCGTATCAGTGGGAGCATGTAGACGTAGAGGACGGGTCAGAAGCAAACATAGCCATGACCATAGTTGTCAATAGTCGATAACGGTAAAGAATACTTTCGCCTCAATAAAGAATAACCTAGTTGATTATCACCTTAGCAAAGAATAGCCTAGTTGTCATTCATGAATGTAGGTCATCTTAGACCAGGATTCATACTCCACATAAATACAATCACAATCCATACTTTGATATTTGGACAATAACACACAAACTTGATTCAAAAAGATTAAGCAATACACAAACTGATTCTGATAATAAGAATTATATTGTTACATTGTCTAAGTGACAGACTCGGCTATTTATACCCAACATTCCAACAAACCATCAGATGAAGAGAGTCACTTCGGTTCGTGCTCAACCATGACAGACGTTGGTAACCTCCTCACGATGTTTATCCCACTATTAATCTAATGTGACTTACGACCCAACGAGTTTGCCTCTGTGCCATACTAGTTCAAATACATATAGCCTAATAAGTAATAACAAATGTTTAAATGACCCAATACTTAATCGAAAAACATGCCCAATTCGAATAAAGATTATTGGGCCAACATGTTCATTGATGCATGTGGAGACCCTAATGAACTATAACTAATCAACATTGATTATAAATTTATATTGTTGATGATACAATTAGTTTTTGCTAAAAGAAATTTAACTTTAATTGATGTGTGCGTACATGCAAATAAAAGGTGAGAAAGACCGAGAGGGAGAGGGAGAAGGGGTGGACCTTGATATGTGAATCGATCTACACTTGTGTGATTGATGGTTTTTATAAGAAAACTTTGCTGCTGTAGCTGAAATCATTTTATTTGAACCTCCATTGTCGCTTAGTATAAACCACTGATACACAAAACAAAACAAATAAAATCAAATAAGTCCTTCCGTTATGTGAAAATGTATGTATGACTTTTGAACTATCACTTTGTTGTAAGTGAATATTCATTGAGAAACTAATCACAAGGAAAAACTGAATGAAATGACTTAACAAAACAGACTTGAACAGTATATGTTCTATTAAATAGCAAAAACTACATTAAAAAAAGAGAAAGGAACGAGCTAATTACCACTTTCTCCTTTGGAAGGAGGATTCCACTGGATAGCTTCTTATATATATCCTTTTTCGTTTCGGTATGGTAGATTTCAGGGGCCTCTGACAACGACATTATTTCTTTGTAGTCTCTAGGTAGTTTGGACTCCCATATTTCAAAGTCCTCCTATGTATTAAACAGTTAAATAAATAAAATATCAATAAGTGACATGCTGACTATTTTTTAATTTGAAAACAAATAGAAATATCCAACAAAAAGATGAGAGTAGAATGCTATTATGCTCCATTATCAATTTTCATTTTTTTCAGAAAAAAATCTCACCATATATTCTTGTGATCAATTGTTTAATATACAATAAATGGTTATTGCAGTTTCATGCTAGATGCAATGAAAGGAAGCCAGCGTTTGCGGTATGTGTAAACAAGAAAACTTACTTGAACTTCCAATGCTTTCTTAAGTTGAATCACCACATCACTTGCCTTAGGCCGCTTAGAATCATCATCATGTAAGCACTGAGAGGCAATATCCACAAATGTAGTAAGTGATTGTGGCACAATTTGTTCCTTTATATCCGCAAACACCATTTCATCATGTTTTCCTTGTTTGTAGTAGTGTTTAGCCAAATGGCCTAAAGATTGACTGGTATCTTCACGCCCCTCTACCCATGTCAATCTACCACACAAAATTTCGAATAAAACCACACCAAATGCATATATGTCTGATTTTTCAGTTAAGAAACCTTGTTTGTACTGCGGGTCAAGATAAGCATCATCGTTGATATGTTTCATGTTCTGGTGTAATGAATCTAATGAGGACAACTCAAAATTAGAAATTTTCGCATCCCAATCATCATTTAGCAATATGCTATGGCTTTTGATGTTCCTATGTACCACCTTCTTCAGTGTTACATCACCTCCATGAAGGAATTCCAATGCACTTGCAACATCAATGCATATTTGGAGCCTTTTCATCCATTTAAGATTAGAATCTTTTAAATAACTATCAAGCCTTCCTTTAGAGTGCTCATAAACAGTGATTTTTTCATTCATTTCGTTACAATAGCCTATAAGACCAATGATGTTCTTATGCTTACGCTTGAAAAGAACATTGAGTTCTGTCCGAAATTGATCATCACACTTGCTATCCCACCGTTTTACAACAATAGCAGTACTAGAATGTGGTAGTTTTCCTTTATATGCCTTCCAATATCTTCCACTTCCAAAGAAATTATTTTGACTGAACTTTTCTGTGGCCAATTCAATGTCTTCAAGTAAAATTTGGAGGACTTTCATGTTTTCCTGTGAATCATAAGACATTAAATCAACATCCTAATTCAAATGATTACAAGAAAGTAGTTTATGTAAAACAAAATTATACACATCCGTCATAATATTGAATTTGAAGATCAAATGTTATAATCACTCATAACCCTTATACGGTATCTGAACGATGTCACGAATATCTATCCATGTATTGAAAATTTTAAATTTTTCTGAATTTGGATGTACAAAACTCACAGCATCTGCATGGTCTCTTTCTATAGTTTTTTTACTTGGTATTTGTTTCCCAGTTTGGAAAGTGAAGGCATAAATAGTTTTTTGTGGTTTCAAAAACGATATGTGGATACGCACGTATATTCATTGCATTAAATTTAATGAATAAGACAAATAAAATTTTACAATATTTTTAGTCTTTCACAGATATATACATTCTGAAAAGTCTTTCACAGATATATACATTCTGAATATTAAAACAATAGTCTAAACTGGTGGATAACAATCATACTAATTACAAGTCTAAAAAAATGATCTTATATCATTAGCTTTAAAGATACAAGTTATTAAATATTCTATCATACATCTAAAGCTCTAGTTTGTGCTTAATGTGTGCGAATTAAAATGAAAACAAAGCCCACACTTCCATTAAATTGATAATCGGCGAACATAATGTTATACTTTGGAAACATTGACTTACTTGATAGTTCAATGCTATCTCAAGTTCATTGACGACGGTATCCATTGTTGGACGCTTGGCTTGAGCTTCTTCCAAACACAAATCAACAATTTTCAGAAATGTGTCCAGAGAATCTTTATTTGGTCCTCTATTTGAAGTAAAAATGTCATCATTAGTTACTTCCATAATTAGATTAGGATCTAGCAATTTCTTTATTGTTTCATCATTGAATCGGCTCCGTGCGATGGCTGCAAGCCCTTTATCATTTTCATCTATGTAAATGGAATCATATGCCGACCTTCCACAGAATATCTCAAGTAGTATAACTCCAAAAGAGAAAATATCTGATTCTATTTTCATTATACGTGTTCTTTCAAATTCTGGATCCCAATAAACTTTTGTATTGATAAGAGCGCTTGCCTCTTCATTTGCTAGGTGGAATTTTGAGATCCCAAAGTAAGCAATCTTCGGCTCCAAATCCTTTCCTAACAGTATGTTGGCGCTCCTTATGTCTCCGTGTATTATCCTTTTTTGGCTGCCCATCTTGGTGTGAAGGTGATTGAGTCCACGTGCGATCCCGAGGCACATGTGTAGACGTTGTGTCCATGTAACATTATCCATGTTATCACCATTATTCAAAAAGTCATCGAGGCTGTTGTTAGAAGCATGCTCATAAACAAGGATAATATCATCACCTTCATCACAAAAGCCAACAAGAGAGACTATGTTGGGATGCTTATAACTAGTACGCATATCAAGTTCCAAAAAGAACCTTTGTTTTACATCCACGCTACTAGAAATGCATTTTATAGCTACAATGATGCGTGTCTTTGGCCATTCACCGTCATTTTTCTCTTTAAATGCCAACAAACTTTTGTCGTCAAAATCATCAAGCTCTGCTTTATACACCTTATCATTTTCATGCAGCCCAATGCAGTACATATCAGAGAAGTTTTGAGTTGCTGCCAATATATCACTAAGCCGAAACCTTGAGAGTACCATGGTTTCCCCCTGCAACATTGTTTGTTAAAATAAACGGAGAACATTATAGTGTTATACTATATATACATGCACTTGTATAGTAACGATGATATAATGATATTATAAGGAAACTGTTCTTTGGTGGCCCAAGTTTAAAAGATATTGGTTTTATAAGTTTAGGGTTGAATATGTATATACTCTAGAATTAGATAGACTATTATATAATTATGTCAACCTTGTTTTAACGTCGTGTCATTTAGGTTACGGTTGTGATGGTTCAATGAATCATGGCGTCGATGTTTTCTTTCAGCAAATATATATAGCCGATGAAACATCTTGAAAACCATGTTGATTCGATTTATTCAATGATATTTTGATTATGTAATCTGTTGTCTTGATTCTGAGATAGACAGATAGTGAGATCCAATCATTTGTTCTTGTCTTTTCAAAATAGAAACTATTTCTTGTAACTGGTTTACACGTGAAGTGGTGAATGCATATATGTAATCATCACTCCACATTCCAGTTATGCATCTAATATTCTCACATAGTCACATTCCTTACCAAAAAATTAATTATTATTGAAATCACCCATACACATAAAGATAGAGGTCGTCCCTAAGACAGCAGAATGTAGGTTGGATGGTGGAGAGTATGTGAATGTTCCGAATGTGAAGGGTTTTACTAAGGCAGGTTCTTCCAAGCCTTCTACTCGTCGTTCAAGTCGTCGTTTGCTGAAGAGACCTAATTAGTCATCGGCTTCTGAACCCATTGATCTTAGTGATGATATTGAGGTTTCGGATGACCAGGAGGTTGAAGTTGAGGGAAAGTCTAAGAAGGGTAAGGAGCTGCCCTTGGTTGTTGGTAAGAAGAGCAAGGGGGAGGGTAAAAAGGTTGTTTTGCCTGCTTCAAAAGGTTCCTCTGGAAAGAGCGAGGAAGGTTCTAAGGATGTCAATCCTGGGGATGTGTATGTCCCCGATTGGAATGTTAAAGTTGGTGATAGCTTCAAGTCATTGATTGTTTGTGAAGATGTTCTGACCCACTTTGCTCCACTGATGGTTCGAGGCTCTTTGGCAACAATGGATGATGACTTGATGATTTCTAGGATGATGATGAGTGCTTGCAACTTCGCTTCTATGCTTCCTGAGGGAGTGTCTAGGTTTCGTATGATAATGCAGGAGTATGAGGAGTTTTCAAAGAAGAGGGATAAGATGAAGGCTTCTTTGGCAACCTTGAAGAAAGAAGCTGAAGGTTTTGCTGAAAAGGAGAAAATTTTGTTGTCAAAGATTGACGACCTTTCTTCTAAGCATGAGGCTGACATGAAGGAGTTGAAGAAGCGTTTGGAGGCGGACCGGTTGCAGGTTAAAGCTACCAAAGGAGGCATTGGACGTTCAGTGGAAAGCTTTCCTGGAAGAGAAGGAGGGGTTGAAGGCTTCTCTTGCCAAGGCGACCAGCGAAAATCAATGGCTCATCGAGCATGGCTTACAGCAGGTGGTTACTTACCTTCTGCATTCCACCTAGTTTAACTCGGCCTTAGGTGATGTGTATACCAAGCTTCTCAATCATGGAAAACACCTGGGGTTTGTTGCTGGTTACAAGGCTCATGAGTCCGGGCAGCCTCAAGAGCAATCCCCATGCTTCCAACCAAGGAATCTGTCCTCAAGATGTAGCGGTTGACTTACCCTTATGTGGGTGAAGTCTCTAACTGTTTTGGTAAGCCTCTTTCTGTTTTACAGGAGCTGAAACCCTATGGCCTTAATGAGGTCGTTTGTGCTGAAGTGTTGAAGTCTATGTCTAAGAAGCGTTCTCATTCCGGTGATAGCGAAGAGACCTTCTCTGAGGGTTCTAGAGAGGCAATCCTTGAAGCTTCGGAAGTGGCAGGCGATGGTGGAAAAAAGAGTAAGAAAGCAATGAAAGCCAAGAAGGCTAAGGCAAGCGATGCAGGTGTGAAAGAAGTTGGAGCTTCGAAACCCACTTCTTCTGATGTTGCCTATTGAACATTTTATTCGTAGCTTCCTTAGCATGTTAAACAATGTTATGCCGTGATCTTTGAACACTTTATCTTTTGGGGAACCGTTTAGGTTCCTTGGGTTGATGTAGCCTTAAAGGCTTATGAACATTTTTTAGGTTGATGGCCCTTATGGCCCTATGGAATGTTTGAAACTTTATGTTTGTCTTATTTTGTTTTGTTATCCCTTTATGTTTTGGTAGTTTTTTTTATTGCCTTTGCGTTTTGTCATGCATCTTTTGCCAATTATACCCTGAAGGGTTTAGTGTTGCAGTCACTTAGCCTTAGGGTATTTCTAAACAAGAAGATACAGTGCCTATCCTATTTATGACACTATTTGGTCTCTTTATTTCGTAAGCCGTTGGTGAGGCTTAAGGAACAATTAGTGTAGGCTGTTCAAACCCGTCTATGAGACATGTTAAAGATTTATCTAAGTCTCATGGAGTTGTATTGATTTAGGAACTCACCCCTTATATAGGTTCATTCAACCCTTGAACCTATTGAGCGATATGGCCCGGGAGCTCATCCCCTTACATGGCCCCTGCCATGGAGTGTTTTGCTAGGTTCTTACCCTGATTATAGAATAGAAAGACAAGTTTTGGTAGAGAATGTCATGATTCATAGAAAGGTGCTTTGATTACAAGGGAAAGATAGAACAATTTTTCAACATTTCTTAAGACATTCTGTCTACACATGGAACCTTTTAAGGTTTTTACCATTCCAATGACGAGGAAACTTCTTGCCTTGTGCATCGGCTAGCTTGTATGACCCTCCCTTATGTGCTTCGAGGATGGTGTAGGGTCCTTCCTATTTAGGACCCAGTTTCAAGTGATTTTCTTTTTTGCTTGCTTCATTGTTTCGGAGAACCAAGTCCCCAGACTTAAATCGTTCATGTTTTACCCGGGTGTTGTAGTAAGATTCCATCTTTTGCTTGTAGTTAGTCTCTCTTATAGCAGCTTGGTCACGAGCTTTTTCTAAGAGATCCAGGTTCAACATAGTTTCTGTCTTGTTTGAATCAAGGTCGATGTTGAACGTTCGTTGTGTGGTGACTCCTATTTCTACTGGGATGACAGCTTCAGATCCAAACACTAAGCTATAAGGTGTTCTCTTGTGACTTGTCTTTTCGGTTGTTCGGATTGCCCATAAGACGTTGGAATGCTTTTCAAGCCACTTATCACCATGTCTTCCCAACCTGGCTTTTATCCTTTCCACGATGCTTCGATTCATTCTTTCAACTTGGCCATTTGATTGAGGATAGGCAACTGAGCTGAAAACTTGTGTTATCCGGAACTCTTTGCACCATGAGCTGAAAGGCTTCTCAGCGAATTGTTTACCATTGTCTGTGACCAGCACCCCTGGAAGCCCGAAGCGGCAAACGATGCTTTCTCACACAAAGTCGATGACTTGCTTTCCTGAAATCTTTCCCAATGGCTTGACTTTAGGCCACTTCGTGAAGTAATCTACGGCCACCAACAAGTATTTTACTCTTGCTTTGGCTGGTGGGAATGGACAAATAATGTCCATCCCCCACTTGTGAAATGGCCAAGCTGAGGAAATTGGGACAAGGTCATGTTTGGGACTTTTGGGTACTGGGGCATGTAGCTGACAACCTTCACACTTTCGTAATTGCTCGAAGGTGTCTCGGTGCATGGAGTGCCAGAAGTATCCGAGGTTCATCAACTTTGAAACTACCGACCTTGGGCCATAATGAGCCCCACATATTCCCTCGTGGATTTCCTTGATTAGATATCGACTCTGTTCTGGGCCAACACATCGGAGCAGTGGTGAAAGGTAACCTTTTTTTGTAAAGAATTTCCCCTTGCAGCGCATATTGCCTTGATTTGATGCAAACTCTTTTAGCCTTTGTCTGATTCTCAGGTAACTCACCATTTTTCAGGAATTTGATGATAGGAGTCATCCAATTTGGCCCTTATTCGGTGATTACATCTTGAACTTCAAGTTCTTGAATAGATGGTGCTCTTAATACTTCAACCAGTACCTTCTTGGTGAGGTGAGCGAATGTGAGGGATGCAAGCTTGCTTAGTGCATCAGCTTTCTTGTTTTGAGATCTTGGAACCTGTTTGATAGCACATGCTTGAAATGTATTCATGAGTTCTTTTGATTTCTCTTTGGACTTCTTCATGTTGGGCTCTTTTGCTGTGTATCTGTCATTTACTTGACTTGAAACGCTTCTTCAAGGGTTTTAGGCCTTGACGTCAACCGCTTCTTCTCCTCGGATGTAGGCTTCAGCCCTTTCAAGCGCTTCTTCAAGGGTTTTAGGCAAGCATTTGTTGAAATCTCTTGTAAGGTACTTGGAAGTGATGGCATTCTTGAACCCTGCCACCCTCATATTTTCATCAGTGCCTACATAGGTTAAACCTTCCTTCTTGTACCTTTCAATAAAGTCTCTAAGACTTTTATCGTCATGTTGCTTTATCTGGAAGATTACCGTGGCATCCTTAGCATGCCTCTGTTGTGAAAAGTTGGCTAGAAAGCCTTTGCTGAGATCATCGAAGGTCCGAACGCTTCGTTCAGGAAGGTCATTGAACCATATTCGTGCAGACCCTACGAGGGTTTGCATGAACATAAGACAACATTCGAGGTTGGACCATTTTTCAATTTTTTCCGCCCTGGTGAAAATTTGGAGGTGGTCTTCAGGATCCTCTATTCCGTTATAGGTTCTTATGTGTGATGGCATCTTTATCCGGGTTTGGAAATCATAACCGGCAATTTTTTGGGAGAAACAAGACAAATTACTCAGTTTGTAAGGTTTGGTGAGGTAATCCTCCACTCTTGATGCTGGGTTACTATTCGAGGTTCCTTGGTGGGTGGCCAACACTTGGTTGATGAAGTATTGCCAAGGGAATTGTGCCATCATTTGTGTCATCATTGGTGGCATTAGGTGAAAACCTTGAAGGCTTTCTAGTGGCATCACGTAATTTATTCCCATGGGATTACTCATGGCTGCACTTCGAGCCATGGGCAGGACGGTCAGGGTCTGTTCTCATGAAGTGGACATAGGCGGGAGAACGCTCGAAGCCGGTGACTGCAAGAGTTGATCGAGAGTGGTTTCATGCCCTATGGGTGCACCGGTTGCAACAGGTTGGGAGGTTGGCAAAGGAAAAGCAATCGGGTTTGGCCTCCTAACAACATAAGGGCTTGGGTTGAGTGGTAGGTAAGTTGTACTAGGACCAGCTTCAAAGCATGACGTTGTAGGTCGTGAGCTGCTTAGAGGAGGTAGGGGAGGACCAGGTGACGGTGACGGTTCAGACTCATCGTAGTCTAACTTTATTCTTACCCCCTTCTCACTTTCTTAGCTCACATGCTGGTTTAGAAGAGATCTCAACTGTAGGAAGTTTCTGGCTACTTCTTCGGGCATTAGATCTATGCGTTCCGGTGTACACGTAGCACCGATTTGGGGAGAGGTAACCCCTGAGCGGGAAGAGGTTGGTGTTTAAAAAGATGAGAACTCCGGGAACATGATCCCCGTTGGAGTGCCTCCTGGAGTAGAGAAAGGTGTGGACATGGCTAGTGATGTCTGACCAACGTTTGGTGCTGAAGTAGTGACACGAGATACCTGATTCACCTCGTCAGGAGTTTCACTGTCAGACATGGAGAACTTTGGAAAGTGGGAGCTACACTACTGGTCTTTGAGATGGATTTAGCGACGTAGCCCCACGGTGGGCGATAACTTGTTTCTACAACAAATATAAGACCAAGGGTAGTAATAGGACCTACGTGGTTAGAGGGTTCAAGGGTTTCAATTAGCCTAACGCAGGTCGTGGGGTCCCCCCACGTTTGCAGTACGTGGAGTTGGATCAAGTTGTTATTGTTGTTTTGAATCCTGGATTGAAGGATCTTCAACCTAGAATGTTTATGTGTTACTGTTATTTAAAGTTTGGAGTGAAGAATAGGTCAGGCAAGGTGCAAGATCTAGAGAGAGGAGAATGTGGTGTGTGTTCTAGAGTCAAGGGGGTCTGCTATTTATAGAAGAAAGGATCTTCTATAAGGAGAAGCATTTAACTCTTGATCCATGACTACAATGGAGGACTTCCCCTTTTTAGTTGGTGAAAGGCTTTTGACCTGCGGATAATAGAGTTTACTCTCCCGCATGCGTCAATTGCTGCTGGATAGGAGAGTCCATACGTAAAGCATGATATGACTAGCCACTGTCTCGTTCTTTTTGCTGCTTATGACAGCTGCTTACTTTCGAACCTTTTTCGCTTTCAACCTTTTAAGCTATTTCGCGCTCTGATCAGTTTATTAAGCTTTGAGCCACCCACGTCATCACTGAACAAAGTTGTTTTTCGTGTGAAGTGTCACCAGAGATGTGAGGCGTGTATTTTAGGCTACGGTATACGTACAATATGTTATTACAGTTATTATTATTAATGACGATATAAGCTTGATCTATAAGTAAAGTGTTAAAACAACAATCGTGCCCTCCGCTAAAGATTATATTTTTGCTTATTAGTTGGGCATGAGGGCCTACACATGTGTGTATGTATAATCTGGCAAAAAGCAGATGTTTTCAATTTTCCAACTGAGAATCTAAGCAGTTAAAGCGGTCAAATAGCGGATAGCGGTCAAGGTCCGCTATACGATATATAGGTTATAGCGGTGATATAGTGGTAATTTTTATACCATGCATAATTTATGTAATTTTATATATATATAAATATGTCTTTGAAAAATATTAATAGTAATATCAAAATTCATAGTTTTATCATTCCAAATATTAGTGGTAATGTCGTACATCATTAATTTAGGTTTAATTGGTCGTATGAACAAGCTTCATGATGAAGAAGTGCTTCCAGCGACCTCAAACCAGTGTGCGCTCCAGAACATTGGTCGTCGTACATCATTAATTTAGGTTTAATTGGTCGTATCTAGGTTTGATAAAACATTTGGGCCTTTTATTGTTATGAGTTTAATTAATAAAAGTGGGTTTTTCATTAAATTTGGGTTGACCGCTAAAATCGGTCCAGTAGGCGCTATACAGGTCTTTAAATAGCGGCCAAATAGAGGGCTATAGCACCGCTATTAGAGGTTCCGCTATAACCAACCGCTATTTGGACCGCTACAAGCCCAGGTGTCCGCTAACCGTTATAGCACCACTATTAACTGCATAGCTGAGAATTAAAACTATATATGCAACTATGAAAAGGTATGTATTTGTGTAGATATAAATATATAATTATCAAGATCCAATAAAAAAAGTTAAATAAATACCATGGGAAATGTGAGAAGGGCATTGGTGGGGAACTTAGTTCCTCACGATAGCTTCTTACAAGATCCCTCTTAAACATACACACACACTCATGTATAAATGAAAAATGGTTAAAGATTCGAAGTGACAAATTGACGAACTGTTGATAAAATCGGTTTTAATATAAAACTTTAAAAACCCTAAAAGTTAAGGATTGGGATCCTCATATGTTAAGAAAACCATGACAAAAGATGTTATGAGAGGGAACAAGCTTGTCATGTTGTGTTAACAAATCCTTTTTTTCCTACAATTTCAAACAACTCTGTCATAAGTTTTCCCCTTATTAAACATCAATAATTCCATAAGTTCAAAAACTCGTAGTTTAAATGTAATGTTTTTTAGCTTAAGATATCTAATGTACATAGACAGTGGCGATGCTTGAGATTTCCGACCGGGGGGGGGGGGGGGGGGTCGAAAACGTATATACCCAAAAATTTCTATACAAAAACTACATACTGTTCACTACTGAGCGAAAAGTTCGGGGGGTCGCCGCCCCCTCCCGCCCCCACAAAGTTGCGCCCTTATACATAAAAATTCAAAGTTTGTGCCTTATCTATTGTGAAAAAGAGAGAGTATTATAAATTCTATATTTATTTATTTAAAATGTTAATGAGTGAGCATAGTAATTAATAAAATGGATATGAAGAAAAGTTTGGCATTTTTTGTAAAAGGTTCTTACTTGCAAGTTCAAAGCAGTTTGAAGATCCTTGATGACGGCTTCCATTGTCGGACGTTTGGCTTGAGTTTCTGCTAAACACTGATATGCGATTCTTGAAAATGCTTGGAAAGACTCTTCATTGGGTCCTCTATTTAAAGTAACAATGCGTTCATCGTCTTCTTCGATCATTTTAGGATCTATCAATTCCTTTAGCGTTCCCTCGTTGTAGCGTCGCCTTGCAATGGGTGCAAGCCCCTTGTCATTTTCACCTATGCAGACGGGATCATAGGCCAACCTTCCAGATAGCATCTCAAATAAAACCACTCCATACGAATAAACATCTGATTCCTTTTTATACTTTGCTGAAGTCAGATACTCTGGATCCACATAAAAATCCGTGCCTGCAATATGCTTTGTATGGATAGTGCTGGATTGTTGATTTGTGATGTGGAATTTGGAGAGCCCAAAGTCAGCAACCTTTGCATTTAGATTCTCATCCAACAAAATGTTCTCGCTCTTTATATCGCGATGTATTATCCTTGGTTTTCCCTCCATATTGGTGTGAAGGTAATTAATTCCATGTGCAATATCAAGGCAAATTTGTATTCTTTTTGCCCAAGTAAGATTAATATTTTTACGTTCGCTTCCCAAATAATCACTCAGGCTTCCTTTAGTAGCATACTCATAAACAAGAATTATATCATTAGCTTTCATATAAAAGCCAAGAAGAGAGATAATGTTCGGATGCTTACAACGTGTAAGCAATTCAATCTCTGTTAAAAACCCTTGTTTACTGACCTCGTCTTGCCTATTATTGATGCATTTTATAGCTACTTTCCTTCTAGTTCTTATCTTTGGCCGTTCACCTTCAATTGATGATAAATTTTGGATATCTAAAACATCAAGTTCTCCTTGATACACTGAACCGTAGCCGCCAGAAGCTACAAAGTGTTCTTTATCAAAACCATTTGTAGCCTCCCTTATATCACTTAGTGGAATCTTCAACCATTCCATCTACAAAATAATGCGTTAAGAGACAAGGGGAGTGTTAGCTTGTACGTACATGGTAGCAAGGGTGAAGTAATATAAATTGCAGGAAAATGCCTAATTATACAATCAATTCATCAAGACATGTGTCTGAAGTAATATAAATAGTTTGAAACACCTAACCTATGACATTTTATTCGCCCATTAAGAACGACATAAGAGAGTAACAACAATTTAAGAACAGAAACACCACAACAAATTTAGATCTGTGCAGTTTGTGTTGTAAAGTTTGTAGAAATACAAATTTCCAAAACTTTGGTGAGTGCCGTTACTTTATTGTTATGTTGGTTTGTAAGGATAAAAGTTCAATGACTAGAATTTTCAATATAACTGAAAAACGCACAAGAGGATGGATAAAATTTTACATTTTATTTATTTTGTTGTTAAACTTTTTTAAATTTGAATTTTCAATTACTTGTTAATAGTTTAATGTTTTTTAATTAAATGTTAACAGTTTAATGTTTTTATTAAATGTTAACAGTTTAATGTTTTTATTAAATATTAAATTTTACTTATGTTGTTAAGTTTTACCTTTTTAACTATTAATTTTTTTTTACTTTTTAATATTACATAGATATACATGTCAAAATGAGAATGATAAAAAAATCAATAAAGGAAAAAAGATAAAAATTATATATAAATATATATGTATAAATTTATTTAAATTGCCACAATCGTCGAGGTTTAGGTCTTTTTGTCAGTTTCAACCAAAATAACTTTTTTGTGCCCAATAGCCATTCACCTTTGGCATTTTTTTTGTCATTTTCATCCAAACCACTAACTTAGTTTACTTTTTCTGTTAAGCTGAAGTATATTTGGATGAAACTGGCAAATATAAAACCTCAGGGACGATTTTGGCAATTTACTTAAGTTCTTTTTAATTTCTTTTATTTAATTAATTGTCATATATATATAAAACAGAATATACATGCACTTCTTATAAAAAAATTAATAGTTTTATCACATAATTTTTATAAATTTTCATCCAACCACTAACTCAGTTATTTTTTTATATTAAGGTGAAGGATCTTTTAAATTTTATAAAGTAAGACAAAAATTATTGATTTCCAATTTTTTTATATAGATCAGTTTTATAAAAATAAAATCTACTTCCACCTCTATATTTTATAAAACTAAAATGCTAGTGACCTTATAGAAAAAGGTCAAATAAACAAAGTTTATCATATGTACCAAGTTTGTAATTCATCTTCGACTCTTTTAAATTCACTCCTAACAAAAAAAAGAAGCCACTGCCCCGCCCCCTTATCAAACAACGTATCGTTACCAAACCCTTAAAATTACCCATCAAATAGTAAGTATAATACCATGCACCAAAAGTTTTTTTACTCAAACCACTCGGAATAAATATTAGTTAGTTACCCTCATAATCTTAATTAAATAAATATTTTATTTCTGCCAACATATTTCTTAGGTGCTCAACACATTTAAAAATATGTAACGTTTTACAATTTTTTTTCTATCTCTAGACTTAATTAAATACTAAAAGTTGTAATCGATTGTGATGTGCTGCACACCATTGATATTTATTTTATATATCGTTTTCTCTTTATAAAATTGATCTATTTACAATTTTTTTTCTATCTCTAGACTTAATTAAATACTAAAAGTTGTAATCGATTGTGATGTGCTGCACACCATTGATATTTATTTTATATATCGTTTTCTCTTTATAAAATTGATCTATATAAGAAATCTGGATATTAATTTCTGTCTTAATTTATAAAATTTAAAACATCTTTCACCTTAATAGAAAAAATAAACCGAGTTATTGATTTGCATTTCAGACGTGAAGTATTGCAAATTATAACAATTTATATTTGAGAAACATCAAACAAACTGAAAAAAAAATTAATATTGGGGTGAAAAATCATTTTCGTTTACCTTCATGGGGTCATCTTCATCTGCAGTTGTTGAGTGTTCCTTTAATACAAATTATCACAATGGACAATAGATTAGCAAACATAAAAGTAGCAATGACTAAAGGATTAATGAAAATGAAAAATAAAAAACCAAAAGGTCAATCTTACAAGATTTTCGTGTTTCCATTGAAGTTCGAACACGTCGTCAAGTTCTTTGACAATTTGATCCATAGTCGGGCGTTGCACAGGATGTTCATTTAAGCAGTTATCAATTATCTTTGTAAAGCGGATCAACGATTGTCTGTCCATTTGTTCCCATAACTTAGGATTAACGATGCCATGTTCTACCTTAACACAATGTTGTGTCTTCACTGGTTTTATCCCATAAAGGACTTCAAACAGCAAAACACCAAAACAGTAAACATCATATTTTGGTGTCATATATGTGTTATTAGAGTGGTGAGAGAAGAGAAGGCGATGCCTCCAACTTTGAGGATATTTTGTGGAGTGTTCAAAACCAAATATTTTAGGTCCCCAATCTTTATCCAAAAATATGTTGGAGCTATTGATGTCACAATGTATGACATCATAATGGATGGAACTCAACGCACGTGCAACATCTAAACATATTTTTAGTCTTTTAAACCATGTGAGATTTGGACCATTCAGATGTTGGTCTAGACTTCCGCGAACTGCATGTTCATAAACGATGATCTTTTCATTATCCTCGTCGCAAAACCCAAGGAAAGGGATGATATTTTTATGCTCGAGGCTAGAAAGCATTGAAATTTTAGTCTGGAACTCAATGTCTTCTTGCCCATATTTATGATTTAACCTTCGTGCACAAATACTAATAAACTGTCCGGACCCTATCATTTTTCCCTTGTAATCCTTTCCAAATCCACCTTCCCTAATGAGATTTTCATCATTAAAGTTGTTCGTGGCGAATACTATCTCTTTAAGTCGGATTTTTCGAGGAAACGGGTTGTTTGTCTACATAAAAACAAAGAGCAAAACAGGGGGATGAAAGTGAATGAGAAGGGAAAACCATTTATGAAACATGTAAAATAGCAAAATCAGAGTGGTGCAATAACGATGATCGTATTAAAAGTTGCTTGCTACGAAATTAAATAGAGTACTAAATTAGTAAAAATATATAGTATAATAATTAGTAAAATATTTGACTAACTTGTGCTCTTTCATTACACTTTAAGATATATCAATCGCATGTATATTACTACTTTTAAATGTTAGACGATATTAAGCTTTTTTTTTCACTTTTTTTGGTTTTCTTTCATTTGTCAGATTTACCTTTCTTTTGAGTCCCTTATAGTTAAGAAGAATTTGGAGCTGCTCCCTTAAGAATTTATGTTCCCCTTGACCAGATTTATCCAATAGCTTTGCAACAATGGTTTTAAATCCATCATCATCTTGAAGGTTTCCTTTATAGACTATACTAATTCCTCCTTTTATCCAATCTCTTTGTGAGGCATGCTTTATGTCTTCAAGCGAAATTCTTGGGTCGTCCTTCTTATCCTGTCAAACATGACAAACAAAATTGGTGTTGAAAAGAATATGTACAAATTAGTGAATGAATGATAATAGAAAACAATAGCTTGTCAAAATACATATGAGCAATGAAAGACTACAAATTGGTGCTAGAAGTTGATTAAAAAGGGGTTGCGACGCAACTTTTGCCCGTTTACCTGTCATTCTTATGTAATTTTTCTATCGTTAATGAATGAAGATTATAAAGTAATGATAAAAAAAAGCAAGATTGGTGATAAAAAGTTCTAAAATATTATAAAAAGTTTAATATGATTTTAAAAAATGAATTAATGATGTCATAGGCTTCAACCATTGAACAACATGACTTTTGTGTTGGTTTTTTTTTTTTTTTTTTTTTTTTTTTTGTACTTACAAGTCAACAATTCAACAATGTCATAAATTATAGGCTTCAAAATTGATGATATTAAAGGTTTTTTTTTCACTTTATTTGGTTTTCTTTCAGTTGTCAGATTTACCTTTCTTTTGGGTCGCTTATACACAATGATTTTTTCATTCATTTCATCACAACAGCCTACACGACCAATTACATTCTCATGCTTACAGTCCAGAAGCATTTGGAGGAGCTCACTTGAGAATTCTTGTTTCCCTTGACATAACCTTGTATCCAATCGCTTTACAACAATGGTTTTAAATCCATCACCATCTTGAAGGTTTCCTTTACAGACTCTCCCAAATCCTCCTATGCCAATGCAATTGTCATTATGGAACTTTTCTGTGACATGATTTATGTCTTCAAGCGAAATTCTTGGGTCGTCCTTGTTATCCTGTCAAACATGACAAACAAAATTGGTGTTGAAAAGAATATATACAAATTAGTGAATGCTAATAGGAAACAATAGATTGTCAAACTACATATGAGCAATGAAAGATTACAAATTGGTGATAGAAATTGATTAAAAAGGGGTTGCGGCGCAACTTGTTGCCCGTTTACCTGTCATTCTTATGTAATTTTTCTAATTAATGAATGAAAATTATAAGGTAATGATAAAAAACAAGTTTGGTAATAAAAAGTTCTAAAATATTATAAAAAGTTTAATATGACTTAAAATGGATTAATGGTATCATATGCTTAAAACATTGAACAACAATACAACATGACTTTTGTATTGCTTTTTTGTACTTACATGTCAACAATTCAACAATGTCATAAATTCATAGTATAAAAGCTAAGATTTCGATTTAAATCCATGCAACGTTAATGAGCCGGAATAAAAAAAGGTAAATTTAATACTTGAACACTAGATGTTAGAAAGTGGAAATGATTTGTAACAATGTAAACATAACATTTGTGCTACACATGGAAATCAAGCATTTTACATAATTTGGTCTAGTATTATAGTAAATCATCGCATTGATTACTTATAGGGATCAATAATATGAATAAAAATGACGACTTAATAATAATGCTTTCTCATGAGAGTTTAGAGCTAGAAAATGAGATGGAAGCAGAAAAGAAAATGGTGTTTAGAAAATAAAACGCCTAATTAGTCCAGTTGCATTTAGCTTCTGTTATGGCCAAGGGCTACTATGGGTTTTTTAGATTTTTTGAGCCAAACAAAGTATTTAAGTAATGCTTCAGCATCATACACAATGAAATAACCCCAAAAGATGAATAAAATTTATGATGATCCGTCTTGATTGCGGAAGATTCGAGACGATCCACACCGCTGTGGAGCTCGAGGGTGGTGATCTCAGGGAGGACGACATCATTCAAATGGCTCTCATCAACTTTAGGCACGCGCACCACCGTGAATTCAAGGTCCGCTCGGCGTGGGAAATCATTAGATTTTTTTATTTAAATTATGTGTTTTTTAGTTCCGTATTTTTATTTTATGTACTGTTTTTAAAATTTATGTAATGTTTTTTTTTAATTTCAGTGTTATGTATTTGTTTAATTACTAGTAATATATTTATAACTTTTTAATACATTTTATATAATTTTAATTATAAAATAATACAAAAGCCGTGTGACACGTGTCTAAGAAAACCACATTTCCACTCCCCGGGCCACACCGTCCGTTTTAACACCACGCCCTATTCTGACATGTGGTCCACGTGTCGCATAATGCCTCATCTTCAAACAACCTAACGTATTGTAAACTTACAACCTTAGACACCACACTTTTACACTCTCTCATCTTATCTTACTAAGACCATCCGTAGTCATGCAATTGTGGGCGATTTTTATGCCAACCACGCCCAAACCACGCCCCTTTTCGGCCCCGTGGGCGTTTTTTTGCGAAAAAATGTCTGGAGCGTGCTATATTCCACGCCCAGCTTCAAATCTTTTGCCCAATCACCAGTTTCCAAGCTTTATTTGTCCAATAACATTTTTTTATGGTTTTTCTTTTATTTAATTCTATTACACCAGAATGACCACATCCCCACTGCACCCATTTTAGAAAAACGCCTCATTGCTGAATGGGCTACCACATGACGCACAACGCCCAAGGGTGGGGCATTATTCACCCAACGACTACGCATGGTCTAAATAAGTTTACTTTAAGAAAGTTAGCCAGCTTCATTTCTTCTCTTCCTTCTTCCCCATGTCAAGTGGCCGGAGGGTCAACTGACCCCCTTGTGGTTCCGACAATGGATTTATCAAGCCTATATATCCTTATATTTTTTTCGTTTCTCCTTTTTTTTTTAAATTTAAAAACAACAAAACCCTATAAAATAAAATAAGGGACTACACTAAACAAAAGATGATCAATTTGCCTCTTAAACTACTTTAATTAAACTACTACAAAACGCTAAGAGGAAAAGAGAAGAGGACTTACAACAATTTCACTTGTCAACAGAAGTTTATTTACAAGTTGGTCTGCATTTGAACGTTGCATTCTCCCCACCTTTAAGCAAGAAAAAAATAGTTTCACAAACAAACTATGACTTGATGATAAAACTACAAATTACACGGATCTGGACGACAGTAGCAACTACCGGTGACGGATGAGATCTAAATAGTAAGAGCAGTAGCAGCAGCAGCAGCGTCGGCCGGATTCCAAGTGGATGATTGAAAAATAGAAAACGAAAGGTCAAGTTGCTTTCAATGAGTTTAAAATACTACCAAATGTTGAGTTTGGTGTTGGTGGGATGCTCAATGAGTAATAACGACAAAAGGTTGAGTTATGTGTTGGCGTGTTTCAGGAAATTGCATGAAAGGGTGGGGACTGGGGATGCTCAATAAGAATATGGGGTGTGGGGTATGGGTTACGAGCATTGTTTGGCGATTGTGGGTTTTATCAGACCAGCTCAAAAAAGTGCGGTGTGAAAGCGGCGTTGGTGGTTTGGTTTTTTTATTTTTTTATATACTTGAGATTTATAAAATAAAACAAAAACTTATATTAATTTTAAAAAAAAATTACATAACATCCTAAAAATTAAAAAAAAAAACTCTTATTAAATCCTAAAAAATTAAAAAAAAATAGTTAATAATTCCTAAGAAAAATACAGAGTTCGATAAATATTAAAGTGGGGAAACCACTTAAACTCCGGATTCCCGTCGTGCTTCCACTCGATCTTCACGATCTCCATTTGATCGTCGTGGCTCAGGTTGTCCGCAGGGACAAGGTCGAAACAAACTTTAAACCGATCCAGCTTCGGTTTTAGTTCACGCCACTTGTGTTGGCAGTCGTTTAAATTGTGACGAGCGTTCCCAACGTGTTGTTGGTATTGCTGGAACGCTTGTCCCCAATACGCGGTTTGACCGCGTTGTAACGTACGTTGTGCATCGACGATCGATGTGACAAGTGCGATCTCTTCCTCCTCCGTCTGATGCACCATGTTCGATTTTTTGATGTTGGTTTGGTTGAAAAAGATTTGTTGTTTGGTGTGAGATTGGTTGAAGAAGATTTGTAAATAAATGTGAAAAAAATGAAAGTGTGGGGGTATTTATAGGTAAAAATTTGTATTTTTTTTAGAGTAAAGTCCTATTTGAGTCCTTATGGTTTGTGTAGTTTAACCATTTGAATCCAAAAACCAAAACTGCCTTGATTTGAGTCTATGTGGTTTCTAATTTTAACCATTTGAATCCAAAAGTAAACAACATCCAAATCAGAAACATTTGGTTTTTGGATTCAAATGGTTAAAATTAGAGACCACAGGGACTCAAATGGTTAAAATTAGAGACCACATGGACTCAAATCAAGAGAGCTTTGGTTTTTGGATTCAAATGGTTAAACTGCACAAACCATAGGGACTCAAATAGGACTTTACTCTTTTTTTAATTTGATTGTTTACATTAAAACTGCCATGCCCAACGACTATGGCTAACGGCTACCCCAAACGGTCCAATTTCGCACTCACTTAACACCAAAAACTAACCCCTATCCACGTCAGGGACTATTCGAGAACAAAAGTGCCAAAATTGGGGGACTATAGCTGTAATTTTAGAAGTCTAGGGACTATAAGTGAAAACGGAGCTAACCACATGAACTATCCGGACACTTTTCTCTTATTTTAATATAATAATTAATTTAGCTGCTTCACTCGTTTTTCTCATATAACGTTTTATAAAACGACGAAATGTCATTAGAACAAGCATATTTTAATCTCCATTTTAACCTAAGTTTCATTAAAAACGGAGTAAGTTAAAAAATAATTTATTTTATTATTAATATTAAACGGTCTCCTATAATAGCTAAGACTATGGGGTGGGGGGGGGGGGGTTGGGTTGGGGGCATTGCTTGACACGTGGTACTTGTGGGCTCCAGCACTGCACACCCAAAAAAGCGGGGTGTGGAAGGGGCGTGGCCAGGCGGCGTTGTGGTGCCATGTGGATCAAAAAAAAATTTATATTAATCATAGAAATTAATAAACTAATTTTTAATAAATACATAAAAAATACATTACATCACCAAACAAAAAAAAATCAATCAATCATCTTCATCTTCAATGGAGTCGAATCTAGAAAGTGTCGAAACATGTTCTACCAAATCAGCTCGAAGGTTTGAATTTATTTGTCTTAACTCGATTAGATTTTGGTTTTGCGTTCTTTCTTCATTACTAATGTCTTCGTTATTTGATTCAGTCTTCTCGCCATAATATTCAGCTATTGCACGCTCTTATCCTTTAAAATCATGTTGTGTAGAATGATGCACGCGTACATCACGTTTCTTATTTGATCTTTTTCATACAATCTACAAGGCATGCTCAAAATGCGCCACCTTTTCTGCAAAACACCAAATGCTCGCTCGACGTCTTTGCGTGCCGCCATCTGAACTTTGTTAAACTTTATTCTTTAAGGATCTAGGGTTCCCTCTCTTGAAAATGATTTCACAAAAATTGTCACACCCCAACCGATGGCGGAATTATCGGGGCGTGGCACTGAGCGAAACAGATTGTCCAGGAGAATCCATAACAACTAATATTACCGGATATTTAACGTTACGTCCCATACCATAACATATCAAATAAAACAGTTATTACAGACAGAGTTTCTCAAAGACAAATAATTGTTTCGACAACTCAGATTTTATTTGATTTGTTTCTAGACTCCTTCCTAGCTTGATTCCGACAAGTAACACGCAAAGCATCCTAAACACCTGTCACATACGTTAAAATAGAGGTCAATACACATAGTGTAAAGGTGAGCATACAAGTTTGATAGTATAATAGTAGCGAAAGCGATTTACGCATAACCAGCATGTAACATGTATAATGTGAAGCAAGTAGGTTATCGACAATGAAATATGCACAGACATGACTGCGAGTTGTAGAGTGCGCAACACATATCACCACTGTGACACGTGAATAATTACCCTTAGCAACCCCCGTCCACGACAGGTGCTGAGTCCAAGCTATAGTACCATCGTTGCTAAGGTCTCAGGTAACAATCACTGTGTAAACATAACATACAAGCATTCATCAATTAACACGTATAACATGCAATAACGGTTAGCGTATAAAAGTGTTTGCGTTGTGTGATCGATGTGATTTAGCATAAGTAACGTATATAACACCCAAAAGTGCTTAAAGTAAAAAGGGATCGAGTATACTCACAGATCGTGTTTAGTAAATAAACACTCTCTTGGATTGAAGGGAGCGCTGGAGAGATTAGCCTGAACAGTTAGCGATAGCATAAGCGATGAGCGGGGCGTTAAACAATGCAAGTGACTGAGTGACGAAGTGACATCCGAACGGATGGCAATCCGGATGGATGGTTATCCGTTCGGATGGCCATTCGGTCGGTTTGCCACTCGTTTGGGATGGACATGTTTGAGTATGATGGCTTTGAAGTTTTCGTTGTAGCATTTTGAAAACAGAGAAGTATCTCTACCTTTCAGGTCGTCCGGCCGAACGATCGTTCGGTCGGATGGTAATCCGTCCAGCGAGACATTTCTCAGAGAACAAGTTCACAGCAGGATTGTCATTCGATCGGATGGTCTTCCGATCGGGTGGCAATCCGTTAGAAACTGATGATCCTTGAAATTTGTAAAAGTGTTAAATGTTGATGACCATATGTCATCTGATCGGATTGTCGTTCAATCGGATGGCAATCCGGTCGGACGGCAGTCTGTTCAGTGACTGGCTCGTTTTGAAATTTGCTAAGTATGAAAAGTTTTGCGGTTTGATCGAGACGGTATGACAACGCGTTAAACAACGAGGATTCCCTCAAGTCCAAGTTATCCGATCGGACGGGAACCACCCCATTCTGACCAATTAACTCTTCTTGACGGTTGTCTATGTTCAACCTGTGAATCGGTCGTCTCTTCCGATGAAATCCATTCTCAGACCAACCCTTCATTATAGGGCGAGTAGAAGGCCCGAACGAGTTCTGATTCTATCGGTTTTTGAGTTAGAGAGTGTAAAAAAGTTGAGAGAAAGTTATGAAAACATCTTTCAATCCTTTTACTCTTAGATTTAGAATGAAATTAGTGTTAAAACATGTGGAAATCTCTTAGATCTGAGTTGTTCTTGGTGGAATGATGTCACCCTTTGAAGTTCCTAAGAACCCCATGATGACATCATCATAGAACACCTCAAATCGGGCAGATTGCATGGTTAAAAGTGAAGATTCAAGGTGAAAATGATGAATAAGTGTGTGTAGATGATAGATGTACAAGATTTGAGTTGGAAACTTACAGGAATCGCGAGAAATCGAAGGAGAGAGGCCTGAGAAGTTGAAGAGTCGCACCAGAGCTATCACATCACTGTTTGTGAAGTGACAGGTGCTATTTATAGGATTCCAAAAAGGGAAAGTGGCGCAGTGTAACGGATCGGATGGCAACCCGATCGGATGTCCATCCGATCGGAGGATGACCATTCGATCGAAGGGTTGCCGCGAGTTGGTTTTCGTGTTTTCGTTTTGTGCGTTGAGCGTTGCGATGCGTTTCGAGTAAGCAATGCGATAGTATTACCCATTAATTTACACAAATATCCCAACTAACAAATATCATAAATATAATCCTTAAATCTTGAGTTTGCGATGAGATTGCGTTGCGATAGATTATGATTGCGTTTGCGATTAACCACCACGACATAATTTAAACATGCACAAGTAACACATAAATAACACACACACGTAAAACAATATCCACAATCTATAACTCGAGTTGCGATGTGATAGTGATGCGATTAGCGATAAGTCGATTAGCGATAAACTGTGATTATTAGCATTTACTCCACATAATACAACTAAAGTAACTTAAAATAGAGTATCGATTACAAGTCAAGGAGTACTATCAATAATTAAGCAAGGAGTGTTAGATCGCAATTAGCAATCTTTTCTTCCTTTGACTTTGACTTGTACTTTGACTTTCCAAAAAGCGGGTTGTCACAGCCTCCCCTACTTTAGGGAATTTCGTCCCGAAATTAAGGCGCAGGCGTAACGAATAGTTGTGGATACTTAGCCTTCATGTCACTTTCGAGTTCCCAGGTGAACTCGGCGTCGCGTTTGCCTTCCCAGCAAACCTTCACAATGGGAATGTGTGAGCGTCGAAGTACCTTGGTCTCTCGGCCCATGATCTCGACAGGCTTCTCCAGGAAGTGTAATGTTTCGTCCACTTGTAGATCCTCAAGCGGCACTTGTAAATTCTGCTCGGCTAGACACTTTCTGAGGTTCGAGACGTGGAAAGTCGGGTGGACGTTATTAAGTTCCTCCGGTAGCTCGAGTCTTTAGGCCACTTTGCCAATTCTTTCCAGAATCTTAAAGGGTCCAACGTATCGAGGCGCGAGCTTTCCTTTCTTGCTGAATCTGACCACACCCTTCCAAGGTGAAACCTTTAGGAGTACGTGGTCGCCAACGTCAAACTCAAGGGGCTTGCGGCGTCTATCAGTGTAACTTTTCTGACGACTCCGAGCTTTCAGCAGATTGTCCTGGATCTGGAGGATCTTGTCGGACGTTTCTTGCAACAGATCTGGACCGGTAATTTGTGCGTCTCCGATCTCGTGCCATACAATAGGCGATCGACATTTTCTTCCGTATAATGCTTTAAATGGTGCCATTTGAATGCTAGAATGATAACTGTTATTGTACGAGAACTCGACAAAAGGTAAGTGCGCGTCCCAATTACCACCGAAATCTATGACACACGAGCGAAGCATGTCTTCAAGGGTACGAATCGTTCTTTCAGTCTGACCATCGGTTTGGGGATGGAAACCGGTACTTAGATTAAGGGTAGTACCGAGAGCAGATTGAAACGTTTCCCAAAGACGCGAGGTAAACCGACCATCGCGGTCAGAGATGATGTCACGAGGCGTTCCGTGTCGACATATAATCTCGTCGGTGTAGATTCGTGCTAATCGTTCTACCTTAAAGTCTTCTCGTATTGGAAGAAAATGAGCAGATTTAGTAAGACGATCAACGACAACCCAGATGCTGTCGTGACCTGATGGCGTGCGTTGAAGTTTCGTTATAAAGTCTATAGCTATACTTTCCCATTTCCACATAGGGATCTCGGGTTGCACTAGTAAGCCAGAGTGGCGTTGATGCTCAGCCTTGACTTTTGAACAAGTCAGGCATTTCGAAACATAGATAGTGATATCCCTTTTCATGCCCGGCCACCAGTACTTGTAACGAAGGTCCTGGTACATCTTGTCTGCACCGGGATGAATAGAATATCTGGACTTGTGGGCTTCGTCTAGTAGAATCTGTCGGAGGTTGGTGCGTTTGGGAATCCAAATTCGGTCGAGATAATGAAATATACCATTCGATTTATTTACTAGCTGCGCACCGTCATTCATAATCCTTTCCTTCTTCAGAGTGCATTCGGTAAAACAAGCATGTTGCACGTCACGTATAAGAGCTTCGAGATTGTGCTGGGGTTGAGCATTACGAACGCTATGCAGATAGCTTCGTCGACTGAGAGCATCGACAACGACTGTAACACCCCGCGTTTTGAAGGTCAAATTACAAGTCAAAGGAAGAAAAGATTGCTAATTTCGATCTGTCACTCCTTGCGTAATTATTGATTGTACTCTTTGACTTGTAATCGATACTTTAATTTTGTTTACTTTAGTTGTATTATGTGGAGTATCTATGATAATCGCAGTTTATCTCTAACCGACTTATCTCTATCGCATCACAACTCGAATTATAGGTTATGGATATTATTTTACGTGTGTGTGATATTATGTGTTACTTGTGCATGTTGTATTTATGCTGAGGTGATTAATCGCAAACGCAATCGCAACTATATCGCAACGCAATCTCATCGCAAACTCGAGATTTAAGGGTGTTATCTATGACATTTAGTAGTTAGGTTATTTGTGGGTAATACTATCGCATCGCTTACTCGAAACGCACCGCAACGCTCAACACACAAAACGAAAACACGAAAACCAACTCGCGGCAACCCTTCGATCGAATGACCATTCGATCGAATGGTCATCCATACGGATGACCATCCGATTGGGTTGCCATCCGATCCGTTACACTGCGCCACTTTTCCCTTTTTGGAATCATATAAATAGCACCTGTCGCTCCACAAACAGTGATGTGACAGCTCTGGTGCGACCCTTCAACTTCTCAGGCCTTTCTCCTTCGATTTCTCGCAATTCTTGTAAGTTTCCAACTCAAATCTTGTACATCTATCATCTACACACACTCCTTCATCATTTTTATCTTTGAATCTTCACTTTTAACCATGGAATCTGCCCGATTTGAGGTGTTCTAGGATGATGTCATCATGGGGTTCTTAGAAACTTCAAAGTGTGACATCATTCCACCAAGAACAACTCAGATCTAAGAGATTTCCACATGTTTTAACACTGATTTCAATCTAAATCTAAAAGTAAAAGGATTGAAAGATGTTTTCATAACTTTCTTTCAACTATTTTACACTCTCTAGCTCAAAAACCAATAGAATCAAAACTCGTTCGGGCCTTCTACTCGCTCTATAGTAAAGGGTTGGACTGAGAATGGATTTCATCAGAAGAGACGACCGATTCACGGGTTGAACATGGACAACCGTCAAGAACAGTTAACTGGTCAGAATGGGGTGCTTCCCGTCCGATCGGATAACTTGGACTTGAGGGAATCCCCGTTGTTTAACACGTTGTCATACCGTCTCAATCAAACCGCAAAACCTTTCATACTTAGCAAATTTCAAAACGAGCCAGTCACTGAACGGACTACCGTCCGATCGGATTGCCATCCGATCGAACGACAATCCGATTGGATGACATATGGTCATCAACACTTAACACTTTTACAATTTTCAAGAATCATCAGTTTCTAGCGGATTGCCATCCGATCGGAAGACCATCCGATCGAATGACAATCCTGCTGTAAACTTGTTCTCTGAGAAATGTCTCGCTGGACGGATTGCCATCCGACCAAACAACCGTTCGACCGGGCGACCTGAAAGGTAGAGATACTTCTCTGTTTTCAAAATTCTACAACGAAAACTTCAAAGTCACATCATACACAAACACATCCATCCCAAACGAATGGCAAACCGACCTAATGGCCATCCGACCGGATGACCATCCGCCCGGATTGCCATCCGTTCGGATGACTTTCGTTACTCAGTCACTTCGCATCGTTTAACGCGTCGCTCATCGCTTATGCTATCGTTAACTGATCAGGCTAACTCTCTAGCGCTCCCTTCAATCCAACCACAGATTATGTTTAGTCGCTAGCATATCTGTGAGTATACTCAATCCCTTTTTGCTTTAAGCACTTTTGGGTGTTACATACATTATCTATATCAAATCACAATCAACCACTCAACGCAAACTCATTTATACGCTAACCGCTCTGCATGTTATACGTGTTACTCGATGAATGCTTGTATGTTATGTTTACACAGTCATTGTTGCCTGACACCTTAGCAATGATAGTACTATAGTTTGAACTCAGTACCTGTCGTGGACGGGGGTTGCTAAGGGTATTTCTTCACGTGTCACAGTGGTGATATGTGTTGCGCACTCTACAACTCGCAATCAGGTCTGTGCATATTTCATTGTCGATAACCTACTTGCTTCACATGATACATGTTACATGCTGGTTATGCGTAAACTCGCTCTCGCTACTATTATACTATCAAACTTGTATGCTCACCTTTACACTATGTGTATTGACTTTATTTTAACGTATGTGACAGGTGTTTAGGATGCTTGTTTGCTACTTGCTGGAATCAAGCTAGGATGGAGCCTAGAAACAAACTAAATAAAATCTGAGTTGTCGGAACATTTATTTGTCTTTGAGAACAATATCTGTAATAACTGTTTTGCTTAATATGTTATGGTATGGGACATGTGATGCGTGTTGAGTGTGATAGGTTTTTAATGTATATTTTAAGCCCTTTTACACTTTTTAGCCAAGTTTTAAATTTATAAAATACGATATATACTAACACTAAACACACATATGGGCAAGTGCACCCATCGTGAGCGTAGTATAGTGTTGGTAAGATACCGAGGTCGTCCAAGGATACAAGAGCTTTTAGTACCGGTTTATCCTCAACGTCTAATCAAATCAAAAATTTAGAAAAAGGGTTTTTAAACTAGAAAAATAAAACTAACTAATATGCTGAAAAATAAAATAAAAATAAAAACAGATAGACAAGATGAATCACTTGGATCCGACTCGTGTGTAGTGTAACCTTTGATAATTTCCGCACTTTTGTACTTTTTAAGAGATTATCTTAGTTATTGTAGTAGGCCCCTCTTTTGAAGGTGACGTTACCCTCAACCCAGTAGTTTGAGTCAGCAAGGATACAATCCTAAAGGGCCGAATTATTGAAAGATAATTAATTAAGTTATTAATGCATAATGTGGTAGGCCCCTCTTTTGAAGGTGACGTTACCCTCGGCTAAGTAGTCTGAGTCAGCAGGGATATAGTCCTAAGTAGCCGGGTTAAAGTATTAATAGTAGCTTACATATGAGGGGATCAAAGAGTTTGGACCCCCGCCATCCAATACCAGTGGGTATTGAAGGAGGTCCTACTAAATTTGACCCAGGTCCTTACAGGATCTATACACTGAACAAGGCAAGACTCTTACCAAACCGTTTCCCTTAACCCCCGACCAGGTAGCCAACATATCTCCATATAGACCGTGGAGATATGAATGGTGAAAATCTTTTATTTTATATAGACAGTAAAATAATCCCAAGACACCACGGACAAACGATAAGGAAGAATCACCTTCAACATAAGAAACTAGTTATTAAAGTCATTAATACATAACCAAATAAAAAGTGCGAAAAGATTAAAAATAAAAAGTATTACACTAGACACTTGTCTTCACCAAGTGATGTAAGAGACTTAGGCAAACATGGCCTTTGATTGTCAAGAACTCTTACGATCAATCTTGGATCCCGAGACGACTCACACACTCTATGATGGATGATGGTGGTGGATGATGGTGTTGTGGTGGTGGTGGAGTGTGGGTGAAGTGTGAGAGAGGTGGTGTGCCAAGGGATGGTTTGCAAATGAGCCAAGCACCCCTATTTATTGCCTGAACAGCAGCTCGGGCACGGCCCCGTGTCCATCCTCCTTCTCTTTCTTCATTAATTGCAGGCCTTAGTTGACCACGCCCTCGTGTCCACTGAGCACGACCCCGTGTGCAGAAGCGTATCTGTACTATCAAGATTTCCTCAGATTCTGCGAATCTTAGAGTTGACCATGGCCCCGTGTCCGCTGGGCACGCCCCCGTGGTGGGTGATAGAAGCTTCTACAGCTTTGTCTTTTCTGCAGACACTTGGGCACGCCCCCGTGCTCACTGAGCACGGGGCGTGTTCAGCTTTCTGTTTTCTTGTTTTTGCTTGGGAAGATGTTGTCGAGGGGTCGGGCATGCCACGCTTATCCCTTTTCTTGTATTTTTGTTAGATTTAGCTGCCTTTTTGCTTCTTTTGTTCATTTGAGCTCATTTAATCCTGAAAATACAAAAGGAAGACAAAAACACACTTTTTCCAACATTAGTACTAAAAAAGGGTTAGTTTTATGCCACAATTGATGTAATTTATATGTTGCATTTTGCACACATCAACATGACGTTGAATATTTGGTAATTATAGTTGTTGATGTGCACAAAGTGGTTTAACAAAAACAACTAAAATTAACCCTAATTTAGACACTCTAAGCTTTAAATTTATAAACTAAGACTAGATCTAAACCCTAAACCACACAACCGGCAAGTGTACCGATCAATGTAGTAAAGCTAAAGCAAGTCCGAGTATCGAACCCACGAGACTCTAAGGATTACGCTAAGACTCTATAAAGACTAAGACTGACACAACTTAAACTATTTGTTTATTGATTGGGGGGGTTTCTAAAAATCCTAAGAATGCAAATAATGAATACTAGATTAGCAAAATAACTAACACGAACTCGAACGAAGACTTTGACCAGAGATGATGAAGACTACCTAGGCTAGACGCAAGCTAAACTCAGAATGGATTTCTATTCGATGATTTTGTGGTGTGGAACCGGGATCTTTGGATACTAAACCTATTAAGACACCACTAAGCCCCTCAAACACTCTCAAGGCGATTCTTGTGGCACTACCTAGGCTGTTACGCTCACCGGTTTTCTAGATTTCCTCTCAGTCCTCTAGTTTCTTGAAAGTGCCTATATAAGACACTCTACCTCTCAGCGCGAACGTCTAAAGCAACTACGGGTTTTAATCTTGGTTTAATAGACAATGGAATGTTAAGGACTTATAACCAAACCGAGACCTATTAATAACCTTGAGCCTCTCAGCGACAAGTTTAGCAGAACACTTGATTTTATTAAATTACCGGATATTACTTCTAAGGTTACTTATGCAATTTTCACCCTAAAGGATTAATGATCTATTATGTGATAAAGACCGTCACCTAAATCAAGAACCCTAGCATAACCCTATTATGTGATAAAGACCGTCACCAAGGATTATACGAAGCAATAAACAATAATAAAATAATCGTCAAGCACGCATATGCACCAAGTTAAATTCCCGAAGCTTTTACAATACAAGAAAAATCCACAACCACGCCAAAAATCGAATAAAGAACCAAACTTTATTTAACTATTGTCATAACCTAGGTAGTTTTAGGCTTTTAGCCGACAATCATGGTTTTAAAAATAAAAACACAAAATCTCAAACAAGAATTCATTGAATTAAACAAGAAAAACTAAGAACAAGATAAATCAGAGTGGTAAAACCCGTTAATCTTCGTTCCGCGTGCTTCCCGCTTTACTCCAACGATTCTCTATTTTTAATTCTTGTAAACCTGCTCTCCAAATCCTCCAAGATGATGTGCGGCTCCCTCCTTTATTTTCTTTCGTCTCATGTGATCTTGCCTTGCGTCCCACTGATATTGTTCTGTTCGATGTTGCCGCCTAATTAATATATATGTTTCATCTCCCCCCCTTGCGTCCCCTCCAAGGTTCCTTTTATTTTTCAATTGGCCCAATACTCCATTACATGATGTAAGTAAATTGTTGAAACATATCCTTCTTTAAAAACCCAATACCATGATCTTAATGCAATTAGATTTGGCTGGATAATATTGGCGGCCCATTTTATTTCTTTGCAAATCACAAGTTAAATGCTCAAAGTCCATAATACATACTGGACATATAACTTGGGTGGCCCATGAAGAACAATAATAATAAGACAGTGGCCTTTATAGTAGCCATCAAAAGATATGTAATCCTCCAAATAATAAATCGATCCCCTCTAATATTAGTATATATTGGCCGCAACTTTTATTTTATGTGTACCCCAACTGCCACTTTATGTATGATGATGTAAACTTTCTTTTTGTCCCAGTGGATAAATATCCAATATGTATTATCTCAGCCACACCCTTTTTACTTATAAAATAGAGATAGTGGCATCGGCTCACTCACAGAAAATAACGCCAATTTTACTTCGGTTACTACCACCCCACTTTGCCCAACTGACTGGTCATTTCCATATTACTAGTTTTCACTCCATTTGCATCAGCACCTGCCAAAACACAAAATAATATAATATACACTAAAAACTAAATAAAAATAAATAAAACCAATACAATAATTATACAATTTACATGGGACAAATACGTGTATTTTACCCCACATCAGTTGTTATGGATTCTCTTGGACAATTTGTTTCGCTCAGTGCCGCGCCCCGATGTTTCCGCCATCGATTGGGGTGTGACAGATTGGTATCAGAGCCATAACTATAGGGAATTAGGCAAGACTCGACCAAGTCCGGGTCGATGTCTTAGAAATGACCTAGTCTATAATCTAAGTACCAACAGACCGACTTGTGCAACCCGGTAGAGGGTCTTGTACAGGCTTACTTGCTATTCTCGCTCGAACACGCCGAGCACTACACTCTTGCACGAACGTCGCATACTGCCGCTTCGCGCAAGGTCAGCCTTTCTTAAGGCTGGCAGCTCGCACAATTTTCAAAATTTCCCGCCTAGGGCAAAGTGATTTGGCCGAGAATAGGTGTGGAAACCGCAAACTCTCAACTAGATCACTAGCTCGACGCGACTTTTTACTACAAACACAAGAATTTGCGTTGAACCATGAGTGAAATCCATACTTCGACGCAGATTTTCTCTCTATTCGTGATTCTATCACACAACCAGGAATACAGTAGCTAAGTTAGGGGTGAAACCTGAATCTTGGCGACTCATTCCGCTCTCGATTTTTGGGTTTTACAACACTCTCACCAAAGACTCGACGGACTCCAACGACTTGAGTCGCACTGTAACAGGAAGGATGCGTGCCATTCGCCCAGATCAAGGCGAGAGCACAGTCCAGAAGGCCAAGGTGTGTACTTAAGGTCCTTGTGAATAGTCGAATCACTTTGGGTAGTTAAAGTCTAACACACCCGAGACATTCCATTCGCTTTTATGTGTTTCGATTCTAAATTCGCAAGCCGCTGACTCTGTGATTTATCGTTTTTATGAGAAGTTTTATGTGTTTTACGTGGTTTTATGTATTTCGATTTTTGGTGACTTATACGCTTTTCGCTCCTCGATTTGATCACACACATAACTCGCACTGCGCAGCTATCTCAAAATGGTAACAAATCACATGCTATGTTACTCGCTACTCGCTAATCGCACTCGCAACCCTCGATCGCTTTACACAGCTGTGAACAATAGGTGAATATGTGCAATATATGTAGGTGAATACGTGCAAAATATAGTGGAAAATATGCCTACGTGGACTATGTGCTTCTATGTTTATGTGGACTACGTGCTTATGTGGATTATGTGCCTTTGTGGTTACGTGGACTTATGTGTTCCTGAGCTTTAGTAGTAGTACGTGTGAGGTGAGAATCGATTTTATAGTGTTTGAATCCTATGGCGATGTCTGTTGCAGACAATGTCGTCATTCGGTACACACCACTCCCGCGCTACTAGACGCAATCACGCTGACAAGCGAATCGCTTCTCTCGTCGCAAGTCAAATCGCTAAAGTGATTCTGCAAATTGTTAGTGAGCTGAATGAAAATGCTAGCAAGTCCTCAGAGGAGTCTAGGACTGACACTCCTAAGGGCACTTTTAGCTTCAAGCAGTTTAAAGCCTGCGGCCCTAAAGAATTCACCGGAGAAGACGGGCCAACTGCCATGTTTCAATGGTTTGATTCAATTGAAGTCACTCTGCGCCAAAGTGGCTATCCTGATAATCTTCGCACTGTTAATGCTACTGGCGTTTTCCAGTCCAGGGCTCTGGATTGGTGGACTGCCGAAAGAAACAAGCGCGGAAATGATGCAGCCTATGGGCTTACGTGGGATGAGCTGAAGAACATCATGATGAAGGAATTATGCCCTCCCTACTAGCTTCAGAAGCTGGAGGATGAGTTTTGGCACATCAAGCAAGAGGGTGGCGACAACGTTGGTCTAACCGCTCGCTTTAAGCAGCTTAGCATAATCTGTCCGGGTCAAGTTTCTACTCCTGACATTACCATCAAGAAATACATCCGTGCTTTACCAGATTGTGTTGCTGACTTTGTGCAAGCCGCGAAGACTACGACCATCGAAGAGACCTTTCTGCTCGCTGCCGAGATTAACGACAAGCGAGTCAGGGCTGGTTACTTTGATAAAACCGCCAAGAGTCTTCATCAAGTTACCGCTGCTCCCACCGCTGAAATCGCTGCACCGCAATCCTCCAAGACTACTCGTCGCAAGCGAAAGAACACCAACAACAACTCTAGCAACAAGAACTGTGCAGTCACTACCGCTCCACTCCAAGTTGTACCCACTCCACCTCAAAACCAGAAACGCCAGGTAGCAGCTCCGGTGACCAATGCACCGCCGGCTAAGCGTGCATATACTGGTCCTCACCCGCTCTGCCCTACCTGTACTTACCATCATCCTACTGGAATCGCATGTCGATTTTGTGTTCACTGCAACCTGTACAGCCATTTTACTGCCAACTGTCGTACTGGTCCCCGCCAAGCTCAAGCTCAAGGTCAAGTTCAAGCCCCTGCATTGCCAGCTCCACTTCCTGCTCCAAAGGGTCAACAAGCAGCTCATGCACCCGCTACTAACGCAAGAGCCTGCTATGCATGTGGAGATCCCAACCACTTTGCAAACATGTGCCCAAACCGAGTGGTGAAGCAAGAGCCACAGCAGCAACCGCAACAACATCAACAGCAGCAGCCAGCAGCCCGCGGACATGCTTTCAACATCAACGCCCGCCAGGCTCAAGCAGACAACAATGTGGTTAATGGTACGTTCCTTGTCAATGGTATATATGCTTCGTGTTTATTTGATACTGGAGCCGATAACTGTTTTGTATCATTTGAATTCAAAAAGCTCCTTAACCGTAAGCGCGCCCATCTCCCTACGATGTTCGACGTTGAAGTTGCCACTGGAAGAACCGTCACTGTTCGTTCTGTGCTACGTGATTGTACTCTTGAGCTCAACAATCACGTCTTCCCTATCGATCTTATCCCGATGCAGCTTGGTAGTTTTGACATCATAGTAGGTATGGATTTTCTTCGTGAAAATCATGCCGAAGTCGTTTGTTTCGATAAGATGATTCATTTCTATCTCGCAAATGGTGATCAACTCTGTGTGTATGGCGAAACTCCCTCAAAGAATCTCAGACTCATGATATGTGCCCAAGCTGGCAAGTATCTCCGCAAGGAATACCAAGCTTTCTTGGCGCACATCGTAGTAGCGGAGAAGGAAAAGAAAGAGAAAGCAATGGAAAACGTGCCTGTGGTTCGTGATTTTCCAAACCTCTTTCTTGAAGACTTACCTAGCTTACCGTCGTCTCGTGATATCGATTTTCGAATCGACCTCATTCCTGGAGCAAATCATGTCGCTAGAGCGCCTTATCGTCACGCTCCCTCTGAAATACGCGAATTCTCGAGTCAACTCTAGGAATTGCTTGACAAAGGCTTCATTCGCCCTAGCACCTCTACTTGGGGTGCGCTTGTCCTTTTCGTCAAAAAGAAGGATGGATCGTTCCGGATGTGCATCGACTACAGGGAATTGAATAGGCTTACCATCAAGAATCGTTATCCCTTACCTCGAATCGATGATTTGATTGATCAACTACAAGGTGCTACGTGTTTCTCGAAGATCGATCTACGCTCAGGCTACCACTAGTTATGAATTTAAGAGGAGGATATACCCAAAACCGCTTTTCGAACCCGATATGGTCACTACGAGTTTGTTGTTATGCCCTTTGGTTTAACTAACGCCCCCGCAGTCTTTATTGATCTAACGAATCGCGTGTGTAAACCCTTTCCGGACTGCTTCGTCATCGTGTTTATCGATGATATCCAGATCTATTCCAAGTCAAAAGCCAAACACGCGCGACATCTCAGTTTGGTTCTTGAACTACTCCAGGGAAACCGCCTTTACGCCAAATTCTCCAAGTGCGAATTTTGGCTCGAGGAGGTTCAATTCCTCGGTCACATTGTCAATAGTCAAGGTATTCACGTCGATCCTATGAAGATTGAAGCAGTTAAGAGTTGGGTTACACCAAGGAACCCGTCTGAAGTCCATTCTTTCCTTGGACTAGCGGGTTACTATCGCCGATTTATCGAAGGATTCTCTAAAATCGTTGTACCACTTACTTCTCTCACGCACAAAGACAAGCCTTTTGTTTGGGGAACTGAACAAGAGACTGCCTTTCAAACTCTCAAGCATATGCTCTGCAATGCACCCAGGCTCGCCTTACCCGATGGAAACGACAATTTTGTAGTCTACTGTGATGCCTCTAACCTCGGTCTCGGTTGTGTTCTCATGCAACGGGACAAGGTTATCGCGTACGCATCTCGTCAGCTCAAGATCCATGAGAAGAACTATACAACCCACGATCTCGAGCTTGGTGCGGTCATTTTTGCGTTAAAGATTTGACGACACTACCTATACGGTACCAATGTACGGTCTTCACCGACCACAAGAGCCTACAACACATCTTTAACCAGAAAGAGCTGAATATGCGCCAACGCTGATGGGTAGAACTTCTTAACGATTACGACTGTGAGATTCGTTACCACCCTGGCAAAGCAAATGTCGTTGCCGATGCCCTAAGCCGACGAAGCTATTTGCATAGCATTCGTAATAATCAACCCCAACACAACCTCGAAGCTCTTATACGTGACGCGCAACATGCATGTTTCACCGAACACACTTTGAAGAAGGGAAGGATTATCAACAACGGCGAGCAACTAGTGAATAAATCGAATGGTATATTTCATTATTTAGACCGAATTTGGATTCCCAAGCGCACCAACTTACGAAAAATTCTGCTAGACGAAGGCCACAAGTCTCGATATTCTATTCATCCCGGTGCAGATAAGATGTACCAGGACCTTCGCTACAAGTACTGGTGGCCGGGCATGAAGAAGGATATCACTATCTATGTTTCAAAATGCCTGACGTGCTCGAAGGTCAAGGCTGAGCATCAACGCCCCTCTGGCTTACTCGTACAACCCGAGATTCCCGTGTGGAAGTGGGAGAGTATAGCTATGGACTTCATAACAAAAATTTTGCACACGGAATCAGGTCACGATAGCATCTGGGTTATCGTTGATCGTCTTACTAGATCTGTTCTGTAACACCTCGAAAATTTACGTCCTATAAGGTGTTGACACGTGTCATAGGTTTGAACGTGTGAAAGAATGTTCTTGAAGGACTAAAGTTGACAAACAGTGAAACTGTGTAAAAATAATGGTTCAAAGTGTCAATAATGAATAAATATACTTTGCAATAACCCTACATGATGTTTATAACCTTAAACGAATAGATCATGGATCATACGAAGCGAATTGTGAAAGAAAGTGAGAGATTACAAACTACAGGGGTTAAATGTGCCAACATGTTTAAGTTATACCTCTGAGTGACCTTTTGACAAACCCGAAGCTTTGTAACGATTAATTATGCTCACTAGAATGTACCACAAAAATTTCATGAAGTTTCGTTATCGTATGAGCAAGTTGTGATAAAATTCGTGTGTGAGGGTTAGAATCGTCAACATTGAAATTTAGGGCTTTTCGGGTGATCACAAAGTTACCCGAGGACTTGACAAAGTGGGTATAAGCCTTAAAGCCCCATATATCAAATAAAAAGCCTTAGAATGCAAGAAAACATTGTGAAAGCGATGTTTAGAAGGACCAAGGACCAAACAACAATTTCAAAAATTTGTTTAAAGGTAACCAAGGGCCTCGCGCCACGCGACGGCCCATGGGGGGTACCCTCGCGTCACGCGAGGGGTCTTCTGTTGCTGAAACAATTGGCAGCTGGCTGTTGGTGTTTTAACCGACTCAAGTGCCTTTCTCTCATACCTTGGGCTGCCCTAAGGTGGTTTTTAGTGTGTAGGATACTTGTGGATGATAATGCAACACTCCTAGACTTAGTTGTCGATCATCCAAGCTTGTTTGAAGTTGTTTATAAGACCCACATTATGCAACATTGTTCATTCATCATTCATTTCACCCTCTGGGCATTTCTGGATCATTCAAGCAGGCCACAAACATTCCATATCATCCATTAGACGTGTGTAAGTGCCTTTGATCTTTCTAAATTCATTCATACTTAGTTTATGGCCTAGAAATCAAACCGTCGTAACTACGGTTTGACTTTTCGATATTAAATAATCGGTCCAGAGTTTAGTCGAATCAAAGGTTGTTATGAGTTGGTATTTATATGGTTAATAAACCCCTAAAAGGGCACTCACTAATTCAAATCCTAACTAGGTCATTTATCGAGTCAAACTTCTTCCGAAAAAGTCAACAGAATTGTTATGTTTGGTTTAATGCATGATTAGCGATGTAAATGGCGTATAGCCTATTTTATCATTCTTACCAACTGAAAATAAGTATAAAAACTTGTCTACGCTTGCTTGATTCGACAACTTTATGTTTAGAACCGATTCGGAACCGAGATACGCAAAAGTTTGACTTTTGCTTTGACCTCAGTTCTGACCCGATTCTTATAGGTTTAGACATGCCTTAAAGTTCAATTAGGACCTAGTTGCATGTGTGTATAAGCCTCTGCGTTTATACCACTCGAATCCCTAATCGTCCGATGTTTCCGTTAAACGCCTAAATATTGACCGTAATGCCCTTATGACCATAAAACGAGATTTTTGGAAATGTGAAAGTGCCATAATCTTAGTTACTGATTTTTAGACTTATACCAAAAATTTCACATCAGTTGGAGGTCTAGATTAGGAGTTATGCTAAATGACGTAATTTGAATGCTTTTAAGTAATTAAACGGCGTCATTAGCGTAAAGCCTATCTAAACCCAATTTTTGACATCAAACCTTTTACCCACTGATGTGATATAATATTTTGGGATTTTTAAAGATTTTTAATTATTTTTAAACTGATCATAAGCTTGGATTAGCGCCTTAATTCGGTTAATACCGAATTTACCCTTTTCGGCCATAAAATGAGTTTTACAAATCCTTTTAACGCCAATCCAGTTGCTACTGATTTTAAATATTAAATAGAGTGTTTTGAGCCTGTTTAATTGATCAGAAAACTCAGAATCGTACTTTAACCCGTACGTCGCTTAAAACGGCTTTATACGCGTATTATACGCATAGTTTGGGTTTAAAACTATTTTGACATATAAGACTTATAACCAAATGTTATAACCTGTTAAAATAAGCCATTATACTGATGTAATCAGACCTGGTTCACAGAAACCTAATTAATTCCTTTTATAATCTTTAAAATGACCAAAATGCCCCTGCAGGCTTATAAAGAGATTAAACTCGTTTTGGGCATCATGGGTGATATCCTACTGATATCACAACTTATTTAAGGTTTGTTAACTTAGGAAACCTGTTTAGGACTCTTACGGATACCCGTTACGTTTCATGCGCGTTCGGTTCGGTTTATGTAACTAGTTTACATAAATTAGCCGAAACGGGTCAAACCTTATCGGTTTTATCTCAAAATCCAGAATGTGTATCATATACCCATATTAAGCAAGTCTTCAAACTTTTCGGGTCTAAATCACCTTCTATCCGGTCTTCGCTTAATCGTGCGTACGAACCGTATCTTTAAAACTAACCGGTCTAAGCGTAAGCTTAACTAAAGACCCGTTAGGATTCTAATAGGTTATTATAAACCTTCGTTCCAGATTAGGAGAACCAGTAAAAGATACTTGCACTCGCTGATTTTGAACTATACTTACTCAGGTAAATACTTTTAACTTATTTTCCCTATACGGGCTTGGGGTACGGTATATAAAATACCGCTTGGTCGGGGCGTTGAATCTTTGATTGAATGAATGATAATGAAAGTATTGAGATGTCTCGTTTAATATTGTTTTGTTTGCTTAAAGCCTTTGGGGGGTTAATGACCGTGTCCCGGATATCCCTGGCATCATTTTACGAAATGGCCACGACCTTAGCACTCATATGTAGGCGTACACCTGTTAGTGTCTCATAAATAAAGTGGTGTGTTAATTGATCTTTAACCCGGCTCGATCCGGGCTACTGAACGCATAAGGAACATGTAAATCCATACAAGTATTATATATTTAAATAATTATCCCAAGTTATAAAATATTATTTGTGCCTTGTGCCTTAAATGCATTTTCTTAAACTCTTTTCAAAATGAGTCGGTTGATTGTATTTACCAGTGTAAACTGACGTATTTTCTTAAAAAGGTTAAGTGCAGGTACTACGCGAAATAGGCTGGCTTGTCTCCTAGCATCCACATTAAGTCTCGCCAGCTTGGATGTCATAAACTGTTGAACATTTGTTTCCTTTTTAAATTTGATCTACCTGTGGATTTATATTCGACTGTTTGTGATACTTAATATTACAATATCGTTGGTTGAATTAAATCTATACTTTGCTTCCGCTGTGCATTTAAATATTGTGTTGTTTGACTATTATGTTGCCAACCACGTCACGATACTCCCCTACCGGGCCCACCGGTGACACGTGGTAATTCGGGGTGTGACAGGTTGGTATCAGAGCCAACTCTGAGTGAATTAAACACTAACCTTTTGTGTTTAATCTCAGTTACACAATTGCACATTCCTAAATCTTCGAGTCTAGACAAAGAACTTAGGAATAATCCAAATTGTTCAAATTTTTATTTAATTAAATTTTTGTCCTTTATTTTTCCTTGTTATTACCTTGTGTATTTTAACAGGTACAATAATGCCGCCAAGATTTAGACGAGGTGGTCGAGGAAAAGAGCCAGCTAGCGCCCCTAACGACCATGAGGCAGGGCCTTCATATCGACGAACTTCTTCTACAAGGAATGACGAAACGAGAGAGCTATGGAGGACCTATGAAGACGATGCCAGACAATCTTTTTCGCACGCCTCAACACCTCCATATCATGACTCTTATGGGCCTCAGTCAGAGAACGAACCCCACAACCCGCAACGTTTCTTTGGCGACCCTACTCCTGTTTTTCAGGGTCAGTTTAACCCAGCAGAGTACCTACCAGAGCACGTGGGCTTTAACCCACTAGGACCAGAGGATCACTTTTCGGGTGATCAAGATATGAAGAGGACACAGATCCCGTCGAGGCATCAACCGGATCCTTTAACCATCCTTTCGTGATCTCAGACGGTTCGTCTTTTCACGGAACACCATACCAGGGGCCGGATAGTCACATGGCACGGTTCGAACGGTGTGAGTGGTACTATACACCATCTGAACACTCATCACCTCACCAGCAGCCGCCACTGCAGCAGCAAAATCCCTCTGGGGATCCACGTTATGAGGTAGTCACGCCACCGCCTCCACCGCCGCCAGTGCATCTAGAGCCTCCAGAGCCACCAAGACGTAGGAGGACTGGCGCACGGATCTCAGCACGAGAAGTTGACTTTCGTCTCAACACCCCTCAACACTCTAGCGGTAGCCATTACCCGCCTACTCATGAAGTCCCACAGATGGTGGACCTTCTGTCCCAGTTTCGGAGGTGAATTCAGCACCTATTGTACCGCCATCACCGGGTTTTGGCCACCCAATACCTGCTTATACTGCTCCGGCAGCTTACAACCCATACGGACCACCAGCATACCATGGCTATAACTATGCTGATGACCCTTACAACGTAGCATCAAGCTACCAAGCCCATAATAATCCTGAAGGACCATACGGACCCCCTTGGGGAATGGGATACCCAGCTCGGGGGTATCAAGCACCTGTTCAGCCGCCACCACAGTACCAGCCACCACGGGCTCCTCCTCCTGAGCAGGAGGAACTCCGTCGAAGACTGGCCAAAGTGGAGCGAGACTTCCAGAAGGAACGTAGGAAGAATGAGGGATTTATGAGTGGTTTGGCAAACTTGCTTAAGGGAAAGAAGAAACGGGATCGTTAAATCCCCATATATATATTGTTGTATTTCCTTGTTTAAATCAAGTCCCTACGTGGACATTTATTTATGTGTGTATGTAGTCCCTGCGTGGACATTTATCCTTGTACTTAGTCCCTACGAGGACTTGTCTCTAGTAGTCCCTGCGTGGACATTTACTTTTGTAGACCGTCCCTGCGAGGACATGTATTATCAGTATAGCTCCTACGTGGGCAAATATTTCTGTGAAAAGTCCCGTTTAGGGCAAAATGTACTACTTTTAGTTAATGGAATGTAAGTTTATAAATTTCATCTTTGCTATGTTATGCATACTTAAATTTTATATGAAATAAATAAATCAGAATCATTCCTTTTTAAAAGTCTATCTGCCTATGTTATTTTAATTAAGGATCTTAAAAGTATAACCTAGCCTGCATGTCATTTTAAGACCTGGCCCAGATGGTAAAACTAGTTAAAAAGATTCAAATCCCTGTTAACATCTGAAAACATGTTAACACTCCTGGCAGACATGATTAGTTAAAAACACACGTGTTATTATTATATATGGATCTTTTCAAAGATTCTAAACCCAAATAAATGATCTCTGAATCATGGGTTAAATCATTAATAAATATGATAAGTTCTTTTTACCATCCATTGGTAATGGAATGCCTACGGGCCCTTCTCATTTTCATATGAGACAAAAGACAGTATTAGTCTATGACCCTGTCTGATAAAGGTAATGAACTTTGTTCAAACCTTCATGCTTTGATTCTCTGAAATCCTAGCTTATAATCTATATTGTCCCTGTGACTAGGCCTTATGTGCTAATAAATATTGTTATTGTTTTATAAATAGGATAAATTATAGTAGAAATCCTAAATTTATGTGAGTAATAAATTAACCAAATATGGTCTATGTTTACCACGGTTAATAAAATTGCCATAAAAGACAATTCTATAATAAACTCACCAATAAATTATTGCCAATGTGTTACAGTTCAAGATACATGGCAGACTCAAACGAGGTCAACAGTCACCCAGGGATAGTGAATGATAATGCCCATGTAAACGTAGCAGGTGCAGAGTTGCAAGCTATGATAGACAATGCAGTTAATAGAGCTATGGATAGACAGCACCATGGATCAAGTGGTACCCATACGAGGACCCATTCTGCATCACACACTAGAACACCCTCCAGGACCCACACTGCCCACAACAGTAATTCTCACCACTCCTCGAATCAAAGGAGTAATCCATCCCAAAGAGTCGTACAGAACCAAGAACCTCGTAATAGGGGTTGCACATATAAGTACTTTGTCTCGTGCAAACCCAGAGACTTCAATGGGGAAAAAGGAGCTGTTGATTGCATGACGTGGATGGACGAAATGGATACTGTGGTGGATATCAATGGTTGTCATAATAGGGATATTGTGAAGTTTGTCTCACAGTCTTTCAAAGGAGAAGCCTTAGCCTGGTGGAGATCTTTGATCCAAGCCACAGGGAAAGTCCCGTTATACAACATGACCTGGGAACAATTCATAGCACTAATCAAAGAAAATTTCTGCCCTCAACACGAGGTTGAGAGAATTGAATCTGATTTCCTGGCGCTGGTCATGAAAAACCTGGACTGTCAGGCCTACCTTACTACTTTCAATACTTTGTCAAGGTTGGTCCCTTACTTGGTAACTCCGGAGCCTAAACGTATAGCTCGTTTTATCGGGGGTTTGGAACCGGAGATCAAAGCAAGTGTAAAAGCTTCCAGACCAACCACTTTTCGGTCAGTAACGGACATATCGTTATCTCTGACCTCGGATGCTGTCAGGCTGAGGTCACAAAGGAAAAATGATACCGAAAAGAGGAAGCGTGAGGATGACAACTCACGACGATCAGACAAGAAGCAGAAGGGAAACAATGACCAAAAGAAGGGGTCAGGTTTTAAGAAGGATGGTCAACAGTCGGGTGAAAAACCCAAATGTAAAACCTGCAAGAGACAGCACTTTGGGAAGTGCAGGTTTGAATCCAACTCACAATCACAATCGAAACCTTTTGCATGTGGGTTATGCAAATCCAGGGAACACAAAACCGTGGATTGCAAGAAGATAAAGGATGCGACTTGCTATGGTTGCAATGAAAAGGGGCACATCAGGAGCAATTGCCCAAAATCTGCCAAGAAGCTGGAAGAGGCTAAGAAGACCAATGCGAGGGTCTTCAGAATGGATGCTAAGGAAGCCGTCAAGGACGACAACGTGATAACAGGTACCTTTCTCGTAAATGATGTTTATGCGAGAGTGTTATTTGATTCGGGCGCTGATAAGTCGTTTGTAGATAATAAGTTTTGTGAACTGTTAAAACTACCTGTTAGAACTTTAAGTGTGAAGTATGAGGTGGAACTAGCAGATGGCACTTTAGAAACCGCTTCAACCTTATTAGATGGATGTTTCATATCCATTAAGAATCACTCTTTTCCTTTGTCCCTACTTCCTTTAAAACTAGCCGGTTTCGACATAGTTTTGGGTATGGACTGGTTATCTCATAACCAGGCCCAGATTATTTGCAATAAGAAGCAAGTGAGGATCAAGACTTCGTCTGGTGAATCACTTACTATCCAGGGAGATACCCAGTATGGGCTGCCCGAGAAAATGTCTATACTCAAAGACTCTAAGTGTTTGAAGAAGGGCTGTGTCATCTACATGGCACAAGTGATTATTGATGAACCGAAACCCAAGATTGGAGAGATCCCAGTCATTTCTGAATACCCCGAAGTATTTCCTGAAGAACTACCTGGTTTGCCACCGGATAGACAAGTGGAATTCAGAATCGACATTATTCCTGGATCAGCACCAGTTGCAAGGGCGCCTTATAGGTTGGCACCAACAGAGATGAAGGAATTGAGGACGCAGCTAGATGATTTGCTAGCTAAAGGTTTCATCAAACCTAGTTCGTCTCCTTGGGGAGCACCAGTTTTATTTGTTAAGAAGAAGGATGGATCGATGCGTCTGTGCATTGACTACCGTGAGCTTAATAAGGTTACTATCAAGAATAGGTATCCTTTGCCCAGAATCGATGACCTGTTCGATCAACTTCAAGGGGCAAGTTTCTTCTCAAAGATTGACTTGAGGTCAGGCTACCATCAACTGAAGGTTAGAGATGAAGATGTGCACAAAACAGCATTTAGGACTCGTTATGGTCATTACGAGTTCCTAGTGATGCCTTTTGGGCTCACTAATGCACCAGCCGCGTTCATGGATCTCATGAATCGCGTTTGCAAGCCGCACTTAGACAAATTCGTCATCGTCTTCATCGACGACATCCTCATCTACTCAAAGAACCAAGCTGACCATGAGAAGCATCTTCACTGCATACTGGAACTACTTCATAAAGAGAAGCTCTATGCCAAGTTCTCAAAGTGTGAATTCTGGCTTCGAGCAGTCCAATTTCTTGGACATGTTGTTAGTGAGCGTGGTATCCAGGTAGATCCCGCTAAAGTTGAATCTGTCATGAATTGGCATGAGCCAAGGACGCCTACAGAAATTCGTAGCTTCCTAGGTTTGGCAGGATACTATAGGCGATTCATAGAAAACTTTTCAAGGATTGCTGCACCCCTGACTTCGCTGACACGTAAGAAGATTAAGTTTGACTGGGGTCCTAAGCAGCAGGAATCCTTCGATATTCTGAAACAAAAGTTGAGCAATGCTCCGGTACTAACATTGCCTGATGGAATAGAGGAGTTTGTAGTTTATTGTGATGCATCACACACCGGGATGGGATGTGTGCATGCAGAAGGGCAAAGTCATTGCCTATGCTTCGCGACAGTTAAAGGTGCACGAAAAGAATTACACCACCCACGACTTGGAGTTGGGTGCCGTTGTATTCGCACTAAAACTGTGGAGGCACTACCTATATGGAATCAAATGTGTGATCTATTCTGATCACAAGAGCCTTCAACATCTGTTCAATCAGAAGGACTTGAACATGAGGCAACGCCGTTGGATGGAAACTCTGAATGATTACGATTGTGAAATAAGATACCATCCCGGCAAGGCGAATGTAGTCGCCGATGCCTTGAGTCGGAAAGAAAGAGTGAAACCCATCCGAATCAATGCCAAGCGCATGGAAATAAAGAACAGTTTAATGGAAAGGTTGTTAGCTGCACAGAAGGAAGCTGTGTTGGAAGCTAACTATCCTAACGAAAAACTAGGAGTAACTGAGGAGCAGCTATCTCTTAGTAAGGATGGAATTCTTAGATTGAATGGACGGATATGGGTTCCTATTTATGGAGGACTTCGTGATGTTATCCTCCAAGAAGCCCATAGTTCCAAATACTCCGTTCATCCTGGAGCTGATAAGATGTACCAGGATCTTAGGGCAAATTATTGGTGGATAGGCTTGAAGAAGTCTGTAGCTACCTATGTAGCTAAATGCTTGACGTGTGCGCAAGTCAAGGCAGAACATAAAAAACCGTCAGGTTTGCTACAACAACCTGAACTCCCTACTTGGAAGTGGGAAATGGTAACTATCGATTTTATCACCAAGTTACCTAAGACAAGGAAAGGAAATGACACCATCTGGGTGATAGTTGACCGACTGACTAAGTCAGCACATTTCCTACCTATTAAGGAGACCTACAGCTCCGATATGTTAGCCCAACTGTACGTTGATAAGATTGTAGCTCTACATGGCATACCTGTAGCTATTATCTATGACCGAGATACTAGATACACATCACATTTTTGGAAAAGCTTCCAACAATCTTTGGGCACACGTTTGAACTTTAGTACGGCTTACCATCCACAGACTGACGGTCAGAGTGAGCGTACTATTCAAACGTTAGAAGACATGTTGCGCGCATGTGCGATCGATTTGGGAGGTAGTTGGGATAAGAACCTGCCATTGATCGAATTCTCCTACAACAATAGCTACCATACCAGCATAAAGGCTGCGCCTTTTGAGGCATTATACGGTAGAAAGTGTAGATCGCCTGTTTGTTGGGCAGAAGTTGGAGAAGTTCAGTTATCGGGACCAGAGATCGTGTTCGAAACGACGGACAAGATTGTCCAGATTCGTAACAATCTCCAAGCTGCCCGGAATAGGCAGAAGATTTACACTGATCCAAATCGTAAGGATTTTCACTTTGAAGTAGGTGAAAAAGTCCTACTTAAAGTGTCACCCTGGAAGGGAGTGATGCGATTTGGTAAGAAAGGAAAGCTAAGCCCGAGATACATAGGACCTTTCGAGGTTATCGAACGTGTCGGGTCAGTTGCCTACAAGTTAAACTTACCTGAAGAGCTCAGTAGTATACACAATGTGTTCCACATCTGCAATCTGAAGAAGTGTTTCGCTAGCAAATCAGTGGTTATACCCTATACAGATGTGCATATTGATGAGAGCTTGAAATTTGTGGAAAAACCTTTGTCGATCGAAGATCGACAGGTGAGGAAGCTTCGAATGAAGCATATACCTTTTGTAAAGGTCAAATGGGATGCCCGTAGAGGTCCCGAATTCACGTGGGAGGTTGAATCCACGATGAAAGAAAAATACCCTTACTTATTTCAGTAAATCTCGGGTCGAGATTTATTTTAAGGGGGTGAGGATGTAACACCTCGAAAATTTACGTCCTATAAGGTGTTGACACGTGTCATAGGTTTGAACGTGTGAAAGAATGTTCTTGAAGGACTAAAGTTGACAAACAGTGAAACTGTGTAAAAATAAGGGTTCAAAGTGTCAACAATGAATAAATATACTTTGCAATAACCCTACATGATGTTTATAACCTTAAACGAATAGATCATGGATCATACGAAGCGAATTGTGAAAGAAAGTGAGAGATTACAAACTACAGGGGTTAAATGTGCCAACATGTTTAAGTTATACCTCTGAGTGACCTTTTGACAAACCCGAAGCTTTGTAACGATTAATTATGCTCACTAGAATGTACCACAAAAATTTCATGAAGTTTCGTTATCGTATGAGCAAGTTGTGATAAAATTCGTGTGTGAGGGTTAGAATCGTCAACATTGAAATTTAGGGCTTTTCGGGTGATCACAAAGTTACCCGAGGACTTGACAAAGTGGGTATAAGCCTTAAAGCCCCATATATCAAATAAAAAGCCTTAGAATGCAAGAAAACATTGTGAAAGCGATGTTTAGAAGGACCAAGGACCAAACAACAATTTCAAAAATTTGTTTAAAGGTAACCAAGGGCCTCGCGCCACGCGACGGCCCATGGGGGGTACCCTCGCGTCACGCGAGGGGTCTTCTGTTGCTGAAACAATTGGCAGCTGGCTGTTGGTGTTTTAACCGACTCAAGTGCCTTTCTCTCATACCTTGGGCTGCCCTAAGGTGGTTTTTAGTGTGTAGGATACTTGTGGATGATAATGCAACACTCGTAGACTTAGTTGTCGATCATCCAAGCTTGTTTGAAGTTGTTTATAAGACCCACATTATGCAACATTGTTCATTCATCATTCATTTCACCCTCTGGGCATTTCTGGATCATTCAAGCAGGCCACAAACATTCCATATCATCCATTAGACGTGTGTAAGTGCCTTTGATCTTTCTAAATTCATTCATACTTAGTTTATGGCCTAGAAATCAAACCGTCGTAACTACGGTTTGACTTTTCGATATTAAATAATCGGTCCAGAGTTTAGTCGAATCAAAGGTTGTTATAAGTTGGTATTTATATGGTTAATAAACCCCTAAAAGGTCACTCACTAATTCAAATCCTAACTAGGTCGTTTATCGAGTCAAACTTCTTCCGAAAAAGTCAACAGAATTGTTATGTTTGGTTTAATGCATGATTAGCGATGTAAATGGCATATAGCCTATTTTATCATTCTTACCAACTGAAAATAAGTATAAAAACTTGTCTACGCTTGCTTGATTCGACAACTTTATGTTTAGAACCGATTCGGAACCGAGATACGCAAAAGTTTGACTTTTGCTTTGACCTCAGTTCTGACCCGATTCTTATAGGTTTAGACATGCCTTAAAGTTCAATTAGGACCTAGTTGCATGTGTGTATAAGCCTCTGCGTTTATACCACTCGAATCCCTAATCGTCCGATGTTTCCGTTAAACGCCTAAATATTGACCGTAATGCCCTTATGACCATAAAACGAGATTTTTGGAAATGTGAAAGTGCCATAATCTTAGTTACTGATTTTTAGACTTATACCAAAAATTTCACATCAGTTGGAGGTCTAGATTAGGAGTTATGCTAAATGACGTAATTTGAATGCTTTTAAGTAATTAAACGGCGTCATTAGCGTAAAGCCTATCTAAACCCAATTTTTGACATCAAACCTTTTACCCACTGATGTGATATAATATTTTGGGATTTTTAAAGATTTTTAATTATTTTTAAACTGATCATAAGCTTGGATTAGCGCCTTAATTCGGTTAATACCGAATTTACCCTTTTCGGCCATAAAATGAGTTTTACAAATCCTTTTAACGCCAATCCAGTTGCTACTGATTTTAAATATTAAATAGAGTGTTTTGAGCCTGTTTAATTGATCAGAAAACTCAGAATCGTATTTTAACCCGTACGTCGCTTAAAACGGCTTTATACGCGTATTATACGCATAGTTTGGGTTTAAAACTATTTTGACATATAAGACTTATAACCAAATGTTATAACCTGTTAAAATAAGCCATTATACTGATGTAATCAGACCCGGTTCACAGAAACCTAATTAATTCCTTTTATAATCTTTAAAATGACCAAAATGCCCCTGCGGGCTTATAAAGAGATTAAACTCGTTTTGGGCATCATGGGTGATATCCTACTGATATCACAACTTATTTAAGGTGTGTTAACTTAGGAAACCTGTTTAGGACTCTTACGGATACCCGTTACGTTTCATGCGCGTTCGGTTCGGTTTATGTAACTAGTTTACATAAATTAGCCGAAACGGGTCAAACCTTATCGGTTTTATCTCAAAATCCAGAATGTGTATCATATACCCATATTAAGCAAGTCTTCAAACTTTTCGGGTCTAAATCACCTTCTATCCGGTCTTCGCTTAATCGTGCGTACGAACCGTATCTTTAAAACTAACCGGTCTAAGCGTAAGCTTAACTAAAGACCCGTTAGGATTCTAATAGGTTATTATAAACCTTCGTTCCAGATTAGGAGAACCAGTAAAAGATACTTGCACTCGCTGATTTTGAACTATACTTACTCAGGTAAATACTTTTAACTTATTTTCCCTATACGGGCTTGGGGTACGGTATATAAAATACCGCTTGGTCGGGGCGTTGAATCTTTGATTGAATGAATGATAATGAAAGTATTGAGACGTCTCGTTTAATATTGTTTTGTTTTCTTAAAGCCTTTGGGGGGTTAATGACCGTGTCCCGGATATTCCTGGCATCATTTTACGAAATGGCCACGACCTTAGCACTCATATGTAGGCGTACACCTGTTAGTGTCTCATAAATAAAGTGGTATGTTAATTGATCTTTAACCCGGCTCGATCCGGGCTACTGAACGCATAAGGAACATGTAAATTCATACAAGTATTATATATTTAAATAATTATCCCAAGTTATAAAATATTATTTGTGCCTTGTGCCTTAAATGCATTTTCTTAAACTCTTTTCAAAATGAGTCGGTTGATTGTATTTACCAGTGTAAACTGACGTATTTTCTTAAAAAGGTTAAGTGCAGGTACTACGCGAAATAGGCTGGCTTGTCTCCTAGCATCCACATTAAGTCTCGCCAGCTTGGATGTCATAAACTGTTGAACATTTGTTTCCTTTTTAAATTTGATCTACCTGTGGATTTATATTCGACTGTTTGTGATACTTAATATTACAATATCGTTGGTTGAATTAAATCTATACTTTGCTTCCGCTGTGCATTTAAATATTGTGTTGTTTGACTATTATGTTGCCAACCACGTCACGTTACTCCCCTACCGGGCCCACCGGTGACACGTGGAAATTCGGGGTGTGACATGTTCATTTTCTGCCGATACGAGAAGACTTTAAGGTAGAACGATTAGCACGAATCTACACCGACAAAATTATATGTCAACACAGGACGCCTCATGATATCATCTCTAACCGCGATGGTCGATTTACCTCACGCCTTTGGGAAACGTTTCAATCTGCTCTCGGTACTACTCTTAATCTAAGTACCGCTTTCCATCCCCAAACCGACTGTCAGACTGAAAGAACGATTCGTACCCTTGAAGACATGCTTCGCTCGTGTGTCATAGATTTCGGTGGTAATTGGGACGCGCACTTACCTTTAGTCGACTTCTCGTACAATAACAGTTATCATTCTAGCATTTAAATGGCACCATTTGAGGCATTATACGGAAGGAAATGTCGATCGCCTATTGTATGGCACGAGATCGGAGACGCGCAAATTACCGGTTCTGAGCTGTTGCAAGAAACGACTGACAAAATCCTCCAAATCCGAGACAATCTGCTGAAAGCTCGGAGTCGTCAGAAAAGTTACGCCGATAGACGCCGCAAGCCCCTTGAATTTGATGTTGGCGATCACGTACTCCTAAAGGTTTCACCTTGGAAGGGGGTGATCAGATTCGGCAAGAAAGGAAAGCTCGCGCCTCGATATGTTGGACCCTTTAAGATTCTGGAAAGAGTTGGCAAAGTGGCCTACAGACTCAAACTACCGGAGGAACTTAGTAACGTCCTCCCGACTTTCCACGTCTCGAACCTCAGAAAATGCCTAGCTGAGCAGAATTTACAAGTACCACTTGAGGATCTACAAGTGGACGAAACATTACACTTCGTGGAAAAGCCTATCGAGATCATGGATCGAGAAACCAAGAAGCTCCGACGCTCACGCATTCCCATTGTGAAGGTTCGTTGGGAAGGCAAACGCGGCACCGATTTCACCTGGGAACTCGAAAGTGACATGAAGGCGAACTACCCACAATTATTCGTTACGCCTATGCCTTAAATTTCAGGATGAAATTCCCTAAACTAGGGGAGGCTGCAACACCCCGCGTTTTGAAGGTCAAAGTACAAGTCAAAGTCAAAGTCAAAGGAAGAAAATATTGCAAATTTCGATCTGTCACTCCTTGCGTAATTATTGATTGTACTCTTTGACTTGTAATCGATACTTTAATTTTGTTTACTTTAGTTGTATTATGTGGAGTATCTATGATAATCGCAGTTTATTGCTAACCGACTTATTGCTATCGCATCGCAACTCGAATTATAGGTTATGGATATTGTTTTACGTGTGTGTGCTATTATGTGTTACTTGTGCATGTTGTATTTATGTTAAGGTGATTAATCGCAAACGCAATCGCAACTATATCGCAACGCAATCTCATCACAAACTCGAGATTTAAGGGTGTTATCTATGACATTTAGTAGTTAGGTTATTTGTGGATAATACTATCGCATCGCTTACTCGAAACGCACCGCAAGAACAGTTAACTGGTCAGAATGGGGTGGTTCCCGTCCGATCGGATAACTTGGACTTGATGGAATCCCTGTTGTTTAACACGTTGTCATACCGTCTCAATCAAACCGCAAAACCTTTCATACTTAGCAAATTTCAAAACGAGCCAGTCACTGAACGAACTGCCGTCCAATTGGATTGCCATCCGATCGAACGACAATCCGATCGGATGACATATGGTCATCAACACTTAGCATTTTTACACTTTTCAAGAATCATCAGTTTCTAGCGGATTGTCATCCGCTCGGAAGACCATCAGATCGAATGACAATCCTGCTGTAAACTTATTCTCTGAGAAATGTCTCGTTGGACGGATTGCCATCCGACCGAACGACCGTTCGACCGGACGACCTGAAAGGTAGAGATAATTCTCTGTTTTCAAAATGCTACAACGAAAACTTCAAAGTCATATCATACACAAACACATCCATCCCAAAAGTATGGCAAACCGACCGGATTGCCATCCGTTTGGATGACCTTTCGTTACTCAGTCACTTCGCATCGTTTAACGCGCCGCTCATCGCTTATGTTATCGTTAACTGATCAGGCTAACTCTCTAGCGCTCCCTTCAATCCAACCACAGATTGTGTTTAGTCGCTACCATCTCTGTGAGTATACTCGATCCCTTTTTGCTTTAAGCACTTTTGGGTGCTACATACGTTATCTATATCAATTCACAATCAATCACTCAACACAAACACATTTTATACGCTAACCGCTCTGCATGTTATACGTGTTACTCGATGAATGCTTGGATGTTATGTTTACACAGTGATTGTTTCCTGACACCTTAGCATGATAGTACTATAGTTTGGACTCAGCACCTGTCGTGGACGGGGGTTGCTAAGGGTATTTCTTCACGTCTCACAGTGGTAATATGTGCTGCGCACTCTACAACTCGCAGTCACGTCTGTGCATATTTCATTGTCGATAACCTACTTGCTTCACATGATACATGTTACATGTTGGTTATGCGTAAACTTGCTCTCGCTACTATTATACTATCAAACTTGTATGCTCACCTTTACACTATGTGTATTGACTTTATTTTAACGTATGTGGCAGGTGTTTAGGATGCTTGTTTCCTACTTGCTGGAATCAAGCTAGGATGGAGTCTAGAAACAAACTAAATAAAATCTGAGTTGTCAGAACATTTATTTGTCTTTGAGAACAATATCTGTAATAACTGTTTTGCTTAATATGTTATGGTATGCGACATGACATTAAATATTTGGTAATTATAGTTGTTATGGATTCTCTTGGACAATCTGTTTCACTCAGTGCCGCGCCCCGATGTTTCCGCCATCGGTTGGGGTGTGACAACGTCGTTTGCTTTGCTAGGGTGGTAACGAATCTCACAGTCGTAATCGTTGAGAAGTTCTACCCATTGGTGTTGGCGCATGTTTAGTTCTTTCTAGTTAAAGATGTGTCGGAGGCTCTTATGGTCGGTGAAGACCGTACACTTGGTACCGTAAAGGTAGTGTCGCCAAATCTTTAACGCAAAAATAACTGCACCAAGCACGAGATCGTGGGTTGTATAGTTCTTCTCGTGGATCTTGAGCTGACGAGAGGTGTACGCGATAACCTTGTCTCGTTGCATAAGAACACAACCGAGACAGAGGTTAGAGGCATCACAATAGACTGGAAAGTCGTTGTTCCCGTCAGGTAAAGCGAGAACGGGTGCATTGCAGAGCATATGCTTGAGAGTTTGAAAGGCAGTCTCTTATTCAGTTCCCCAAACAAAGGGATTGTCTTTATGCGTGAGAGAAGTAAGCGGTACAACGATTTTAGAGAATCCTTCGATAAATCGGCGATAATAGCCCGCTAGTCCAAGAAAAGAACGGACTTCAGACGGGTTCTTAGGTGTAACCCAACTCTTAACTGCTTCAATCTTCGCAGGATCGACATGAATTCCTTGACTATTGACAATGTGACCAAGGAATTGAACCTCCTCAAGCCAAAATTCGCACTTAGAGAACTTGGCGTAAAGGTGGTTCCCCTGGAGTAGTTCAAGAACCAAACTGAGATATCGCGCGTGTTCGGCTTTTGACTTGGAATAGATCAGGATATCATCGATGAACACGATGACGAAGCGGTCGAGAAAGGGTTTACACACGCGATTCATTAGATCCATAAAAACTGCGGGTGCATTCGTTAAACCAAAGGGCATAACAACAAACTCGTAGTGACCATATCGGGTTCGAAAAGTGGTTTGGGTATATCCTCCTCTTGAATTCGTAACTGGTGGTAGCCTGAGCGTAGATCGATCTTCGAGAAACACGTAGCACCTTGTAGTTGATCAATCAAATCATTGATTTGAGGTAAGGGATAGCGATTCTTGATGGTAATCTTATTCAATTCCCTGTAGTCGATGCACATCCGGAACGATCCATCCTTCTTTTTGACGAAAAGGACAAGCGCACCCCAAGTAGAGGTGCTAGGGCAAATAAAGCCTTTGTCAAGCAATTCCTAGAGTTGACTCGAGAGTTCGCGCATTTCAGAGGGAGCGAGACGATAAGGTGCTCTAGCGACAGGATTTGCTCCAGGAATGAGGTCGATTTGAAAATCGATATCACGAGATGGCGGTAAGCCAGGTAAATCTTCAGGAAATACAGCAGGAAAATCACGAACCACAGGCACCTTTTCCATTGCCTTCTCTTTCTTTTCCTTCTCCGCTACCACGATGTGTGCCAAGAAAGCTTGGTATTCCTTGCGGAGATACTTGTTAGCTTGGACACACGACATGATTTTGAGGTTCTTCGAGGGAGTTTTGCCATACACACAGAGTTGATCACCATTCGCAAGAGAGAAGCGAATCATTTTATCGAATCAAACGACTTCAGCACGATTCTCACGAAGAAAATCCATGCCTACTATGATGTCAAAACTACCGAGCTGCATTGGAATAAGGTCGATAGGGAAGACGTGATTGTTGAGTTCAAGAGTACAGTCACAGAGAACAGAGCGAACAGTAACGGTCCTTCCAGTGGCAACTTCAACGTCGAACGTCGTAGGGAGATGGGCGCGCTTACGATTTAGGAGCTTTTCGAATTCAAACGATACAAAACAGTTATCGGCTCCAGTATCAAATAAAAACGAGGCATATATACCGTTGACAAGGAACGTACCATTAACCACATTGTTTTCTACTTGAGCCTGGCGGGCGTTGATGTTGAAAGCACGTCCGCGGGCTGCTGGCTGTTGCTGTTGCTGTTGATGTTGTTGCGGCTGCTGCGATGGCTCTTGATTCACCACTCGGTTTGGGCACATGTTTGCAAAGTGGTTGGGATCACCACATGCATAGCAGGCTCTTGCATTAGCAGCGGGGGCAGGAGCTGCTTGTTTACCCTGGGGAGTAGGAAGAGGAGCTGGCAACGCAGGAGCTTGAACTTGACCTTGAGCTTGGCAGGGACCAGTACGGCAATTGGCTGTAATGTGGTCGTACAGGTTGTAGTGAACACAAAATCGACATGCGATCCCAGCGGGATGGTGATAAGTATAGGTAGGGCACAACGGGTGTGGACCAGTATATGCACGCTTGGCCGACGGTGCATTGGTCATTGGTGCTGCTACCTGGCGGTTCTGTTTTTGAGGTGGAGCGGGTACGGAATTGAGTGGAGCGGTAGTGACAGCACAGTTCTTGTTGTTGGAGTTATTGTTGGAGTTGTTGTTGGTGTTGTTGCGCTTGCGACTGGTAGCTTTGGAGGTTTGCGATGCGGCGGTGTCAGCGGTGGAAGCAGCGGTAACTTGATGAAGTCTCTTGGTGGTTTTATCGAAGTTACCAGCCCTAACTCGCTTGTCGTTAATCTCGGCAGTGAGCAGGAAGGTCTCTTCGATGGTCGTAGTCTTCGCGGCTTGCACGAAATCAGCAACACAATCTGGTAAAGCACGAGTATTTCTTGATGGTGATATCAGGAGTAGAGACTTGACCAGGACAGATTATGCTAAGCTGCTTAAAGCGAGCGGTTAGACCAGCGTTGTCGCCACCCTCTTGCTTGATGTGCTAAAACTCATCCTCCAGCTTCTGAAGCTCATGGGGAGGGCAGAATTCCTTCATCAGGATGTCCTTCAGCTCATCCCACATAAGCCCATAGGCTGCATCATTTCCGCGCTTGTTTCTTTCGGCAGTCCACCAATCCAGAGCCCTGGACTGGAAAACGCCAGTAGCGTTAATAATACGGAGATTATCAGGACAACCACTTTGGTGCAGAGTGACTTCAATTGAATCAAACCATTGAAACATGGCAGTAGGCCCGTCTTCTCCGGTGAATTCTTTGGGACCACAGGCTTTAAACTGCTTGAAGCTAAAAGTAGCACGGGGAGAGTCAGTCCTTGATTCCTCAGAGGACTTGCTAGCGTTCTCATTAAGTTCACTGACAATTTGAGGAATAACCTTAGCCATTTATTTTGCGACTAGAGCAGCGATGCGTTTGTCAGCATGATTGCGTCGGGAGGTTCGAGAATAAGATGACGACATTGTCTGCAACAGACATCGTCATAGGACTCAGACGCAAATCGATTATGTCGAGTATGGTCTATCGAATCACCTAAGTCTACTTCTATATAAAGCACAGGAACACGTCTAACCATATAGTCACGTTAATCACATAGGCACATAATCCATATAAGCACATAAGCACGTAATCCACGTAAGCATATAGTCCACGTAAGCACAGAAGCACATAGTTCTTGTAGGCATATTTTCCACTATATTTTGTACGTATTCACCTACATATATTCCATGTATTCACCTATAATTCACAGCTGCGTAAAGCGTTCGAGAGTTGCGAGTGCGAGAAGCGAGTAGCGATTGCGAGAAGCGAGTAGCGATTGCGAGTAACGTAGCATGCGATTTGTTACCGTCTTGAGATAGCAGTGTAGTGCGAGTTGTGTGCGTTGATCAAACGAAAAGCGTATAGATCACCAAAACCGAAACATATAAGCACATAAAACCAAATAAAACAATTTCACATAAAATCGATAAATTAGAGGGTCAGCGGCGGCGAAATCCAGAATCGAACACACATAAAAGCAAATAGAGTGTCTCGGGTGTGCTAGAATTTGACTACCCAAAGTGATTTGACTATTCACAAGGACCTCGAATACACACTTGGCCTAAGGGACTGTGCTCTCTTTCTCACCAACATGTGGTGAATGGCATACATCCTTTCGGCTTTTATGTGAATCGAGTCATTGGAGTCGTCGAGACCTTGGTGAGAGTGTTGTAAAACCAAAATGGAGGGCAGAACGTGTTATCAAGATTCGGGTTTCACCCCTAACTCAACAGCTGCATTCCTGTTTGTTGTGATAAGATTACGAGATAGAGAGAGAAAATCTGCGTCGAAGTAGGGATTTCACTCCTGGTTCAACGCAAATTCTTGTGTTTGTAGTAAAAAGTCGCGTCGAGCAAGCGATCTAGTTGAGAGTTTGCGGTTTTCACACCTATTCTCGGCCAAATCACTTTGTATACGCGAGTAATTTGAAAATAGTGCGAGTTGCCAGCCTTAGGAAAGGCTGACCTTGCGCGATGCGGTAATATGCGACGTTTGCGCAAGAGTGTAGTGTTTGGCGTGTTTGACGTGTTTGAGCGAGAATAGCGAGTAAGCTTGTACAAAACCCCTGCTGGGTATGCACGAGTCGGTCTATTGGTACTTAGACTATAGACTAGGTCGTTTCTAAGACTTCGACCTGGACTAGGTCGAGTCTTACCTAATTCCCTATAGTTATGGCTCTGATACCAATCTGTCACCCCCAACCGATGGCGGAATCATCGGGGCGTGGCACTAAGTGAAACAGATTGTCCAGGAGAATCCATAAGAACTAATATTACCGGATATTTAACGTTATGTCCCATACAATAAGATATCAAATAAAACAGTTATTACAGACAGAGTTTCTCAAAGACAAATAATTGTTTTGACAACTCAGATTTTATTTGATTTGTTTCTAGACTCCTTCCTAGCTTGATTCCGGCAAGTAACAAGCAAAGCATCCTAAACACCTGTCACATACGTTAAAATAGAGGTCAATACACATAGTGTAAAGGTGAGCATACAAGTTTGATAGTATAATACTAGCGAAAGCAATTTACGCATAACCAGCATGTAACATGTATAATGTGAAGCAAGTAGGTTATCGACAATGAAATATGCACAGACATGACTGTGAGTTGTAGAGTGCGCAACACATATCACCACTGTGACACGTGAAGAATTACCCTTAGCAACCCCCGTCCACGACAGCTGCTGAGTCAAAACTATAGTACTATCGTTGCTAAGGTGTCAGGAAACAATCACTGTGTAAACATAACATACAAGCATTCATCGAGTAACACGTATAACATGCAATAACGGTTAGCGTATAAAAGTGTTTGCGTTGTGTGATCGATGTGATTTAGCATAAGTAACGTATGTAACACCCAAAAGTGCTTAAAGCAAAAAGGGATCGAGTATACTCACAGATCATGTTTAGTAAATAAAAACTCTCTTGGATTGAAGAGAGATTAGCCTGAATAGTTAGCGATAGCATAAGCGATGAGCGACGCGTTAAACGATGCAAGTGACTGAGTGACGAAGTGACATCTGAACGGATGGCAATCCGGACGGATGGTCATCCGTTCGGATGGCCATTCAGTCGGTTTGCCACTCTCTTGGGATGGACGTGTTTGAGTATGATGGCTTTGAAGTTTTCGTTGTAGCATTTTGAAAACAAAGAAGTATCTTTACCTTTCAGGTCGTCCGGTCGAACGGTCGTTCGGTCGGATGGCAATCCGTCCAGCGAGACATTTCTTAGAGAACAAGTTCACAGCAGGATTGTCATTCTATCGGATGGTCTTTCGATCAGATGGCAATCCGTTAGAAACTGATGATCCTTGAAAATTGTAAAAGTGTTAAGTGTTGATGACCATATGTCATCCGATCGGACGGCAGTCCGTTCAGTGACTGGCTCATTTTGAAATTTGCTAAGTATCAAAAGTTTTGTGGTTTGATCGAGACGGTATGACAACGCTTTAAACAACGGGTATTCCCTCAAGTCCAAGTTATCCGATCAAACGGGAACCACCCCATTTTGAGCAGTTAACTGTTCTTGACGGTTGTCCATGTTCAACCCGTGAATCGGTCGTCTCTTCCAATGAAATCCATTCTCAGTCCAACCCTTCACTATAGAGCGAGTAGAAGGCCCGAACGAGTTCTGATTCTATCAGTTTTTGAGCTAGAGAGTGTAAAAAAGTTGAGAGAAAGTTATGAAAACATCTTTCAATCCTTTTACTCTTAGATTTAGAATGAAATTAGTGTTAAAACATGTGGAAATCTCTTAGATCTGAGTTATTCTTGGTGGAATGATGTCACCCTTTGAAGTTCCTAAGAACCCCATGATGACATCATCCTAGAACACCTCAAATCGGGCAGATTTCATGGTTAAAAGTGAAGATTCCAGGTGAAAATGATGAAGAAGTGTGTGTAGATGATAGATGTACAAGAATTGAGTTGGAAACTTATAAGAATCGCGAGGAATCGAAGGAGAAAGGCTTGAGAAGTTGAAGAGTTGTACCAGAGCTGTCACATCGCTGTTTGTGAAGTGACATGTGCTATTTATAGGATTCCAAATAGGGAATGTGGCGCAGTGTAACGGATCGGATGGCAACCCGATCGGATGGTCATCCGTACGGATGACCATTCGATCGAAGGGTTGCCACGAGTTGGTTTTCGTGTTTTCGTTTTATGCGTTGAGCATTGAGGTGCGTTTCGAGTAAGCGATGCAATAGTATTACCCATTAATTTACACAAATATCCCAACTAATAAATATCATAAATATAATCCTTAAATCTTGAGTTTGCGATGAGATTGTGTTGCGATAGATTGTGATTGCGTTTGCGATTAATCACCACGACATAATTTAAACATGCACAAGTAACACATAAATAACACACACACGTAAAACAATATCCACAATCTATAACTCGAGTAGCGATGTGATAGTGATGCGATTAGCGATAAGTCGATTATCGATAAACTACGATTATTATCATTTACTCCACATAATACAACTAAAGTAACTTAAAATAGAGTATCGATTACAAGTCAAGGAGTACTATCAGTGATTAAGCAAGGAGTGTCAGATCGCAATTAGCAGTCTTTTCTTCCTTTGACTTTGACTTTGACTTGTACTTTGACTTTCCAAAAAGCGGGTTGTTACAAAAATATCCCACTCGGGGTAAATTCCATCAACAAGATAGTACCCATACTTGTATTCAACGTCATTTACAAAAAGTATTCCTTTTGTCCAACACCATTTATTAGATCATTGAATAGGACCGAGTGATGTATAATGTTTTTATCATTATGTGAACCTGGCATACCAGTGTAACACCTCGTAATTTTATATCGAATCATATGGCAACACGTGTCTAATCAACTCTCAAATATGCTAAGTTATTTGGACGAGATGGACTATATATGTAAAATTGTGGAAGATTGGATGTGGAGGGATCAAATGTGTCAACATGCCAATTTTTAGCCTTTGAGTGACCCTTAAGGACCACAAGGCTTATGCCTTACGGACCGTAAGGCATTAATAATATTTTATTCTGATAGTCCTTACGGACCGCAAGGCTTTATACCTTACGGACCGTAAGGGATTTGAAAATGTGGGCGCGGTAGGTCCTTACAGACCGTAAGGTGCAGCTGGCAGATTTAGCAGACTGCCATGGCAGCCTGCATGTAATGCTACCTTGCTGACGAATTTGAACCATTCTCCTGCTTCTTCCACCTCATATGACACTAATCAACACTAGGAAATCCCCGATAACACTTGGCATGATCTTGAGGATCTTGTTCAAGTATAAATAGCCCTCATAGTTCACCATTTTTCCTTGCACCTCATCACTTCTTTGTCTCTATCACTCTTGAAGATTGCTTCTAATCCTTAGAGGCCTCCTACTGAGTTCAATATTCTCCTAGAACACTTGTAAGTGTTCTTTCATAGTTCTTTTCTTTTCTTAGGCTAAGTTATTAGCCGAAAGTCAAGCAAATTGACTTTTGCTTTGACTTTCGGTTATGACCATTATGGTCAAGCCAATATTCGAATCGAACATGGCTACGTGATCATAATAAGGTAGGTGATAATCTCCTATGTTAAAAGATTTCTTTTTGGGCTGAAATAGTTAAACTGGCTAAACCACATGGGCCAAAACAGTAATTTACTCTAAAGAAAAAGGGTAAATTACACTTTTTGTCCTTTATGATTGTAATGGGTTGCAATGGATAGCCTTTAGCTTCAAAATTTAAAGTCACAATCCTTTATTTGGAAAATGCATTACACCTTTCGTCCTTTAACACTAACCAAGTTAAAAATTTTAGTTATGTCTATCCACTTAAGGGTATTTTGGTCATTTCATTCTTTTATTTAAAATGTCCATTTTTAAATAAACACCATCTTCCCCAATTCCCGAACCCTAACCCTAGAATCTCTTCGCTCATCATTTCCCAGTCAAAACAATGGATAAGCAACCCCAAAGTTAACCCAACCACACGCAATGCCAAGCCTTCTCCTAGACAATTCCTCCTTCCGGACCCAAATGGCATTAGCTTAAACCAATCTCTCCATCCTTTAAGCCCTTCAAATCTTTTTGGATTAAACCTATTAGGGTCTGTCCACAAGTTGGGGTGATGATGTATGACCTGATTGACTAGCAGCATTGTTCCACTTGGGATGTGATAGCCGGCGACGACACAATCTTTGGATGAGCTGCGAGGAGTTAGTAGTGGGGCAGCAGGGCACAATCGCAGTGTCTCGTTTAAGATACAACGTAGGTATGGTAAATTTGATATGTCTGATTCTTTAATGAGACGGTTATTTCCCACATGAATGTCTATCTCATTTTGTGCCTTTTTTAGAACATGTGGATTGTTTAGCAGAAGACTCAAAGCCCATTCCATGGTTCCCAAAGAAGTTTCAGTTCCAAATGATAATAGGATCTAAACACCATTAAATTTCTATTAGAGCTCATAGAGAAATGATCGGTCATGTTAGGATCTGAGTTTGGATTGATTGTGCTTTACGTTTAAATTAAAATGAAAGATGAACAAGTAGTGCGGCGGAATATAAGTGGAAATAAACTTTGCACACAATCAAACAGGAGAATTGCTTTAATCAAACATTTTCACATAGAATCAAAAGATTGAATTTATTTCAACTACGATTACAATGCATGCATGAAACAAACTCCCCCTCAGCCTGAGATCACAGTGTTTGTTCGTACAGGAAGAAGATTGGTGAAGAGCCAATAGAACAGTATAGGGTACTGCTCTATTTATAGGCACGGACAAACCACTGTGGCATCTATGCTGACGTCACCATGAAAGTGACATCTAACCTCCTAACAAACTCTAACAACTGATCTAATACAAACACTGCTATGCTAACCACTGATAATTATACATTACAAAAGAGAAACTAAACTACTGCTTTATCCTTCCACTGTTGTGACTCCAGCAGTACTTGATAACTCCAGTAGTGCTTGACCCATAGCAGCAGATTGATCCAACAGAGCTTTATACTTCATCAGTCTTTTACATGATCAGCGGTTGTAAGTCAGCAGTTGATGTACAGGATCAGTGGATGGAGGTCATCAGATGTTGAAACCACTTTCAAGGGGAGAGCATGTAAACACAACATCTGCTTATTTTGGATCCACTGCCCTGATCCGGTTTTGGCTCTAATTATATGTTCCTCTGATAGGGTTCAATCCCAACAATCTCCCCCTGGAACAGATAATGCCAAAACCCTTCATTATTTGTAGATCTTTATTGCCTCATCAACAGTTCCCTTATTTGCCCTTTGAGTTGTAACTCAAAGTCTAAGGCATCTGTGTCATCTTCATCCCTGCAAAGTGGAAGATCAAGGAGATCCTGCAAATCTTCAATACTTAGGCCAAGTGATTGTTCCCTTGTTATTTTCTTCACTTCTCCACTAGACTTGATCACAGTCAGTACATGGGTCTGTTTGTCAGTTTTCCACTTTAGTACTTTTTGAGTCTGGTGGGTTTCTTGGGAGATTTTTATTAGATGAGGAGTTTGGTGATGCTGGCCTGGTGATGACTGACTTAGCAGTGCTTGCAGGTTGATTCAATCCAAGAGTTTCTGCTATCATCTTCTTAATACCCTCTTTTACAAGGTCATCTCCTGCCATTAATTCTTCCACTGTTTCATCATCCAACTGTTGTTGTTGTCTTCTTTTATAGATGGCAGCACCAGCTGGAGCAGTGGATCTCCTGATTTGTAGCTTTGGTGGTCTTGTTGAAACCCTTGCTTCAGGATAGTCAGGTTTTTGTGGAACCCTTGGATCTTTCTTCCTTAGTTCCTCCAACCTTTTGTAGGTGGTCCTGACTTTGTCTTCTTTCCATCTCATCACTTGATATTTAGACCCATAATCAGCAGCAATTAGCTCCTCTTTCATTCTCTTTAGCTCCAATGTCTTTTCAGGTCAATTCTTCTTATACTTTGCCCAATCAGGAGGAGTATGTTTGACCTTGTTTTTAATCATTTCTTGAATCCTGGCTGCTTCACTTTCAAGCTCAGGAATGGTCCATTCTTTGTACATGTGCTTTTCTCCTTTGTATTTTTTATGGGCCATGATGTTTTCAATATAATATTTTCTCAAGGATTCATCTACTCTTTCTGAAATTTGTCGACATACATTCTTTGCAAACTGCTCTAAAGATCTGACTTGTGTAAGCAAAAATTGATAATGCCTTTGAATTTCTTTGTCTGATTTTCCTTGTGAATCTCGTTTAGAGATATCCTCTGCTTGTTGAGCCTTAACTTCCAAATATTCTTCAATATTTTTAGGCCTAGGATATCCTTCAATGGATAGCAAACTCCTTTTAGCAGGGTCATCCTCTAAGTAGAAGGATTTGATCTCTTCTCTGACTGCTGCGAGTTCTAGAGGATATTGGACACCAGCAGGAGTGATGGCAGTGATTGGTTGTTGAACTTGGGCTGAAGAGAGAGGAACAGGGTTTGGAATATTGACAAGTGAAAGAGATTGTGAAGATGTTGGTGGTGGTGATGGAGAGTCATCATCTGGTAAGATTATCCTTCTCCTTTTTTGTTTAGGAGAGGCTGGTGATGTGTTGGATGGTTGTGAAGTGGTAATTTGAGTGGTGGAAGGTGGCTGACAAACAGTTGTTGAAACAACTGGTGTTTCAACCACTGTTGCCATTACAACAGATGTTGTAACATCTGTTGTCTTCTGCTTTTTAACAGGAGGTGATGATGGTGGTGAAGTTGTTTTAGGGGGTGAGGTGATTTTTGGTGGTGGTGGTAAGGTAGTGGATGTGGTGTGTGTTGTAGTGGTGTGTGTTGAAGTGGTGGCAGTTATTTGGCTAACAGTTGTTGAAACCACTGAGGTATCAATAGTTGTTGATACAGCAGGAGTCTTAACAACTGCTGGTTTAGGAGATTGATGTTTGAAGCCTTTTGTAGGTTTAGAAGCATGTTTTGTTTTTCTGGAAGGTGTGGTTTTGGGTTGCCTCACATTTCTTGTGGGCTTATTTCTTTTTGGCTTAGGATTTTCTTCATCCTTTGGCTATGAAACACCCTGTTCATTCATTTCCATAAAAACTCTTTTCTCTTGCTCCCACCTGGCTTTATCCTTTGCCTTTCTATCCCTTTTAACCTCTCCTAATGCATCAGCAATGGCATCGGTGGTAACATCAATCTTTTTGGACCCATCTGGCAAAGGGATATCTTTGAGCATACTATTTTTTTGTGGCTCAATGTATAGACCATCTTCTATTCCCTTCTTCTTCCACTGCTTGATTTTCTCCCCCCTTTTTGGCATTATCTGGTGGTGGGTTATCAATAAAGAGAACAGTGGGAGGAGCAGTGCCAGTGGTGTTTAGGAGGTGGGCCTTTATAGCCTTGATGTCAGCTTGGGTATCTTTAAACCTTGACTCCATCATGTTTCTCAGCTTTTGAACAGCCAATTGTCTTTGTTGTTGATCAGCCAATTGTCTTTGTTGTTGGAGCAGTGGTTGAAATAAGTTCCATAACTCATTTGCAGCAGGTGCAGGTTGTGCGGGTGCTTGAGCTGGAGCAGCAGTGGTTGGGACCTTTTGAGCTTTCAACAACTTTTGCATCATATCTTTTATTTCAGCAACAGATGTATCAAGATTATCAATTCTAGCCGTCAATTCTTGATATTTTAAATCATCACCCAACTTAATGGGATCATCTGATTCCCCACCAGCAGTGGTTGTACCAATGTGTGACTTAGGGAACGAATTCCAAAAGTCATCCATTGATGCCCATTGTTCTTGGTACTGTGGTATTCTTCCTTCAACACTTGATAGACTTTTGATGGTACCAGTGGTCATAACAAACTCACCAATGGATATCAGAGGTTCTATGGAAGGAATTGCCTTCAAGGGAGTCTGGTTGATGAAACAACTGGCCAAATAGAGATCTTTGGATCTAACATTTGTAGTTGCTGCTCCACTTGAACTACTGACTGGAATTTCAGGCAATTCCAGCAGTATAGCATCCTCATTTGTTGTTGGTGGGTTAACAGTGATAGAAACACCAGACTCAGTCACTTGTTGATGTATATTCTCATTGACAGGTGATTGAGAAGAACTGATTTGTGTCTGGGCAATATCAACTGCATCCAACAAGGGTTTTATTGATGGTGGAATTTGTGAGGTGAGGATAGGGGTGGAAAGAGAATTTACCCCTGGAAGTGGGCTGTGGATGATGGAATCAAGTGATTCTAGAGCATCATAATTTGGTGTCCCTGTGCTTACAACCTGATCTTTTTGTGAAGATGCAGGAGGAGTTTGAGGCAAGGGTGGAGATCTTTCTACCATCTGTTGTGAGGAAGTAGCAGTAGTGCTTATTGGTGACATTTGTGTTGTCACTGGCAGTGGCTCTGGGATCTCATCTTCCAGAGTTGCCTTTTTAGTGGGTTTGGGGGGCTTTTTGGATGATCTCTTTTTAGGCTTTTTGGTAATGGAAGGTGTGGGTTTCTTAGCAGTGGGTGTGCTGCTATGATCACTTGGAGCAGTAGGCTCAACAGCAGATACCTGAGGAGTAGTGGTAGCTACTAAAGTCTGCTCAGGCACCTCTGCTTGTGTTTTTGCAGGTGTTAACATTCTAGTGAAAGTTTCAGATGTTAAACCATTTATTTGAAAAGATTCACCTTGAATTAGCAAATTTTCATTTTCCTTTTCGAATTTTTGTTTAAAATAGTAGCTTAGAAACCTTGGAAAAAGTAAAAATGATTTGCTACCAACATTTTTTACCAAGTCATCAAAGATCTCCTGGGAATAGTTAAAATTTTCATTATGTAAAATAGCAAAACCCAGATATTGGATCTTTAATGGTATTTCGTTAAAAGTAGTTGTTTTATTTGAAACACACATCAAAAGGGTATGGAATAAAAACCTTGGTGCAGAAGGGAAGTAGCCTTTCTGTAAGGTGTCCCTTTTCATTTATGCACCATACCCTCTCTCCAGAAAATCATTTTGATACTCGTTTTTAGGGAAAGAGGTTTTACCTTGCTGATCATCGAGTTCAAATACTTCTGAAATGGATTGTGGGGTGATTTGAATCTTTTTACCCTTTATGGAAGAATTAATGGCTATAACTGTGTCACCTTGAGATTCAAGCGTGGCATTTTCCAAAATTCTCTTTGGGTTTGTTCATAAATAGGAGCATCAGCCGTTAACAAAGTTTTGTACTTTGAAGCTGTAAGGGCGTCAATGATGGAATCGAAAGTTCTGGTGGTTGTGGGTTTTGTAAGTAGACCCAAGTAATTGTGAGGGGATTTGTATGGAATCTCGATGGGTTCAGTGGCCATTTTAGTGACCTTTTTGGAAGATGATGAAGATTTTGATTTTGATTTTGTCATTTTTACGAAGAAGAACGATGAATGAATTGAGAAAGAGGGATGGAAACTGCTTTGAGAAAGGAATTTTGGAATTCAATTCAACGGTGTAAAACCCTGTTTGGGGGTTTTGATCAGGGTTTTATAAGAGAAAAAGTGAATGCTGACGTGGCAGCGGTTACAAAGATCTGACCGCTATGTACTATCCACGTGCCAACCTCTGATGAGAAGATGAAAAATGGAAGACAATTGTTTTGAAAACCACTGATGAAGCAGATACCAGTGGTTGCAACGGTCATAATGATAGCAGTGGGTGATTTTAACTATCAGTGGATAGCCTTATCAGTGGATAAAACACTGATTTTAAACAACAGTGATTACCAAGAAAATGAGAGAACAGGGGTTGACTTTCAGCAGTGGACAGCATTTAGGAAACAGATGTTTGAACAAAACAGTGGTTATGGCAGACTTTTATTGATTTAATGAAAAATTCATTTTTAACCATTTTTAAGGATGGATTTTTGATTTGCTGAAAACATTTTAATGCTTTTATTCATAGAAAAAACAAGATTTTGCTTGTTATTCCATGTTTAGCATGGCAATCCTAGAGATCAAGCTTTCAAAGGTGGATGTATCTAATGCTTTTGTTAGCACATCTGCCAGCTAATCTTTAGTTGGTACATGATGCAGAGAAATCAAACCTTTTTCATAGCAATCCCTCGCAAAGTGATATCTGATATCAATGTGCTTGGTGGTTGAATGGGAGACTGGATTTTTGATGATATTTTCTGCTGCCTGACTGTCCAACATGAGAGGTGTCTTTAAGGCAGTGATACCAAAATCCAGCAATTGATTTTGAAGCCAAAGCAGTTAGGTTGTACAGCTTGCAGCAGCCATATACTCTGCCTCAGTAGTGGATGTGGAAACAGCTGCTTGCTTTTTGCTTTGCCAAGACACTAAGCAACTGCCTAGGAATTGGCACCCTCCTGAAGTGGACTTTCTTGTCTTGTCACACCCAGCAAAGTCAGTATCTGAGAAACCTGAAAGCTCAATTTTACCATCAGCTAGATACCAGATACCAAGTGTGGGAGCACCTTTTAGGTATCTGAATATCCTTTTTACAGCAATAAGGTTTGACTTTCTTGGGGCTGATTGGGACCTTGCACAAACACATGTTGCAAACATGATGTCTGGCCTAGATGTAGTTAGGTACAGTAAAGACCCAATCATGCTTCTATATAAAGTTTGATCAACTAAATCATCCTTTTCATCAGACATGACAATTTTATTGGTTACAATGGGTGTACTGCATGGCTTACAATCATCCATCTCAAATTTCTTTAAAAGTTCTTTGGCATATTTGCCTTGATGGATAAAAGTGCCATTTTGCAGTTGACTTACTTGGAGACCAAGAAAGCATTGGAGTTCACCCATTGCACTCATTTCAAACTCAGCTGTCATGAGTTTTCTAAACTCTTCACACATTTTGTTACATGTACTTCCAAAGATGATGTCATCCACATAAATCTGGACAATCATCAAATCCTTTCCTCTCCATTTTAAAAACAATGTTTTATCTATTTTACCTCTTGTGAACCCAATGGACAGTAGGAAAGTGGAAAGAGTTTCATACCAGGCTCTTGGTGCTTGTTTCAGGCCATACAAGGCTTTATTTAGCTTGTAGACATGATTTGGATTAAATGGATCCTCAAAACCTGGAGGTTGACAGACATACACCTCTTTTTGAATCTTACCATAGAGGAATGCACATTTGATATCCATTTGATACACCTTGATGTTGTGGTTGACAGCAAAGGCCAGGAATAATCTGATAGCTTCAAGTCTTGCTACAGGGGCAATTGTTTCATCATAGTCAATGCCCTCTTCCTGTCTGAACCCTTGAACCACAAGCCTAGCTTTATTCTTGACAAGAATACCCCTTTTATCAGTTTTATTTTTGAAGACCCACTTTGTGCCAATAGGACTTACATCCTCTGGCAGTGGTACAAGTTCCCATACTTGTTGTCTTTTGAACTGTTGGAGCTCTTCTTGCATGGCTTCTACCCAGCTGTTGTCTTTGAGTGCCTCTTGGTACTTGACTGGCTGATGGAGTGATAGGAAACCAACAAAAAGACAGATGTTTTGGGATTGGCTTCTTGTGAGCACCCCTTCACTAATGTTGCCAATGATTTGGTCAGGTGGATGAGACTTCAAGAAGATTAAATCTCCTTTGTATGGAACAATGGCATTGAGTGGTGATGTCACACCCCGATATTTCCACGTATTACCGGTGGGCCCGGTGGGGAGTATCGAGACGTAGTTGATATCATCATAGTCAAACAACACAATATATAAATGCACAACGGAAACAAAAGATAGATTTATTTCAACCGAATAAAATTGTAATATTAAGTATCACAAAACAGTTGAAACAGATCCACAGGCGGATCAAATAAAAAGGAAAAAACTGTTCAGCAGACTTTGACATCTAGAGCTTGCGAGACTTGATTATTGATGCCTGGAGTAGCCAGCCTATTACGTATAGTACCTGCACTTAGCCTTTTTGGAAAATACGTCAGTTTACACTGGTAAATACAACTTAACTGACTCATTTTGAAAAGAGTTTAAAAATTTGATTTGGATGCACTTCGGCAAAAATATCTTTTATAACTTGGGACAATTATTTAAAAATAATCTTGTATACAGTTTTACTTATTTGTCGTCCATTAGGGCCGGTTTGTAGGGCCGGTCTAGATTAATTGATATGCCACAGGTATAATGCCCACAAGGATTTATTTCCTTTAAGTGGATTACCAGTTTTTACATAATGCATCTGTCAGGTGTACGCCTACACCCCGTGCTTAGGTCGTGGCCATTTCTTTGAATGATGCCAAGGATATCCGGGACATGGTCATTTAACCCCCAAAGGCCATACACCAAATAATACAGAATAAAACGAGTTATGTAAATACATTAATCACAATCCGATTTAATGACTACATACCCGACCAAGCGGTATTATTATAATACCGTATCCCAGGCCCGTATAGGGAAAATAAGTTAAGGGTATTTAGCTGAGCAAAGTATAAATCAAATACATTAAGTGCACGTAGCTTTTGCTAGGCTCCTAATCTGGAACGAAGGTTTTAATAACCTATTAGAATCCTAACGGGTCTTTAATTAAGCTTAGACTTAGACCGGTTAGTTTTCAAAAGGAAAACACGGCTCAAACGCATGATAAAGCGAAGACCGGTTTAGAATGTGGTTTTGACCCGACAAGCTTGTATGCTTGTTTAATATGGGTAACTTAAACACATTCTGGATTTTGAGACGAAAACGATATGGTTTGACCCGTTTCGGCTAAATTATGCAAACTAGTTACATAAGCCGATCCGAACGCGAAAAGTGCGTAACTGGTAACCATATGAGTCATATACAAGTTTCCTAAGTTAATATGCCATAAATAGGTTGTGACATCAGTAAGATATCTTCTATTATGCCCCAAATGAATTTAAACTCAAATTATGCCCCGTAAGGGCATTTTGGTCATTTAAAAGGTTATAAAAGAGTTTAAATATAAATATGAGTTTCGGGTCTGATGAAATCAGTAAAAATACTTAATTTACTAAGTTATATCAGTAGGGTATAACCTATATGCGAAATTTATCATTTCTAACCATACTATGCACCGAAAGGGCATTTTGGTAATTTCACTTAAGCCTAAAAGGTCAAAACTGGAAACCTGAGTTTAAAACTTTAGCTTACTGTTAAATTATAATAATTTACTCAAAATCTCAGTAGGTATCAAACCTTATATGTTTAAAATAGTTTTTAATACATACCATGTGTTAAAAACGCTTAAAAAGGCGGTTTGGAGCCATTTCCGGGTTCTATATAGAAAGCTGATATTTTTATTATTCCAGAAGGTTTAAAATAATTTATTTATCATATAAAATCAGTAGTAAAAGGTTTGGGCTCAAAAAGATTTGTAAAACTCATTTTATAGCCCAAAAGGGCAAAACCGGCAATTACCGAAACAAGCTTAGAACTCTATGTTATGCTCAGCCTAAAAATAAATAAAAATCTCCAAAAATCCCAAAATATAATTTTATATCAGTGAGTAAAAATTTTGGTATCAAAAATCGGGTTTAGATAGGCTGTATGCTAATTACACCGTTTAATTACTAAAAAGCTTCTCATTTACGCTAATGAGCATAACTCCAATCTAGACCTCAAACTGATGTCAAATTTTAGGTACAAGTTTATAAATCAGTAACTAAGGTTTCTACTCTTTTACATTTTCAAAATTCATGTTTTAAGGTCATATGGGCATAATAGTCAACATATAAGCAATTAACGGAAACATGCATATGAATTGGATAACTAATGAACCAAGGTGTATAATCACAGAGGGTTATACTTATATGAAACCTGGTCCTAAAATGGCTCTAAGGCATTTCTAAAACATGCCACATTGGGTCAGAACTGAAAGTCAAAGCAAAAGTCAAATTATGCGACTTTCGGTTCCGAACCGAGCCTAAACTGAAAATTGTCGGGTTGAACATGTTTAGACATGTTCTTACATTAATTACCAAGTTATATTAATGATAAAATAGGTTGCATAGCTTCTACATTGCTAATTATGCATTAATTTGATATTAAGCTTTCTGTTGACTTTTTTAATATCAAGTTTGACCCGACAATTGACCTAGTTAGAGTGGGAATCAGAGAGTACCCTTTTAAGGGTTTATTGCCCACATAAATACCAACTTATAGGTACTTTTGATTCGAGATTTGACTGAACAAATTTTAATTAATCTCGAAGTCAAACCTTAATTACGACGGTTTGACTTTTAGCTAATTAACTAAGCTAAACTGAATTAAAAAGGATTAAGGACACTTACAAAGGTCCTAAGTATGATTTGGAACTTAAAGGAACTTGCTTGCTGACCAGAGGAGCTCCAGAGACCAGCTTGAAGTGAGTTACAAATGAAAGACCAAATGTTGCAACAAGTGGTTCTCTTATATAGCAACTTTGATGCATCAAGATCACTCCAAATCAGTCTACAATTGTTGTAAGATGTTCCCATGTGTCCCTATGATGCTAAAAACCAGTTATAGGGGCCCTGATTTTCGAATACTACTCTTATAAGGCGGTGTAACTTGTTTAACAGGCATCTGTCCAAAATTCTGCCCAGATACATGTCTTACGGACCGTAAGCAAGAAGCCTTGCGGTCCGTAAGCACCTCTTGCGGACCGTAATATCTTGGTTTTGCGGTCCGTAACCGACCTTGATCAAAGATGCCCAGTTACAATCTTGCGGATCGTAAGCCTTTTGCTTTGCGGTCCGTATCCGCTTTTCATTTATTATCTCTGTTCAGCTCCGCCACCTTACGGACCGTAAGGGTTCACCTTTGCAGTCCGTAAGCCTTCATCAGAAGACAAAATTTTGTGATTTTCAAGCTTTGACCATGCAATCCTTCATAATTCGAACCATGGGTCTTTTGCAACAGAGTGGGACCATAAGGTCAGTTCTGAAAGGGCATGCATGCCTAGCCATGCACTTATGTTGCCTTGGATTCTTGTGTTGCATGTTTTTAAGGAGCTTGGATTCTTTTGAAAAGGATTTGCCATATACTTTATCGTAACATTATTTATTTAAAATCCAATTCCTTATAAACTGAATTTATTTAATTTAGGAGTAACCGGTTAAATACATCAGATGTTTATCATAACGATTTAAGGTCTTGGGATTTATTATTTGGTCCCTCAGAGGTGTTTATTACCATGTCGACCCTTTTAAATCCTACCATACATCTTTTACTTGATCCGGGTTCCTGACACGCTTATCTTACATAACACGTGTCTTTATTTTATTGGGTATGATTTTACAAGGTGTTACATCCTCACCCCCTTAAAAGAAATCTCGACCTCGAGATTTACTAAAACAAATGAGGGTATTTTTCTTTCATTGTGGATCCTACCTCCCACGTGTATTCGGGACCTCTGCGGGCATCCCATTTGACCTTGACAATTGGCACATGCTTCCTCCGAAGCTTCTTAACCCGTCGATCCTCAATCGACAAAGGTTTTTCCACAAATTTCAAGCTCTTATCTATGTGCACATCTGTGTGAGGTATGACTAGCGATTCATCAGCTAGACATTTCTTCAGATTGCAGATGTGAAATACATTGTGAATACCACTGAGCTCTTCAGGTAAGTTCAACTTGTAAGCCACTGACCCAACACATTCGATAATCTCGAATGGTCCTATATACCTCGGGCTTAACTTACCTTTCTTACCTAAACGCATCACTCCCTTCCAGGGTGATACTTTAAGCAAAACTTTATCACCAACCTCGAACTTTAGAGGTTTACGCCTTAAGTCTGCGTAGCTTTTCTGCCTATCTCTGGCAGCCTTCAGGCGGTCATGAATCTGGACAATCTTGTCCGTCGTTTCAAAGACTATGTCAGGTCCTGATAATTGAGTTTCCCCTACTTCTGCCCAACAAATAGGCGTTCTGCATTTCCTACCATATAATGCCTCAAAAGGTGTAGCCTTAATGCTTGTATGATAGCTATTGTTATAGGAGAACTCAATCAATGGCAGGTGGCTATCCCAACTACCACTTAAATCAATCACACATGCACGAAGCATGTCTTCCAAAGTTTGGATGGTACGCTCACTCTGCCCGTTCGTCTGAGGATGGTAAGCCGTACTAAAATTTAAGCGCGTGCCCAAAGATTGTTGGAAACTTTTCCAAAAATGTGATGTGTATCTGGTATCTCTATCAGAGATTATTGACACGGTACACCATGCAGAGATACAATCTTATCTACGTACAATTGGGCTAACATGTCGGAGCTATAAGTCTCCTTAATGGGTAGGAAATGTGCTGACTTAGTCAGTCTATAAACTATTACCCATATAGTATCATTTCCTTTCCTGGTCTTTGGCAACTTGGTGATGAAATCCATTGTCACCATCTCCCACTTCCATGTGGGAAGTTCAGGTTGTTGTAGCAAACCTGACGGCATTTGGTGTTCAGCTTTGACTTGCTCGCACGTCAAACATTTAGCTACATAGGCAGCTATAGACTTTTTCAAGCCTATCCACCAATAGTTTGCCTTTAGATCCTGATACATCTTATCAGCTCCAGGATGAACGGAATATTTGGAACTGTGGGCTTCCTGGAGGATAACATCCCGAAGCCCTCCATAAACTGGAACCCAAATTCGTCCATTTAATCTCAGGATTCCGTCCTTGCCATAGGATAACTGTTCTTCAGTTACTCCTAGTTTTTCATCAGGGTAGTTAGCTTCCAAGACAGCTTCCTTCTGCGCAGCTAACAGCTTTTCGATCAAACTATTCTTTATCTCAATGCTCTTGGCATTGATTCTTATAGGTTTCACTCTTTCCTTCCTACTTAAGGCATCGGCAACCACATTTGCCTAGCCAGGATGGTATCTTATCTCACAGTCATAGTCGTTCAAGGTTTCCATCCAACGCCGCTGTCTCATGTTCAAATCCTTCTGATTGAATAGATGTTAAAGGCTTTTGTGATCCGAATAAATCACACACTTGGTTCCATACAAGTAATGTCTCCACAGTTTTAGTGCAAATACAACGGCACCCAACTCCAAGTCATGGGTGGTGTAATTCTTCTCGTGCACCTTTAACTGTCGTGAAGCATAGGCAATGACTTTGCCTTTCTGCATAAGCACACATCCCATACCGGTGTGTGATGCATCACAATATACTACAAATTCATCAATTCCGTCAAGCAACGTCAATACTGGAGCGTTGCTCAACTTCTGCTTCAGAATATCGAAAGATTCTTGCTGCTTAGGCCCCCAGTCGAACTTGTTATTCTTGCGGGTGAGTAGAGTTAGGGGTGCTGCAACTCTTGAGAAGTTTTCAATAAATCGCCTATAGTATCCTGCCAGTCCTAGAAAGCTGCGAATTTCCATAGGTGTCTTGGGCTCTTGCCAGTTTGTAATAGCTTCAATTTTAGCGGGATCCACTTGGATACCATGCTCACTAACAACATGTCCAAGGAATTGGACTTCACGAAGCCAGAATTCACACTTAGAAAATTTGGCATAGAGCTTTTCCTGTTGAAGCAGCTTAAGAATGCAACGGAGATGCTTCTCATGGTCAGCTTGACTTTTCGAGTAAAAGAGAATGTCGTCGATGAAAACGATGACGAATTTATCCAAGTAAGGCTTGCAGACGCGATTCATGAGGTCCATGAATGCGGCAGGTGCATTAGTGACCCCAAAAGGCATCACTAGGAACTCGTAATGACCATAACGGGTCCTAAATGCAGTCTTGTGCACATCTTCATCCTTAACCTTCAATTGATGATAACCTGGCCTCAAATCGATCTTAGAAAAGTAGCTTGCCCCTTGCAATTGATCGAACAGATCGTCGATCCTAGGCAAAGGATACCTATTCTTGATAGTGACCTTATTAAGCTCACGGTAATCGATGCACAGACGCATCGATCCATCCTTCTTCTTGACAAACAGGATTAGCGCTCCCCAAGGAGACGAACTAGGTCTAATGAAACCTTTGGCTAGCAATTCATCGAGTTGTGTTCTCAATTCCTTCATTTCTGTTGGTGCCAACCTATAAGGCGTTCTCGCAACAGGTGCTGCTCCAGGGATGATGTCAATTCTGAATTCTACTTACCTATCTGGTGGTAAACCAGGTAGTTCTTCAGGAAAAACTTCAGGGTACTCAGAAATGACTGAAATATCTTCAATCTTGGGTTTCTGCTCATCAATAGTTACTTGTGCCATATAAATGACACAACCCTTCTTCAGACATCTAGATGCCTTGAGCATAGACACTTACTCAGGCAGTCCATACTGGGTATCTCCCTGAATGGTAATTGGCTCACCAGACGGAGTCTTGATCACCACTTGCTTCTTATTGCACACTATCTGGGCTTGGTTACGAGATAACCAATCCATGCCTATAACTATGTCAAAACCGGCTAACTTCAAAGGAAGTAAAGACAAAGGAAAAGAGTGGTTCCTAACGGATATGAAACATCCATCTAACACTGTTGAGGTGGTTTCTAAGGTACCATCAGCTAATTCCACCTCATATTTCACACTTAGGGTTTTAACAGGTAAATTCAGCAACTTACAAAACTTATTATCTACAAACGACTTATCAGCACCTGAATCAAATAAAACCCTTGCGTAGATATCATTTATGAGGAAGGTACCTGTGATCACATTGTCGTCCTGGACGGCTTCTCGTGCATCCATTCTGAAGACCCTTGCATTGGTCTTCTTGACCTCTTCCGGTTTCTTGGGGTATTTAGGGCAATTGGTTTTAATGTGCCCTTTCTCATTGCAGTTGTAGCATGTGGCATCTTTAATCTTCTTGCAATCAACAGTCTTGTGCTCTTTAGACTTGCGTAATCCACATGCAGCTGGTCCTGACCGAGACTTGGACTCAAGTCTGCATTTTCCAAAGTGGCGTTTTTGGCAAGTTTTGCACTTTGGCTTTTCCTCAGCTTGTTGGCTACCCTTGTTAGATCCAGACTTCTTCCTGAAGTCAGTGCTACCTTTATGCTTCTTTTCAGATCTTCGTGAGTTATCATCCTCACGCTTTCTCTTGCCTTCTTCCGAATTCCTCAGCGATCTTAGCCTGACCGCGTCCAAGGTAAGAGACAGAGATAGGTCAACTGCTGATCTGAAAGTAGCAGGTCTGGACACCTTAACACTGGCTTTGATTTATGGGGCTAAACCCCCAATGAAGCGAGCAATCCTTTTGGGTTCCGAGGTTACGAGATACGGAACCTGCCTAGACAGGGTATTGAAACTGGTGAGGTAAGCTTGAACATCTAAATTCTTCATCACCAACGATAAGAAATCTGATTCAATTCTTTCAACCTCATGCTGCGGGCAATAATTCTCCTTAATGAGAGAAACGAACTGATCCCATGACAAATTGTAGAGCGGGATCTTTCCAGCAGCATGAATGAGAGACTTCCACCATGCCAGTGCCTCTCCCTTGAATGATTGGGATACATACTTCACTACATCCCTTTCAGCACAACCGCTGATGTCAACTACTGTGTCCATCTCATCCAACCAGGTCATACAATCAATTGCCCCTTTCTCCCCAGTGAAATCCCGGGGTTTGCAGGAAACAAAGTACTTATAGGTACAGGACTTGGTACGCGATTTATCATCAAACACTATCCTTTTAGATGGAACACTGTTTTGATTAGATGAATGTCGATCATCATCTTTCTTTGGCTCATATTTCTTAGAGGGTGGCTTGCTATGAGCCTCCGAATGAGTCTTAGGCTTGGGGTGTGGTGTGGATAGGGTCCTACTTCGAGTCCCGCTAGATTCATTATACTGCCATTCTATAGCTTTTGTAACAGCATTATCTACTAATGCTTGCAGTTCCGCACCAGTCACATGTATCTTAGTATTTTCATGGTTTTCCACCGGATGACTGTTTACCTCTTCTGACCTAGCCATGTAGCTTTAATTGCTACATAAAATCAAATAAGGGCAAGGTTTATATAGAAGCTTATACAGTTTTATTGTTTTTGACAATTTATTAACTATGGTTTTTAATAGCCATTTTAGTTAATTTGTTAAATATATAATTATTCAGGATCTTTATCATAATCCTAAGTTATAAGTTAGTAATAGCACAAAAGGCCTAGTCACGTAGACAAGTTTAGTTTATAAGCCCAGGTTTTATGAAATCGAGGCATTAAGGTTTGAATCCAAGTTCATTACCTTTTCTTAACAAGGAGTTGTAGGCTACCACTGTCTTTAGTCCCAGAGGACGTTAATTATAGATCGTGGGCACTTCATCCTTAAGGGATGATTATGTAAATAAGGGAATTAGAATAACCCAATTTAAGAATGACTTATGTGATTTTATCGAATCACATTTGTCAAGCATGTTAATATACTTTCAGATGTTAACAAGGTTTTGATTCTTTTGAATAGGTTTTACCATCTTGGCCATGTCTGCAACGACATTTAAGCTAGGTTTTACCTTTAAGATTCTTGTTAATATTTAACGCAGAACAACCCTAAATTGAGAGGTTAATAAGGATCTGAATCTAATTGAGGAACTACCATCCTGGCCCTGTCTTAAGGTGACATGTGGCTAGGTCTTGTCCTTTTTAGATTTTGCCATTTTATTATAATGGTAGATCTTTTTAGTGGGAAAGTTATTTTATTTATTTCATATTTTATGTTTATGCACATAATTAATAAAATAAAAATTTAAATTAGCCATTCCATAAAATTCAACAAGTACAATTTTGCCCTAAACGGGACTTCTACAAAAATAACACGCCCACGCAGGGGCTTAAACAAACAAACATACCCTCGCAGGGGTCAACAGAAAGTCATGCCCACACAGGGGCATAATACAAAAAGTCATACCCACGCAGGGGTCAAACAGAAAAACAGGCCCACGCAGGGGCTCAACTGAAAACAAGGAAATACTGCCAATAATTGAAGGATTCAATGGTCCTTCTTGCTCTTCCCTTGTATTAAACTTGCCAACCCCTTAAAGAAGCCTTGTCGTTCCCTGCGATCTCTGTGAACTTCCCGCTCAACTTGGTCCAATCTTTGGAGAATTTCCTCCTGTTCTGGCGGGGAAAACCGTGGTACTTGCAGCTGCGGTTGCGGCTGATGTGGAGGTCGAAGAGACGGATGTTGTTGGTATCCATATGCTGGGTATCCAACTCCCCAAGGAGTTCCAAAGGGCCCTTCGGGGTTAAGAGCATTGTAGTTCCACACCGCTAGGTATGGGTCGATCTCAGGATAATTGAAGCTGGTGTGAGCCGGCTGCTCAAAGGGATTATACGCTGCTGGGCTAGCGTACGTGGGAATTGGGTTGTCAAAGCCCATCTGTGGTGGCATGACAGGTGCAGAGTGTTGGTGCATGTTTGTGACAACAGCTTAGATTTGGTCTTTGGATATCTTGTAATTAGTTAAACGATAAACAGTTAGCGGGTTTACAATCAAAGATAGTGCAAGACTACATGAAGATTGCAAGAAGACTGAAGACAAAGTTATTTTATGAAATTTGGATATCTGTTGCTGACAGAAGCTGTTGAAGCTGAAGCTATCCAAAGACCAAAGATAGTGCAAGACTACATGAAGATTGCAAGAAGACTGAAGACAAAGTTATTTTATGAAGCTATTGTCAAGGGGGAGTTTGTTGGTGCATGTTTGTGACAACAGCTTAGATTTGGTCTTTGGATATCTTGTAATTAGTTAAACGAAAAACAGTTAGCGGGTTTAGCTTTGTAATAGTTAGTTGAAATGTTTGGGCTAACCAAACCTAACGAATTGGGTGTGTGGGGGCGAATTGGGCCTGTCCAATTCGCAATCCATGATGTTTAACCAAGCCCAAGTAGCAACCTTGTGTTATATAAACAAGGTTAGGCTTTAGGGTTTAGGTTAATCAGCTAAAACAGTTTTTTAGTGAGAATTCGTGAGAGCTTTAGGGTTTGGATGAAATTGTGTTGGTTAGGGTTTTGATTGATTGTAATACTTTGGTTTGATAATCAATAGAAAACCCGGTTTGAAAGTGAATTGATGTTTCTGTGTTTCTACTCATTCTGCAATATTCTGATCAAGAGGATTCCGCACTCTTGATTGGATTGACAATTCTGTGAAGATCCATATACATCAAGGGGACCTACAATTGGTATCAGAGCATTAGGCTCTTGAAGGCTCGGTTCAGAATTGTTGGTTGTAGAAACAGGAAGAATTTTCGAAATCTCTGAAATCTGAAAATTAGGGTTTTTGAAATTTTCGAAATTTTTGATAAAATTTTTCGAATTTTTTTGGCTGTTTTGATCTTCTGGTTTGTTTGAGTGCTGTTTTGCAGGTTTCCAGGAAAGTTTTTGATTGATTCTGGAAGAATTTTTGGCTGAATTTCTTGAAGATTCGAAGACTGTTCTTCGTGTTCTTCGTGGTTTTCAATCTGTTCTTCATAATTTTCGAAAAATTTTGAGCTGATTAGGTTTTCTGATTTTGCAGATTTGTGTTGGAAAATCTTCAGAATTTCAAACAGATTGAGTTTCCAAAGTTACTGGGCGATTTTAACAATTTCGCAGACTGATCAGCGAATTTGAGACCTCATATCTCGGTGAACGGCGAAGTTAAATCCAAAGGCGACTTTGGTAACCGAATAACTTTCCACAGCGAAATTATTACGGTTTTCGGCGACTTTACTGGTCGTCGTAATAGCGAAATTAAATAGCGAACTTGACAGCGAATTTGACCAGTGAACTTAATCCGCGAAATTGAACAAACAACAGGCCAGCGAAATTAATTACTGACCCAGCGAAATTAACTAAGTCCAGCGAATTTAACAGGGTGGAATTTCAGTTGGCAAGCGTCGATAAAATTTCAATGCTTTGCAAATAGAAATTGATCCGTAGCCCGTTAGACAGAACCGTTTGGACCGTTGAATTCGTTGGATTTTTAGGGTAAAAAAAAAGAAACTCTGGAAAATCCCGAATTCGGTTTTTGACATTATATATCATTGGATTCGTCTTTTCGAGACGATTCTAAAGGTGTAATTTGGTAACCATTGTTTTCGGAGATATTTTGTACGGTTTTACCAGTCTGTTGCGTTAAAATGTCGAACATGACGAATTTGAATGCACCTAAGATGATGAAGGTGGAGAATTATCTTACATGGGATGGAAGGACAACTTCAAATCTTTCATTGAATCTCAGGATGCACGCATGTGGATTTGCATTGAAGATGGGTACATAAACCCAACACACGATTTTGAGGGCAGACCACGTCGAACAGACTATGTGAACATGAAAGAGGATGATAAAAAGATGTATGAGGCTGAAAAGAGAGCCTTGGCTGCGATAAAGATGTCCTTACCTGATAGCATCAAGCATACCTTCACAAAGTACACTAATTCAAAGGATATGTGGGATGCATTACAAAAGCGATATCAGGGGAATGAGAGTGCCACTCAAGCATTCATGGCAGAGATAGTGCCAGTTGATGAGGCTGAAACTACTGTGAGTGATGCTGAATCTGAAGTGAAAAATGCTGAAGCTCAAGTGGAGAATGCTGAAGCAAAAATGGATGCTGAAGTAGAGAAAGAGAGTGAAGCTGAACAGGTTGTTGCTGATGAAAATACAGAAGTTCATGAGGAAAAGGTACAATCTAATTCTGTGTGTTTAAGATGTCGTGAACTACAGGGTGAGGTTGACAGGTTGAGAACACAAAACCAAAGTCTGGTAAGCGAGATGTCGAACATAAAAGAAGCAAACTTTTTTGCTAAAAGAAATGAATCTACATACTTGAAGAAGATAAGAGGTTATGAAGCTGAAATTGAAGCTTTAACTTGCAAATTGAATGAAAAACTTCAAGTCATAGACTTAGCTCATGACATGATGGCTGAGAAAACAAAAGAGATTTCTGAAAAATGCAATGAGTTGTCAGATGCACAACTTAAAATTGTTGAACTTGAAAAGAAATTGAGTCAATTCAGAGATTCGTCTTTTGTAATGAAACACATGATGGATGGGTTAAAGAAGAGTAATGACAAGACCAGTGTGGGCTTCCAGGGCTTTAATGAAGTTCCACCTCCTCTTAGTCATGACTATTCATTCCTGCCTAGTGAATATGAGCTAGCAAATGTTATGGCATCTGCACCAAGTAGTTTTGGTTCCACATCAAGTCAAGGTGATGGATCTGAGAGTGATGATGCTAAGAAGAGCAATAACAAGGAACTTTTGAAAAGGAAAAATTCGCCGCCTAAGAATAAAAATCAAGCTTTTGTTAAAAAGATTAATTTTGTTCAAGGTAGTGATATGAAAAATGAAACAACTGTTATTGAAAATGAATCAAATGTAGAGTTTGCTAAAAATAAAAATAAAGAAAAATCTGAATCCAAGCAAACTAAACAAGGTTCATCCAAGGGATCATCACCATCTGATAAGGGATCTACCTCAGAGACTCCAGCTAAGAAGTCTTTGAAAAGGAGATCATGCTTCAAACGTCACATTAAAGGACATGTAGCTAGCTGCTGTCCCAACAAAAAGAGTGAAGCATAAATGAGTGAAAAACAGAGAGGGAAATTACCTGAGAAGAAATGTGAGAGTGAGGAGAAAGGCTCAAATTCTCCAAAGAAATCTGCTCCTAAGCAACCAGAAAATGTTGCTGTTGGTGTAGATAAGGCTGAAAAAGGAACTCCACAAGTTCCTCGTTTTCAAATAAATCAACCAAGATTTCAGCCTAGATCTCCACCAGGCAGATTTGAGAGACCTAGAAGCAGTTCACCAAGAATGAATAATTATAATGCTAATAATTTCAGAAGTCAAGGTCAATATCAAAATCGATACCAAAATAATGGTGGTCGAACTTTTTATAACAATGGCTTTAGAAATTACAACAATAATGCTTCTTGGAATCAAAATCAAAATTTTCAAAGGTCAAATAGTCCAAATACGTATAGGAACCCTCAGGACCAAAGACCTAATGGAAATCAAAATCAAATTCCATCAACAGGTCTGAGATCCAAGACTCCAGTTAGGAGTAATGGATATTGGATGGATGTTCCAGTGGTTGGTGAATTTGGATGACCCAAGACCATTAAGGCTTGGGTCCCCCAATCTAACTAATTTCTTAGTTGGTGTGTGCAGGAGCTGCTAAGGAGGATTATCAACTTATGTTGATAGTGGCTGCTCTTGGCATATGAAGGGGGATGTGAGATTGTTGATATATATATATATATATTGATTGATTTAAACTGAAGTTCATAGTGCTGAGTCGACACACTAGATAACCTGGCAGATCTTTATACTAAAGCTTTTGACAGGGCTCGCTTTAAACATTTAGTCGAACTCAACGGGATGAGGAATCCTGAATAACTGGTTTTTCATAAGAATTTTTGTAAATAGTTTACCGCTTTTCTTAAAAAAAAACAAAAACACAAAAACATTGAAAAATCAAAAACATAAAAAAAATAGAAAATTAAAAATGAGTTCACTGTTTGAAAAAGAAGAAATGATAGTACATCAGCAAGTTAGACTGTCACACTGAAACTGAAATTAAATTGCTTAAGTGTGATAGCAGCTTCATTATATGATGTACCAGTAGGCAAAAAGCATGAAATAATCAACTTACCAATGTGATATAAACCTAAACGAACTGAGTATGAGTGGGGAACACATCAGTGGTGTATGGTTTAATGACCTTAAATCTTGCGTTGATAGATTGCCAAAATCTGAAGTTTTGGGTCTTTATACTGTTATTTCATCTGGGGATATCTTGGCTGTCCTTCTGTTCAGAACTAAAATTGTACATGACCCCAGAAAAGAAAGTCACTTGGAATTAGCTCATTTCTATTTGAATGTTTGTATGTTGTCCCGATACACACAATTTTGATCTGATTCTGAAATCTTCTCTGAAAAAAGTCGTGTACCTCCTCTGCTGCATCCAGATATATGCTGACCTGGAGGTGCTAGGCAACGACAGCTTCTGCTGCATCCAGATACATGCTGACCTAGCTGTACGTTGTCGCGCTATAGATCTAATACACCCGAAAGAGGCCCTCAAGTGCCCAAAAGAAACCCAAGAAACCTATATCAAACTGAGAAAAACTCATTTGATCTGTATATTATACCATCTCTGCTAAAGATCTATTCTGTTCTCTTCTCAACCTATTCCCAGTTAAGATTTCAGAAATCTGGATTGGACTTGTGAAATATGTGGTAGGGAAGATACTTGCAGGATAGAGTGTGTTGTTTATATTTCCAGGATTTGATTAGTATTTATTTGGGTGTTCATTATTAAGCAATCAAAACATGATAAAACAGATTATATGCAGACCTAGGCACTGTCGGGATATCTTAAAGGATGACATCAATATACTCACCTACTACGATGAATCTTTGTGCATACCTTGATTGCGGGGGTATATCCTGAAGTGGGACACACTAGTATATCAGAATTAAAATTACCTTAACGTATCATACGGTAATGGTACTTGAAATGTTCATGCATTTTGTTTAAGTGGACAAACATACTGGTAATCGTCTTGGACTGCTTTTCATGAAAAATTAAATAAAGAATTATGTAATAGTGTGGAAAACAGTTTGATTTTGTTGATATGATCTTCTTACCAGTGATTCTCACAAAAATAGAGTGTTTATTGCTTTTGTTATTTACTTGCTTTCAGAAAATATAAAAATACAAAAATAGTGTCTTTTTGTGTTTGAAATTCTTAACGTACGGAAAACTGTTATTCTTGGAGGAATTGTTACTGATAGGGGGAGACGGTGTTAGAAAGTGAGTTCAAAATTTTAAATCATGCGGGTTATAGGGTGTGTGATTAAAAGGTTTTGCGTGTTGGTGATAAGTTGAAAATGCTTAATCTGTGATACAGTTTAACTATCTCTTGAATAATAATAAGTTATTTAACTGTGTTGAAAAATTCTTATGGTTTCTCGAGATGTTTGTTTTATAGTATACAGATTGAAGCAGTGTGTTGCTGAGAAGTTAAAGTGATGAGTTGCTGTGAAGATGAGAGTTTGATTGGATGCATGGTAGAACCTCCTTTCTACATTGCAGACAAAGTTGAAGAGTTTGGAGATTGCTTTGCAAATGCTGAACTGGAGTTTACTCAAACGCTAAAGTTTTTGAAGATTTGGTGATTGGATGCATCAGCTTAGGGGGAGTCTGTTGCTGACAGAAGCTGTTGAAGCTGAAGCTATCCAAAGACCAAAGATAGTGCAAGACTACATGAAGATTGCAAGAAGACTGAAGAAAAAGTTATTTTATGAAGTTATTGTCAAGGGGGAGTTTGTTGGTGCATGTTTGTGACAACAGCTTAGATTTGGTCTTTGGATATCTTGTAATTAGTTAAACGATAAACAGTTAGCGGGTTTAGCTTTGTAATAGTTAGTTGAAATGTTTAGGCTAACCAAACCCAACGAATTGGGTGTGTGGGGGCGAATTGGGCCTGTCCAATTCGTAGTCCATGATGTTTAACCAAGCCCAAGTAGCAACCTTGTGTTATATAAACAAGGTTAGGCTTTAGGGTTTAGGTTAATCAGCCAAAACAGATTTTTAGTGAGAATTCATGAGAGCTTTAGGGTTTGGACGAAATTGTGTTGGTTAGGGTTTTGATTGATTGTAATACTTTGGTTTGATAATCAATAGAAAACCCGGTTTGAAAGTGAATTGTTGTTTCTGTGTTTCTACTCATTCTACAATATTCTGATCAAGAGGATTCCGCACTCTTGATTGGATTGACAATTCTGTGAAGATCCATATACATCAAGGGGACCTACACAGAGTTCACTTCCGGGTTGGGGTTTGAAGGTCCCCCCATCTGCTGGTCTTCTCGGAGCGGCGGGTAGTGGCTGCCACTCGATGGTTGAGGGGTGCTGATATGCACTCCTCCTTGCACGGACATCCGTGCGTTCGATCTCCTTCGCCTTGGTGGCTCAGGAGGCTGCTGCTGAGGTGGTGGTGGTGGCGGGGTAACTGCCACGAAACGTGAATCCCCGGAAGGATCCTGCTGCTGATGATGAGGCGTTGAATGGTAAGAGGGTGTGAAATACCACTCAAACTGGTTGAACCTTGCTTGGTAACTGTCAGGACCACGGTAGGGTGATCCATGAAAAGATGACCCATCAGAAATTTCTATGGGATGTGTGGGGGTACCGGTCGGTGGTTCGGTAGGGTCAGTATCCTCATCCATATCCATGGCGTGATCTCCAGAAAAGTGATCTTCGGGTCCCAATGGGTTAACACCCACTGGTTCTTCGAGGTAATTTGCCAGGTTGAACCGGCTTCGAAAGATATGTGACGGGTTATCAAAGGAGTGACGAGAGTTGGACCTCTGGAGAGGGATAAATGACGGCTGTGGGTTTTCGGGCTCATTTTCTGAACGGGGTCCAAAAGAGTGAAGGTAAGACGGTGACGAGCTTAACGAGACTGGCCGTCTCGCTGGCTGCAGATGCATCCTCCAGTCCCCCTGGGGACTTGTACGCATGTTGATGGGTGAGGTTCTTCTTTGAGAAGGCCCGGCCTCCTGGTCGTGGCCTGCTACAGGTGACTTTCCCTTTCTCCTAAGGAATCTTGGCGGCATATTCGAACCTGTCAACATAATCAAAGATAACAACAAGGAAAAATATAAAAGACAAAAATAAAATAAAATCAGGATTTGTCCTATGTTCTTTGTCTAGACTCGAAAATTCGAGGAATGTGCAACTGTGTAACTGAGATTAAACACAAAAGGCTAGTGTTTAATTCACTCAGTGTTGGCTCTGATACCAACCTGTCACACCCCGATATTTCCACGTATTATCGGTGGGCCCGGTGGGGAGTATCGTGATGTAGTTGATATCATCATAGTCAAACAACACAATATATAAATGCACAGCGGAAGCAAAAGATATATTTATTTCAACCGAATAAAATTGTAATATTAAGTATCACAAAACAGTTGAAACAGATCCACAGGCGGGTCAAATAAAAAGGAAAAACTGTTCAGCAGACTTTGACATCTTGAGCTTGCGAGACTTGATTATTGATGCCTGGAGTAGCCAGCCTATTACGTATAGTACCTGCACTTAGCCTTTTTGGAAAATACGCCAGTTTACACTGGTAAATACAACTTAACTGACTCATTTTGAAAAGAGTTTAAAAAATTGATTTGGATGCACTTCGGCAAAAATATCTTTTATAACTTGGGACAATTATTTAAAAATAATCTTGTATACAGTTTTACTTATTTGTCGTCCATTAGGGCCGGTTTGTAGGGCCGGTCTAGATTAATTGACACGCCACAGGTATAATGCCCACAAGGATTTATTTCCTTTAAGTGGATTATCAGTTTTTACATAATGCATCTGTCAGGTGTACGCCTACACCCCGTGCTTAGGTCGTGGCCATTTCTTTGAATGATGCCAAGGATATCCGGGACATGGTCATTTAACCCCCAAAGGCCATACACCAAATAATACAGAATAAAACGAGTTATGTAAATACATTAATCACAATCCGATTTAATGACTACATACCCGACCAAGCGGTATTATTATAATACCGTATCCCAGGCCCGTATAGGGAAAATAAGTTAAGGGTATTTAGCTGAGCAAAGTATAAATCAAATACATCAAGTGCACGTAGCTTTTGCTAGGCTCCTAATCTGGAACGAAGGTTTTAATAACCTATTAGAATCCTAACGGGTCTTTAATTAAGCTTAGACTTAGACCGGTTAGTTTTCAAAAGGAAAACACGGCTCAAACGCATGATAAAGCGAAGACCGGTTTAGAATGTGGTTTTGACCCGACAAGCTTGTATGCTTGTTTAATATGGGTAACTTAAACACATTCTGGATTTTGAGACGAAAACGATATGGTTTGACCCGTTTCGGCTAAATTATGCAAACTAGTTACATAAGCCGATCCGAACGCGAAAAGTGCGTAACGGGTAACCATATGAGTCATATACAAGTTTCCTAAGTTAATATGCCATAAATAGGTTGTGACATCAGTAAGATATCTTCTATTATGCCCCAAATGAATTTAAACTCAAATTATGCCCCGTAAGGGCATTTTGGTCATTTAAAAGGTTATAAAAGAGTTTAAATATAAATATGAGTTTCGGGTCTGATGAAATCAGTAAAAATACTTAATTTACTAAGTTATATCAGTAGGGTATAACCTATATGCGAAATTTATCATTTCTAACCATACTATGCACCGAAAGGGCATTTTAGTAATTTCACTTAAGCCTAAAAGGTCAAAACTGGAAACCTGAGTTTAAAACTTTAGCTTACTGTTAAATTATAATAATTTACTCAAAATCTCAGTAGGTATCAAACCTTATATGTTTAAAATAGTTTTTAATACATACCATGTGTTAAAAACGCTTAAAAAGGCGGTTTGGAGCCATTTCCGGGTTCTATATAGAAAGCTGATATTTTTATTATTCCAGAAGGTTTAAAATAATTTATTTATCATATAAAATCAGTAGTAAAAGGTTTGGGCTCAAAAAGATTTGTAAAACTCATTTTATAGCCCAAAAGGGCAAAACCGGCAATTACCGAAACAAGCTTAGAACTCTATGTTATGCTCAGCCTAAAAATAAATAAAAATCTCCAAAAATCCCAAAATATCATTTTATATCAGTGAGTAAAAATTTTGGTATCAAAAATCGGGTTTAGATAGGCTGTATGCTAATTACACCGTTTAATTACTAAAAAGCTTCTCATTTACGCTAATGAGCATAACTCCAATCTAGACCTCAAACTGATGTCAAATTTTAGGTACAAGTTTATAAATCAGTAACTAAGGTTTCTACTCTTTTACATTTTCAAAATTCATGTTTTAAGGTCATATGGGCATAATAGTCAACATATAAGCAATTAACGGAAACATGCATATGAATTGGATAACTAATGAACCAAGGTGTATAATCACAGAGGGTTATACTTATATGAAACCTGGTCCTAAAATGGCTCTAAGGCATTTCTAAAACATGCTACATTGGGTCAGAACTGAAAGTCAAAGCAAAAGTCAAATTATGCGACTTTCGGTTCCGAACCGAGCCTAAACTGAAAATTGTCGGGTTGAACATGTTTAGACATGTTCTTACATTAATTACCAAGTTATATTAATGATAAAACAGGTTGCATAGCTTCTACATTGCTAATTATGCATTAATTTGAT